>NW_021011493.1:4157267-4667597 GCF_003987935.1 Bombyx mandarina
AAAAAAAAAAAAAAAAAAAAAAATTGAATAGAATAAATAGAATAGAATTAGAGTGAATAGAACCACTGCACAGTTTCCGGGCGGCAATGCCTTGTAATTAGGCGCAGGTACAAATTCCGAGAAACACTTGGGCCACAGATGTGCCACGAACAATGATCTATTATCACCGGTAGTCACTTCCGACAAAACACTTGGACGCCAGATGTGCCACGAACCGAGGTCGGGCAATCGAACGAACAATGAGCACGTCCACGCGCGTCGGTTGCTCAAATCGGAATGAATAACCAATATTAACAATCTATTGTTCAGGCTTTTCTTTCAAATATCTGTTCAATTAATTCATCATTTTTTTACAAACTGACTCAAACAACAAAACAAAACTCTAGTATGTCAATTTTCAATGGATTTTGTTTGTTCAATTTTTTTGTATAATAACTTACTTTATTTGATTATTTACAACAAAAAATGGTTCTCTCAGCAAAAAGCGTTTAATTCGTTTCAGTATTTCATTAGCAAATAAAGGAAACATAGCACTTTCAACCGAAAAGACATTCTAGACTATCGACATAACCCCCAAATGTTCAACACTGTTCAAGCCGCTTCGTTTTGCCACTTTCGCTGGGGTTCAGTTTGGCTGCGGAGAGCGCGCGCAGCGGACATCACTTTAAGCAACCTTAATCAAACGAAACCCTTCATTGTTCGACATTAGTCACACGCGAATCCTCAATAAAAAATTAACGCTATTTGTTTGATTCAAAGAAAAAACAAAAATGTGAATTAAGACCAAAAGAAAAACAGTGAAACAATCGTGAGTATGATTTTGTTAAAATTAATGCTTGTGATTCACGCTAATCGTAGAGTGAATCGATTAGAATAATCTAACTTTTATTGTTTGACTTTTTTATTATTGGTTCTTTGTTTTTTGGCTACTGTTAGGTATCTGTGACCCAGATTTTTAACAATTTTTTTTGAGATATAAGCAAGTTAATTAGTACCTCCGTAATATCAATAAATGGATGTTACATGTTATTATTTTTCGGAAATCGCGGTAAATAAAAAATCAAAATAGTAAACGCAAGATTTAACCGTAAAAGTAGTTTAAATTACATAAACGCATAATAAACCTTTTTAATTACAATTATGTTTTTTTTAAACAGCATTTTATATTACAAACTAAGTATTTGTAGATACCAACCAACTTCTTACACAGAAAAACATTAATGTAAATAATTATTTAAAAAATGCCATTGGTTCGAAATTTGAAATTCTTACAGGTATTGCCAGCCCGTACGAATACACAAGTGTCCTGTCTATTTCTGCCGCAGAGCAGTCTTACGATCCAGTTTGAAGGATGGCACAATCATTGTACAATATAATTACGACTTCCGCCTCTTTTCTCAAGATAAATAAATGGGCAGCGTTTCCGTTATTCGTTATATGGGCTTTCGTAACCACTTAATACCAAGTTGGCCGCAACCTCTTCAGCCCTTTGTCAAAGTGAGCGGTAATTAATATTTATTTATATCAAATAAACAAAATTAACATCGAATAATGGCATAATTTTTACAATAAAAAGATTTTCTCATCAATCATCAAAAGTACAGAAAAAAAAAACACAAACGTGAAAAGTCTCGTTAGCATTCGGCAATCTTTAAAAATGAGTTTAACGCGAAAGCTTTCATCAATCACGAAAGCTAGACTCGACAAAAAACAATTTCGCTCTGATGTAGGAAATATCGGAGCGACGAGAAATTACAATTTTCACAACGATCCATCACTTTTTACTTTTACCATATAGGTACCTAATAGGGACGTTTATTTTTTTCCAATTAGTAGTTTTATTAATTGATCGCACTAGATGGTTGGAAGAGCTCATGACTCGCTTAGTATTAGACGCTTATCACCTTGGAACACGAAGCAAACCTCTTGTGTCACTAAACTTATGGTCGAAATTTCAATTGTAGCAATGCAATTGTTTTGTTCCAATTCTTAAATGGGAAAACGTGTGTGCTTCGTGGCAGAAATAGGCAGAATAATGACACCCGGACATGCTCGCACGTGGCAGCCCTAGCAAGAGTAGTTGCTTCGCCAAATCTACCACCGGTTCGAAATCGCGACCCACTGAAAAGACCCGACGAGAACTAAGTCCATTGTGTATATGGGCTATGCAGTCAAACTCCAGTGCTTGGGGTACCTAAAAGGGCAAGGAAGCTATCGTGCCACGCCGCTTCCTCGAAGAAGCTAATTAATAAACAAATAAAACTCAAACGTCTTGCCAATACGCTTATTGTTGTTTAATAATCACTTAATAATTCAATTGCGAACTACTTGTAATTCGTGGACTAATAAAGATCAGTCTAAATATATCTACAATACCAAAGTATAAAGTAAACTTTATTAATATTTTCCAACTATTCACATCGTCATAACGTCCATAAATTGCTAGATGCACAAACTTCTGTTTTCATACTTCAAGCACTCCAAACTTAAAACTTCCACTGGTGTTCAAACTGTGTTACTTCAGATTTTTCTCTACAAGCGCTTTTTTATTGCCCTTGTAAGCAGATGAGCATTCGGCCCATCTCCTGCCTTTATTCATTTTTAGATAATAGTAGTTCGAAATGAATATTTGATAATGCTAGTAATTTATTTAAAGCCAAAGAATATATTTTCACGTTCCAAGCCTGACCGATTTTCAGTAAGCAGGCTATCATAGCATTACGTCGAAAACCCGACTTTTTTAACTCATTTATTCAAATAAAACTACACTTATAGTTCAGATTTTTTTCGACACTGTGTAAGCGGTTTCTTAAGGGATTATAGGTGAATATTTCAAAGCGAAATTCTACAGATTCTAAAGTTTACATCTCGCGAGAACTTCATAAAATTTAGCTTTTTATTTATTGCTTAGGTGTGTGGACGAGCTCGTGACGCACCTGGTGTTAAGTAGTTACCGAAGCCCATAGACATCTACATCCTAAATATCGCCACCCACCTTGAGATATGAGATCTAAGGTCTCAGTATAGTTACAACGGCTGCCCCACTCTTCAAACCAAAACGCATTACTGCTTCACGGCAGAAATAGACAGGGCGGTGGTACCTACCCGCGCGGACTCACAAGAGGTCCTACCACCAGTAATTACGCAAATTATAATTTTGCGGGTTTCATTTTTATTACACAATGTTATTCCTTCACCGTGGAAGTCAATCGTGAACATTTGTTGAGTACGTATTTCATTAGAAAAATTGGTACTCGCCTGAGATTCGAACACCGGTGCATCGCTCAACACGAATGCACCGGACGTCTTATTCTTTAGGCCACGACGACGACAAACCTACGCACGACTACGACTACGACGCACGACCTACCCGTGCGGACCCACAAGAGGTCCTACCACCAGTAAAAAGCTCGGCTTATTGTCCTCAGGTGAGGAGTAAATTCTCCTCGGCGACCAGATGAGCAGTTTCAGCGTTGAGTGGCCCTCGATTAAGCCTCGAAAATTGCTCCCCACGGTAGTCCAGCGCGCGCGTACATCGCCTACCACAAGCTCGCCGGCATGGACGGTCAGACCGTCACGCCACCGGCTGACTGCGAGTGCGGCGTACACCCGTCAGGTTTCTACCTACTCGCGACCCTGCTGCTCACCAGGTATTTGTACTTGTCCATCTCATTAATTCACTCAATGTGTTTTCGATTGTACCATACCACCTATTACGAGCTGGGACTTAGGATTAATTTGGAACGCCTTGTGGTGACCGGTAAAATAGAAGGGAAAAGGCCTAGGGGTAGAGGTCTCAAACGATGGTCAGACCAAATAGCGGAGGAACTGGGGATACCTGTCAGCGACGCACTCCACCGAGCTACAAAACGGGATCGATGGAGACAGCTGGTTGACGGACTCGGACGGAGTCACGATCCTCAGCAGTGAGGGACCGTTCGAAGAGAGAGAGAGAGAGAGAGTGTGGTGTCGTGGGACACCGGATAGAAACGCAGTTCCTTATTATAAAAATATTAATTTTAAGTTCTATTCGAGGTGTAAAGAAAATAATTATTCGGGTATACATTTTTTATTACGATTTTTTTATTGATAAAAAAAATACTACCTTACAAAGTGATCAACTTTATTTTACTCACAATGATTTATAAAAAATATATAATTTACAAAGAAACAGCTATTTATATGAATAATAATAATAACCGTCATCATGTAGACTGTACATTAGACACTCCATTATACTAAGACTATACATAAATAATAAAAAGCTTACGTTATGCACGTTTTTTCCCGGTTAGGGTACCGCTCGATTTTGTTTCGAATAAAACTATTATATACAGTCCATAGATAATAAATACACTGAAATACAGTCTTCATATCGTTTATGTCACGCTTTTATAGTTGTTTCGACTACAATGTTCCAGAATATTCGCAATTGAAGTAGGGCATTCGAACACGATAGAATTGAAACATTCGAGAATCTTGTAGGCGTTCCAACATCCGTTTTTTGCTATCTAACCACATATGGTGTTACTCGTGTCAGCAAAATTCTTCTAAGATTGTGCCAAGAATTTTATAGTTTATTTATTGCTTAGACCTACAACATAGTTCTACAACAGATCTACAACATAAATACCGCCACCCCTAAATCCTCACTCAGTATAGTTAAAACGGCTGCCCTACCCTTCAAGCCGAAACGCATTACTGCTTCACGACAGAAATAGGCAAGATGGTGGTACCTACCCGTGCCGACTAAATATATTTTACTAACACCAAAATACAAATTGTGCATACTGTTCAAGTTAATTATGAAGCCGCAATGAAAAGTAAAGTAAAGAATGCCGCATCACTTGAGATCGTTGACTTTGTTTTTTTATGTTGATACATTGCGCGTATCACAATTAACATTCTAAAAATATCTTAAGATACACACTTTCTTTTGCTACCCAGAAAACCTAATTAATATACGATGTATCAAAGGAATCTGTCAAAAAAACCTCATCAGAAATTCACAAAGAACCGCCTTCGCAAAATTTGTAACGGAAAATGGAAGCTCCTCAATTAGTCATACAGCCTGTCGTATACTAAGTGTTCTAAGAAAAAACAACCGAATGAATTAATGGGCGTAACTTGGCTTTATTAATCACCGGCTTCGTTTAGAATACTGATGAATTATTGATATTTTTGTATGCTGAGACAATTTATCGTTTAAAATTGATCGATTTTCGAATTATATTAGGAATAGTGAACCGTGACGCTATTCGCATTTCTGTAGCCAAAAAATCGTACATTTCATGTGTCGCCTAAAATTTTTGCTTAATAAAAATTGTTTCAAAAGTAATTTAATATCTTGTTACAATGAAGACCGACTTCAAGGGTTTTTCGTCTTCAATACGATCACGCTTCGCGTCTTAAGACCTCAAGAGTACGCTTTTACGAGATTGCGCGGATGAAATTTTCATACCAACGTTTTATACTCGTTCTCTGTGTCAAGAACAAATAGCTCTCGTAAAATAGCGCTTACGTAACCGAGCCCCGTAAATTTAAGAGGTACAACTCGTAAACAAAAGGGTTTCGGTGTTATTTAGCACGTTCACTGCGTTAGCTCTGTGTGTTTAGTGCGAGTTTTTTGGTGGTAGGACCTCTTGTGAGTCCGCGCGGGGGGGTACCACCGCCCTGCCTATTTCTGTCGTGAAGCAGCAATGCGTTTCGGTTTGAAGGGTGGGACAGCCGTTGTAACTACACTGAGACCTTAGAACTTATATCTCAAGGTGGGTGGCGCATTTACGTTGTGGATGTCTATGGGCTCCAGTAACCACTTAACACCAGGTGGGCTGTGAGTTCGTCCACCCATCTAAGCAATAAAAAAAAAAGTTTTTTTAATTTCTCGATCCACACAAATAACTCTCTATACAAATTTGAGTTAACTTTTACGCGATCGTGAAGTTAAGAAACTCGCAATATGCACACACTGAAAGAAAACTAACTTGCCGTGAAGTATGCGGCGTAGACTGCCCGTATTAATGATACCGGCTTTGCGTTACTACTGATATCTTCCGTATCAGGTCCGGACTTCAGAGTTCGGTAAAGACATGGAAACTAATAAAAATAATAGAAGTAATCAATAGGTTACATCTTAGTGTTTGTAGAGTTATCGTAGAACGGGGTTCTTTGTGATATTTAAGCAATCATGGGCATTACTGACAGCCGATAATTTAAAAGAACAATATTTCTCATGTGGTATAGAACAGATATATGAGATATAAAATAATAATACAAAATAAAAAGTCTTTCCAAATTTGTGAATTTGTTTTTTTCGTTCTTAATCGTAATCATAGTAATATAATAGAGACGCAAAACAGCAATCCTTTAATGATATCTTTACAAATAAAAACCAAAATAAATTTTATTTTCAACATATATAACAAGTAACTTACAGATTTTTTTTACTATTTTTAAAAATATAACTTATTCAACCGACTCCAAAACGACATATTGCATATTTTTGCCGTGAAGCAGTAATGCATGTCATTTTGAAGCGTGAAGCATGGGGCAGCCTTTGTACTGTAAAACTGAGATTTAAAACTTACTTTCGTTTGGAGCCTTTGGGTCTGCGGAGGGACTTCGGTTCCCTCTGTATTTTGTACCGAATATTCCATGGGGAGTGCTCTGAGGAATTGTTCGAGATGATACCGGCATCTCGTTTTTACCATCGCACCGCCCGCCACCGGAGTAGAGTTCATCTATACTACCTGGAGCCACTGCGGTCATCGACAGTGCGTTTCCAGAGGTCTTTTTTACCACGTATCATCCGACTATGGAATGAGCTCCCCTTCACGGTGTTTCCTGAGCGCTATGACATGTCCTTCTTTAAAAGAGGCTTGTGGAGAGTATTAACCGGTAGGTAGCGGCTTGGCTCTGCCCCTGGCATTGCTGCAGTCCATGGGCGATGGTAACCACTCACCATCAGGTGGGCCATATGCTCGTCTGCCGACAAGGGCAATAAAAAAAAAACTTATCATGATGGGTGGCGACACTTACGCTGCTCATGCCTATGAGTTCCGGTAACCATTGAATACCATATCGACTGTGAGATCGTTTACTGATCAAAGCAAAAAAATTCAAGGATTCTCTTAAACCCGATAGAAACGTATCATTGCTACAGGCGTTGTAGATGTCTATGGGCTCCAGTAACCACTTAAGACCAGTTGGACTGTGAGCTCGTCCAACCATCTAGGCAAGGAAAAAAAAAACTTGTACAATTGAACATTTGGGGATGTTTAACGACGAAAGGAAAGATCTTCCACCGAGCGGGTGATATTGCTCGGTAGACCGACGCACAGTGGGTCGATACTATGATTTTAGTGACTTAGGGACCAACTTTGTTTTTTAAGATTTTTCTTTACGTAGATAGATAGAGCTCGTTAATCTCAATAATAATTGTTTTGGGCAAAAATTACCAAAAATTTTATAGTTTGGTCAGAAAAATGTGTTTTGTGATTTTTTTGTATGGAGCGGGTCACATAAAATTAAATTCCTGCTAAGTACCGTGAGGTCCCGCTTTGAAACTTTATTTTTCTTACACCTTGTCTAGTCTACTATCATTTGATGCTATGAACATGTGCATAAAGTTGCAACTCTGCCAAATAAATGGATCGAAAAAAAAGAATAAATACATAGAATAAAAACCTTTATTTTTATTTTCGTAAGTGCTTTTAAGTTCCTTTTACACCTCGAAAACCTTTTGAAGAATTGGGATCCAGGCACATTGAACAAATTTACCAATCGCTTTCGTTATCCCCGGATGAAATTAAAGCTACTACAGTTGCTAGTTTGAGAAACACTGGAAATGAAGATGTAGGAGAAATAATTAACCATTTGTCAAATCACCCCAAAGATCTAGAAAAAGTTAAGGAGTGTTTAAGTACAAGTAAAGTGAAAAGTAGTACATATTCTCCCGATAAGGCACTATTAGTTTCACTTAAATTAAGTAAGTGGCAGTATATCAATCTAAGAGAAGTAGCAAGTGAAAATGGGTCCGATTTATACCCTTCTTAATATAAAATTAAGCAAGAAAAGACCAAATGTTATCCAGGGAAAGACGAGTTAATTATTAATGAAGAAGGAGCTGCTATTAAAATGCAAGCATTACTAAACTTGGCGGTATATAGGCTTTTAAATGTGATTACTTCGGATTTGGACTCAGCAAGAGAGCTACTGCTTATAAGCAAATAGGCTTTGATAGAGCCCCAGGTCAAAGTAATTATAAACAAAAGACTGAAACATACTTTGATGATTCATCTATTTTCTTGGCCAGTCTAGTTCCTATAGGGCTTCAGAAATTTGATGGAACAATTGTTTGGGAAAACGACCTACCCTCATCAACTTTTTGTTGCCGTCCAATAATGTTTAAATTTATAAAAGAAACGCAGTCAAAAGTGGCAATTATAAAAGCTAGCATAACAGAAGAAATAGAAAGACTTCAGTCATCAAAAATCAAACAAGTTGAAGTTAAGCATCAATTGCACATGACGATGATAGACGGCAAAATAACCTCATATTTGTCAGAAACATTTTCTGCTGTCTGTGATATTTGCAAAGCAAAACTGTCAGACTTTTTTGGAGTCACTTGCTTATCAAAGAGAAAATAATGAAGAAATATTCCAGTATGGAATGCCATCTTTACATGCCTGGATAAGATGCATGGAGTACTTACTTCATATCGGTAAATATAATTTTATTACTTCACAATTTTTTCATCCTATGTAGTTTCCTGTGAGATTATTTTTTAAATGACATTTTTTTGTTTGCATCTAATCGTTTGGACTTCAAGAAATGGAGTTGCAAGGGGCGATGACTAAGAAAAAATGTCAATCAGAAAGAGCGCTATACCTTAAGCGTTTAAAAAGGAATACGGTTTACTTATAGATGTTGTCAAGCAAGAAGTAGGAACAACCAATGATGGCAATACTGCCAGAAGATTTTTCAGGGATGCAGAAGGAGCAGCCCGCATAACAGGAATACGTAAAGATTTAATAGAGAGGTTTCACGTGATTCTTCAGACTGTTGCATCTGGAGAGCGCGTGGACCTTTCCAATTTACCGAGTTTTGTAGATATACTGCAGAATTGTATATTAATTTAAATCCCTGGTATTATATGCCTTCCAGTATCCCTAAATTGTTGGCACATGGCATGGCATACAATAATAAAAAGCTTTGCCTTTCGTGCCATTCCTATAGGTAAACTGTCGGAAGAGGCAGCGGAAGCTCGCAATAAAGATTTTCGGAAATATACAGAGAGTTGTATTTTAGAAAGATAAGTAGAATGCCGACTAATGAGGATATTTTACACAATCTTCTTTTGTCTTCTCATCTAAAGATCGAATGGTGAAACAAAATACATAATACTTAGAGAGATTGATTAATTAGAGACCTGCTAAATGTATTTTTGTTAGGTATTATGTAATTATGGGTATTGTTGCGTGCTTTTACTTACTAATCCATATCAAATTTAACTTAAAAGCACTTACGAAAATAAAAATAAAGGTTTTTATTCTATGTATTTATTCATTTTTTTCGATCCATTTATTTGGCAGAGTTGCAACTTTATGCACATGTTCATAGCATCAAATGATAGTAGACTAAACAAGGTGTAAGAAAAATAAAGTTTCAAAGCGTACTTACGGTACTTAGCAGGAATTTAATTTAATGTGACCCGCTCCATACAAAAAAATCACAAAACACATTTTTCTGACCAAATTATAAAGTTTTTGTAATTTTTGCCCAAAACAATTATTATTGAGATTAACGAGCTCTATCTATCTACGTAATTTTTTTTGTTAAAAAACAAAGTTGGTCCCTAAGTCACTAAAATCATAATATCGACCCACTGTGCGACGGTCCAAATGTTGTTGTTGTTCGGAATTTCTATATATGCGCTTTATCTTGAAAATGTCGTAAGCGAGATTCAGGCATCTGTCAATTATCTTGCGTTGTATGATGGCTACAAACACATTTGCAAATAGTCAAATAAATAGTTATCAATTTTTTGACTGTCCGGAAACATATTATTATAAATCTAACGACGCATTGGACGCAAAGCAAGTAAAATAACACTAATCTAAATAACGCCACTCAATAAAATAATACAATAGCCGAATGTAGACGTAGAGAGCCGTCAACACAGTGCATGGGTTGAAGTGTACTGCGGACAACACAGTGCACGGGTTGAAGTGTACTTTAAAAGGTATTGCGTAGAATGGTTTTATGCATTGGTGAAATATATCTATATATATAAAAATGAATTGCTGTTCGTTAGTCTCGCTTAAGCTCGAGAACGGCTGGACCAATTTGGCTAATTTTGGTCTTGAACTATTTGTGGAAGCCCAGAGAAGGTTTAAAAGGTAAATAAATATGAAAATGCTGGCAATTAAATAAAAATAACAATTTAGTTTTTCTTTTGATTCATCCTCCATCGGACGGATTCCTTTTGTTTGTTTTAAGTTTATGTTATACAAAAGTTTAGGTCTTTTATTTATCGATTTAGGCACTACGGAGTTTGCCGGGTCAACTAGTAAAATATACAAATCGATTATATGAAAACATTCAAGTTTTATTTATTTATTTTAAGTATTGAAATGTAATGTTAATGCTATAATTAATTTTCAAATTATTGATACCCAAGAGGATAATTGTTTTTTTGTATTACATATTTTGAGTGATAATTTTAGTTTTTGTTATTGATATTATAAGATATTGTAAAACCATTTCAGAAATGAAGAATTTTGAAAAATTAATAAAATTGGAAATGGAAATTGAAAAGTTCAATAAACAATTACAAATTTTATCAAAATATACTTTGTCATTTTGAATTGATTGATATGAATAAGATTGAATATGTTGACTCACCGGTGCCGATTTGATTTTTATTAAAAAAAGGTATGATAACTAGAATTGGAAAAAACAAAACAAACCCAAGTAAACTATTACATTTAAATCACTATAAATCTGCTGACTCGATCACTTAACACAGGATAAATTTGAATTATTAAACTTTTATTTTTAAATTATTTGTGTAAATATTCACATAAAATATCAACCTAATCAGACACTAGGTTTGTGTAAATATGATACGAAGGATACACGCTGTGATATTTTGGGCACTTCATTGTTTTTGTGGATGGTATATAATTTTTATTGTTTTATTTTTATTTTTATTTTTTAACACCTGGTGTTAAGTGGTTACTGGTGCCCATAGACATCTACAAAGTAAAGGCAACTTGCAAAATGCAAATGTAAAAATTAAAACTACTTTTCATGACGTTTAAACAAAATTAAATAAATAGACGGTAGTTATAATTCAACTTTAGTCCGTGATGACGATAACTGAATGAACTATTCAAAAACATCAGAAATAATATAAAATGCGAGATCAAGCAGTAATAGTTATCCACGGGTCGCTAAAACCTGAGAAAAAAATACTGGTTTCTTATTTATTTTTCTCCAAATCAAATCAAATAAACACTTAACACACACAATCGATTTAGTCACGACATTTACGCAGGCACTAACTCTTAACGACAGCTGTGACCCCGACGAGGTCTCGATGTGATTGACCTCTGAATCGTACAATCATTATCTCTCAGACTCAGGATCTAATAGGGAATTCTGATGAAATTCGATCGAACTGCCAATGTGGTTTGAACTAGTACAGATAATATTTCTGAAAATATTTCTTGTTTGCCAAAACTCCTACTAATTGAGTCGTCTATTATCGAAGGTGGCAATCTGTGCATTTGGACAAAAATTTTTTATTGATATGTCAATACAGATTGATTTGAATATAATCGTCTCCTTCAAAGAATAAACGGTTCAAAACCTGCATTAAATAAAGGTTAATAGTTAACCTGTTATGTATCTAAGATGTCGTTCCGAAGAGTTTTGTGACTGCCAATGGAATACAAAGTCAATAATTCGTTTTTCTGATTTACCAATCATTGTCCAAAAGTCAGATTGCCGGCTTTGATAATAGTCGACTCAATTGTTCTTTATTATATTTAAAATAGTCTTAAGAATGAAAACAAATTTTACATATATTGTCAACAAGTTTACCTAAATGTGACGCGAGAATGACCAGATGATGAACGATCTGTTCCGGTAATTTGTGGTGGCTATCACAAAATTAAATAGAAAATAATTGAAATACAAATGTAATCATTACCAGAATGGAATCATTCGGCAATATATTCAGGAATGAGGAGATTTGCAAGAGAACCGAGGTGGCCGAAATGCCTGAATGATTGAGATGTTGAAGTAGCCGTGGGCAAGGCATTTTGCTCGAAGAACAGATGGCCCAGCGCGGGTAGCGTTCCCACAATGTGTACCGACAACTTTCAAAAGGGGGCGGGAATCCGCTGGATGCGGGCTACGCAGAACAGATCTTTGTGGCGAATCTTGGGTGAGACCTATGTCCAGCAGTGAATGTCTGTAGGTTGATCATGATTACATAATGTGCTACTTGTGTTTCGGAGCAGCACGGGATTGCATTGCATATTAATCGGTTAATTTATTTCCTTAGATCGTTCTTGTCCATTTAATAGTTGTCTTAAAGAGATTGCTCATAAAGATAAGATCACCCATCGTATTTTTGCATTTATTCTTTTGCATTATAATTTATTAGCAGCCCTACATAAACAATAATGAGTATATTGAAATTTATATTAAATTACAAATAAATACTAAATTAATTATATTAAAATAATATTAATAATATTAAATAATAAATAATAATAATAAATTCATAACTAAAATATATTATTAAAAGGAGTCCCTTTAGGCAAAGTTCCGAAGATATTGGCAGCGTTCCCCCTTTGAATAACTAGACTAATTATTTGTCCAAGGTAGCTGCCACCTCTTTTGCATTTGTATTGATTTTATATTGGTGTAGAATAAAGCATAATCTACCCGCAGAGGTATCTTTCCACAAGATAATACGCAAATAAAAACTTTCGTGGTTTTTTTATTACATAGTGCTATTCCGTCATCCGGGTTTCATTCGTGAACACATGGGTAAGTACGTAATTGTTCAGAAAAATTGGTACTTGTCTACAGGGTTTGAAAACCGGCACGGTTGCGTCGCTTCATACGAGAACACCAGACGTCTCATTCTTAAAGCGACGACGACTTGCTATTTCGTTAACAACGAAGTAATAACAATCAAATCCGTCTAGCTCCACGTTATTGCGATACAATAGTCGGTACAACGAAATTCAATAAACTAGCGTTGTAAACCCGGTAGGTCTCTGAGACCACAAATGTTTTTGCGTAAAAGCATACGAACCATTATAAGACTACATAAATGAAGCTTCAATTTCATCTCACAATGTGGCATTTAAGTGTTTTAGCTCACGGCCTACCTGGTACCTAGTTGCTGGAGCCCATAATCTGAATGTCACGACGACCTTGAGATGTGAGAGGTCAAATATTAAATTGTTTTTGATCGCTTCATGAGTCAAGTGATCATTAACTTAACGGTATCTGGCAATATCGGATGCATGTATCAATTTATAACGTAATGTAGACACCAAAATATAATAATACAGTATATATACTTAATAGTATTATACAAAACTTCCAATGAAAAAGTAAATCGACTTCAATTACATAATACAATCAAAAACTACAGGTCTAATTTTGATAAAATGGAAATGAAAACAGCAGCTTTTAAACAAAAAAATAATCATCAAAAACTGCACATATAGTAAAAATATCTGAGATAACACACGTTAATAATACACTCTAACAATTCGACTGTATTTTCTTGCAATACATACTAAAATAGGAAAATTCTTTATTCTATAACAAATGACTGTCAACCCTATTTTACATATACAGGCAAGGCTACAGAAACTAAAAGCGTTTCTAGCTCAACACGTTAAAGCACTAAACTTTTATACGGGCCAAGCCTATTTTACCGATACAAAACTGTTTTAGGGTTCCCTTGGATTTCATTTTCAATCTACACTTTCATAAATCGTACCAGTACATAGTTACAGCTGTGTATATTTTATATACGTAAATAAAAGTAAATGTGTCGTTGTAATCCTTTATGCGTTCTTAAAGTTTTTGGTGAAATGAAAATCTGAATACAAGTTGACATTGTAATTCCTAACTAGTGGTCCCGCAGTAGTCGAAATTCGACTATAATTAATTGAAATTGTTGAAATTGTAAGTAATTATGATTCTCTTTACAAAGACTATTATACTTCTATAATCACAAATTTCGCTAAGACTACACTATAGAAAAATATTAATAAAGACAAAGATTATTTAATCTATTCTCAATTTGACCACAGACGTCAAGAACAAAAGTTTGACAATAAATAAATAGTATGCATGCGTGTGTGCGTCAAATACATGGTAGTGTGTGTGATGTTTTTTTTTATTGATTTAATGTATTATTTAAGGCATAATTTAAAAAAATATTAGTATTCTGCACTCCTTCTCTTTAACTCTATAAGTGTGGGAAATTTCATACTCCTCCGTCCGCGCAATTTTCGTAAAAAGGGGTACAAAGTTTTTGCTTCACGTATTAATATATAATTCCTAATATAGTATGATCAACTTTTGATAGCATTTTCAGTAATTATATTTCATACGTTCACCAAAGTCGTAGTGGAGTGTGACCGAATTCCACTACATTGTTATGAAATCAGATCTAGGATTTTATTATTTACTAGCTGACCCGGCAGACTTCGTAGTGCCTCAATCGATAAACAAACAAACAAAAGGAATCCGTCCGACGGGGGACACATCAAAAGAAAAACAAAATTGTTATTTTACTTTAATTCCGAGCATTTTCATATTTATCTACTTTTTTAACCTTCTCTGGACTTACACAAATAATTCAAGACCTAAATTAGCCAAATCGGTCCAGCCGTTCTCGAGTTTAGCGAGACTAACGAACAGCAATTCATTTTTATATATATAGATAAAAAAACAAGGCAAATTCAGTCTTAATGGTAAGTACTTATAACTGCTAGGGAATATTATGAGCCCTTACGAGTACATACCACTATTTATGCCGTGCAGCAATGATGCGTTTCTATTGTGTTTAAGAGAATCCTTGTGTTTTTTTGCTTTGATCAGTAAACGATCTCACAGCCGATCTGGTGTTCAATAGTTACCGAAGCTTATAGACATGAGAAACGTAAACGTCGCGCTTACTTTTCAATATGGGTATCATGATAAGTAAGTTTTAAATCTCAGTTTTACAGTACAACGGCTGCCCCACGCTTCACGGCAAAAATATGCACAGTGATCGTACTCCCTCGAATGGGCTCATAAGACGCCCTACCAGCAGTAAAAGGAATAAACAAAAAGCAATATCATACAAAAAAAATCTTTACCTTAATTTTAATGCCATTTAAAAGCCCTAACTCTGTGTTATAAAAGCTTCACGGTTACGTAACTTACATAAACAAAGGGTGAACCTTTAGGCGTGCTTAAAATTAATTTCACCATTTGAAACAATAGAAACGTGTTGGGTATTATGTCAGACAAATGATTTTTCATATAGATGCCTACTGTAATTTTTAACAGATTAAAAAAAAGTGGAAATTCTCAACACGACTGCTTTTTTTAAATATGTTTTTCCTCAAAACTTTTTTCTAGGAGAACTTATTTTAGTTTCATCAAGATTTGACTAGTAGTTTGAGTCGTGTTTATAATCTTATCATATACCTTTAAACGAGCAATTCTTGTATATTAATATATATAATACTTTCATAAAATTTAGTATATAGGGGATTTCGGGGGCGATAAATCGATCTAGCTACGATTTATTTTCAGAAAATGTTGTTTTATTCGTCTTTTCAATGATCAACTCTTCCCGACATCTATTGGCGAATAATAAAACTATTTTTCTTAATTGAGGGCAACTAAACGCTTTAAAGACACAACAAGATGGCGTTATCAAAAAAAAAACCGGTCATCATCTAATGCTTATTTAATTGACTGCGAAATACATTGATGATATTCTCAATTTATTTTATGAAACTCAGTTTTCTTCTTTGTTAATGTGTTGTGTTATAATATCCTAGAATTACATCATGAAGATTTTATTTACATCATGGACGTTATTATTAATTGGAACATCGTGGTTTTGGAGCGCCTCTATCTCACACATCTTTCCTAGGGTCAAGGAACTTCTAACTATAATATAATATTATTAATCATATCTTAAAAAATCATCATTAAGCAGCACGTATTATGACGTACCTAGTACATATTTTAGATAAATTGAGTAAGCGAATGCCCTCCTGAAGCTAAACTAAATCAAAACTCACAGACATTAAAAACAAAGTAAAATAAAGTGGGAGAACATTTTATAGGAATAGGTTTGTTTGTTTTGTTGGTGCTTCAAAGCCAAGGTAATGGTGATTAGCGATCACAGATAAGTCACGGTTTGCGCAACAGCGAATCGGTTTCGGGATAATACGAACGAACTAAGGCCCAAATTACGGCTCTCAATCGCCCTTATCAGAAGTACTTAACGTTCAGAAAATTCGAATTCTCTAAATTATAATATTTTCCACTTTTACCGCCAGTCAAATAAAACAAATCCTAGATGGCTTCTAAAACGTTGGAGATTCAAAGCGAAGTAATACGAAAAACGTGGGATGGAAATGCTACGATCATCCAAAATTCGTTTCCAGATATATTTTTGCCACATACCTACCATCTAGCTTGAAAATCAACTACCCACTACAGTGCTACCGAAATCTGAACGAATAATTTTACTTATATCGATGTACACATAATATTTTCCCAAACTCAACACATTCGCTCATAAAATTGAGCATCAAACGTAAGCATTGATAATTCTGCCAATGCTTTGGTTTTATGACTTATGAAAGCCAAGTTCTTTATCCAGACCTGACATAAATTTTATCACTAACAAGGAAAGATCTCAGAAAAAGCACACTTCTAAATGCCACATATTATTCTAGACAAACAGAAACAAACAATCACATTCTCACTTTCAGCATGACATTCAAACGATTTTTTTAATTCGACCGATAAAAGATATTTAATCAATCCAGGTTTCGGGGTGGCTTATAACAAAAAAGGGTGTGGATGTCTACTTAAATGAGTCGCGTCAAGCCACTCGTTGTTTTTCTCTGACCGGGGTGAACCGGGTCGCACGTTCTCGTTACAACCACAAGTCACGTAAGCCCGCATAGACCCGTAGATGTTTTATTAGTCGGGCAGTCTAATGATATCGGTATTCGAGAACGGATTTATGTAAGATAGAAACTCGAACGACTCATTATGATGAATGAAGAGTTTCATTAACATGATTGATTTAATGACTATGTTTTGGCAGAATTTGAATGCAGCAGGCATTTAGTAACCTTTCTAATGAAATTAGTATCTGCTTTTAAAATACGAAAAAAAAAATCATTTAATTATTATTTTTAAATTATAAAAATTCGGTACTCTACTATAAGGGAAACAACAAGAGTAGGTAATAGATATTTCGGAGAAGTCAAATTATTAACACCATCGTAGGGGCGATTAGGATGATCGAGCAAAGAGAATTGAGTACACCAATCACGTTTGTTGTCTTAGAACAATTCAGAAATCTTCTCTTGACGTTGGTAAACGAAAATGAATGACAGTTCTTAGGACCGAGGCACCGCTCTTCAAGTAGGCTGGTTGGTAAGTATGATGGCGTCTATGCGCTTCCATCGGCTAGGCTCTGTCGTAGCCCGAAGACAGCCGAGTTCCGACGATACTGCAATTGTGCTGCGTTTCGTTAGGCTACCAAACTAATAACCGTTTCCAACACATGTAATACTTTAAAAAGTAGTAAATAGTTTTTATATCAGTCTGAGGTCTCCACAGGGAATCTATCGGGCAAGATGAACGTGCGTGACTCATGCCCGGTTAATGTTGTTATTATTATGATTATTATATTATTTTATCAAATAACCTAAATCATAGTAATACATCAGATTCCATCATCTCGTTTTTACTATCGCACCGCCCGCCACCGGAGTAGAGTTCATCCATACTACCTGGAGCCACTGCGTTCACCCACAGTGCGTTTCCAGAGATCTTTTTTGCCACGTACCATCTGGCTTTGGAATGAGCTCCCCTGCAGGGTGTTTCCCGAGCGCCATGACTTGCCCTTCTTCAAACGAGGCTTGTGGAGAGTACTCAACAGTAGGCAGCGGCTTGGCTCGGCCCCTGGCATTGCTGAAGTCAATGGGCGACGGTAACCACTCACCATCAGGTGGGCCGTATACTCGTTTGCCTACAAGGGCAATAAAAAAAAATTTAATATATGTATATATTTTTTTTCCACTCCACTCCAGTATATATATATATATATAAGGCTTACTGGAGTGTTGTTAAATGTATCATGTAAAAATGTATCAATTCAACAATCAGTCAAGATAGAACCTCTGATAAATTAATAACATAAATTATTATTACCGTATTTATTTCATGCTATCTTGTTCGCACCATGTACGTTCTCATCACAAATGAGCCTAATATTTAACTGTACTGACACTAGTGGAATAATAAACATGATATATGACTACTTACAGCCAGACGTTTTGGCGCCGCGCCCGTTTTCAATCGATGGAGCTCCCGTCCAGATGGATTTTATAAGGCAACATCCTTTATGGCTTTAGAAATATTGTAGTTATTATGTCGGCGAGGTCAGCTTTATCCCACAAAATGCTTTCCTTCTATTTTTGCTCGAAATACATTTTGCAAAGGAAATAACGGCGTAGGTCTACGACGCAGGTCTACGACGCAGGTCTACGTCGTAGGTCTACGACGTAGCTCGATGACTACGTGCGACGTAGCGTTAATTCTACGCTACGACAACAAACCGCTTGAATTATTAATGGACAATTTTAAGTGTCTAAGAGTTACCTAGGTTACCTTAAGGAGTAGTACTAGTGGGAAATAAGTGACATGGCCCGGCATATATGTATGTATGTGATGCACCTGATCAAGACACGATCCAGTTTATAAGAATGTTGTGAGGCAAACGATATATTATTATGCTCAAAGGAGAACCTCAATATTTCCATTATGGAAATTTATTTATTTTGTTATAGCAACACGACTGCATAGCAGTATAGCGTTAAATAAAACGTATATTGTATTGAACAGCCGGAAATTTCATTTGAAAATATTTTTTTTTTTTCTTTTTTTTTATTGCTTAGATGGGTGGAGGAGCTAACAGCCCACCTGGTGTTAAGTGGTAATTTTTTTTTATTTTATTGCTTATGTGGGTGGACGAGCTCACAGCCCACCTGGTGTTAAGTGGTTACTGGAGCCCATAGACATCCACAACGTAAATGCGCCACCCACCTTGAGATACAAGTTCTAAGGTCTCAAGTATAGTTACAACGGCTACCCCACCCTTCGAACCGAAACGCATTGCTTCACGTCATAAATAGGTAGGGTGGTGGTACCTATCCGTGCGGACTCCCAACAGGTCCTACCACCAGTGAAAAATATTATATACAATTTATATACAATATTGCACAACACTACAACAGTTGCGCATACAATGCTGTTTTAAGTACAAAAGGCAATCTTATATGGAACGAATTAGTGCTCCGTACATTCCGAGTAATGGTTTATTATTATTATTATTTTAGCAGAATATTTGAGAGTAACACTAACATTAAATTAAAGAAATCTGTTTTAAATTACATCATTTCATACCTTATCCGTTGCCCTAGTGTCGTAATAGAAGAGATTATGTTATTAATTTAAAATTATCGTCAAGAAATAAGAATGTATATAAACTTTAAAATAATCTCGGTACGCCCATGTTCCAAGATCGTTTGATATTTCCTCAACGTTACCCGGAAACTATCTCTGCATAATACATCCAATATCAACTCAGTGATTCCTATTTGTGAATAAAAGAATTGGCCGTCAAACTCGCTTCCAACAATAATAACAGTATGTAAAAACGTACGGAAGTATACCGTTTGCATAAATCGGAATCCAAGTATAACTGTAGATGTACTTCCAAAGGCGGAATGTATTACGTATTCGTAAAAGTTTGAAAAAACCTTTATGTAATTATTTCCAGATTTGTAATCATCTTAGGATTTATCTTATATATTATAAGTTAAAAGGAAGAATACAGGATTTATCAAACGTACCAATTACTCGTATAGTTACAGTTAGTATTATTTATAATATATACTCTAAACATCGACTAAGACATGTTAAGATCAAAATTCTAATTTAAAAACAATCGATTCAATCCGCACGTCATTGATAAATATAAACTTTAATACCTAGATCGTATCGTATTGTATAATCGTATACGAAATAATAATAACACTAATATTATTCTTTGCTATCCTATTATATAGCTATCTTATAATCAAACTTCTTTTTTTTTCCTCCCAAAGCTGATAGCCTTGAGAGGCTATATCAGCGTCGCCTTAACTAGTAGGTAAGCTCACGGGGCTCAAATCTGATGACGTTGCTAATACGAACCCTAGCAAGAGCCGTGCTTCGCAGAATCTACCACCGGATCGGAAACGCGACCCACTGAGAAGATCCGGCGAGAAACTCAGTGGGCTGTGTCTGAGGGTTAATTTACTCGGCGAGCCCTTCGTCGCAAGTGGCGGGTTCGATGAGAACGATGACCGGTGCTTGAGGTACCTAAAAGCACCATCAAACATAAATAAATATTATTAGGGTATCAATATCATTTTTTTTCTTCTTTTTCCTAGTTAACTCAACGCTCACCTTTTCCGAATGAATCTTATCATTTTAAACTCACACACGAAAACAGAATAGTGATTTGAATTTACAAAAACACACCAACCTTTGTTGTTTTTGCATAACACTTGACCTGATCCGATTACAGACAACTCGTCGCAGACCTCACCGTCCTAAATTCACTCCTTAATATTTATGGAAACTGTCTTAAATAACACAGTTCGCTTCATGTTACGTACATAAATCAGAGCTGTGCGAAATTACATGAGGCTACCCTCAACGCGGTCGAATTTATTATGAAGTTATGTAATGTGATAATTTTATTTAAAGTTTTAAATTATTATTTTATAAATTAACCCAAAACATATTTTTTTATAGTTCGTCTGCAACGATTAGTCATTAAGACGAAATAAGACAAGTATATTTAAAAAAAAAAAACATCAATTAATACCATTCGCATAAAGATCCTTGTAGGTTAAATTACTTTCTAAATTATGGTCCATAATATTTATAATGTTTTTTTTTATTGTTTAGATTGTTGGACGAGCTCATAGCCCACCTGGTGTTAAGTGGTTACTGGAGCCCATAGACATCTACAACGTAAATGCGCCACCCACCTTGAGATATAAGTTCTAAGATCTCAGTATAGTTACAACGGCTGCCCTACCCTTCAAACCCAAACGCATTACTGCTTCACGGCAGAAATAGGCTGGGCGGTGGTACCTACCCACGCGGACTCGCAAGAGGTCCTACCACCAGTTATGTAATCTTAATAATTCTATATCAAATAATTTATAATTTTATATAATAAAGTCGATGTATGGGGGTCGATTGCTTCCCGCTTCCGTAGGTTTAACCCGCGATTCCCTACAAGTGACCCCTGGGTGGTGCTAAACGGGAGCCGAAAACATAATCGGTGGTAGGACTAGTCCGACTGGCTGGCGACCACCCTCCAACTAGAGTCCGCCGCCAAATAGCCTAGCTGTGTTCCGGTGTGTGGGTTGGAGAGCCAGTTTTATTCCTTTCNGGGACTTCGGTTCCCTCTGTATTTTGTACCGAATGTTCCATGGGGAGTGCTCTGAGGAATTGTTCGAGATGATACCGGCATCTCGTTTTTACCATCGCACCGCCCGCCACCGGAGTAGAGTTCATCCATACTACCTGGAGCCACTGCGGGCATCGACAGTGCGTTTCCAGAGGTCTTTTCTGCCACGTACCATCCGGCTATGAAATGAGCTCCCCTCCACGGTGTTTCCCGAGCGCTATGACATGTCCTTCTTTAAAAGAGGCTTGTGGAGAGTATTAAGCGATAGGCAGCGGCTTGGCTCTGCCCCTGGCATTGCTGAAGTCCATGGGCGACGGTAACCACTCACCATCAGGTGGGCCGTATGCTCGTCTGCCTACAAGGGCAATAAAAAAATAAAAAAAAAAATAATAATAACTAAACATAAGAGGAAATTTATTACATAAATAAATTTAAATTTAAAGGTGTCCAAGGAAATGTAATTATAGCCGAATTGCAAGCCTTGAGCGAACACCGGTGCAAACAAAATGGCGTTACGACAAAACGTCAAAATGAAAAAAGTAGACGTGTAGCATGCGGCCTCTTTGTTTCCATAACAAATTACAGCAATCAAGTTGACGATGAATTCTAACGTTTATATTTATAACAACGTTTTGAGGGGACGCTAAAATAAATTGCGGTGCGACCCTTCTCGGATCGTGGTGGTCCCTTGGCCACACTGTAACTAAAACCTATGCCCGTGCTCAGCATATATTCGTACAATGTTAACTAGAATAGGTAAACAAACTGGATCTTGAATAATAGTAAGCATTAATGTTCAAAAAAAAGTTTTTTTTTTTTATATATTAATAGTAAGCATTTATTTTTAAAAAAGTATTTCCTTTTTTTAGTATATGTAGTAGCAATGCAAAATTTTTCTACGCGATATAAAAATAAAGGATATATATATATATTGCATATTTTTACTTGTAGGCTAGTTACGTTTATATAAATGATCAAGGGCATCCTCCACGTTATTAATAGTTTAGTAGTGTAATTGTTTAATTGTTTAATTTTATATTGTGAATAAAATTATTTCCTTACATTATACGTTAGATTAGTTTTCGTTGTCGTGTTGTTTTGTCGTATAATTGTAAGGAACGTTGTTGTACAAATTCAGCAGTGTATCTTGTTTTGTCGTGCACACATAACTTATACTAGATGATGACCGGTTTTTTTTTTTTGATAACACCATCTTGTTGTTTCTTTAAAGCGGTTAGTAGCCCTCAATAAAAATAGTATTATTATTCGCCAATAGATGTCGGGAAGAGTTGATTATTGAAAACACGAATAAAACGAACATTTCTGAAAAGAAATCGTAGCTAGATCGATTTATCGCCCCCGAAATCCGCTGTATACTAAGCTTTATGAAAATCGTTGGAGCCGTTTCCGAGATTCAGATTATATATATATATACAAGAATTACTTGTTTGAAGGTATAAGATTGCAAGCCAGGTTTTGTTTCTTTTTACTTGTGTATTTTATGTATCTTTTTAGCTTGTAATGTGTATTGTGAGCCTAATAAATAAATAAAAAAGTAACATTTCGAATTTTCTATGTATTATTACTTGTAACCTTTTATATTTATTTCGTGCAACGCGGCTTTCAACTCGTAACCATTTTCATTATCAATTAACAAATGTTAATAATTGTTTATTAGAAAAAAATCATTTGAAGGCAATCTTATTGTATTTTCGTACCACCTAAAGTAAATATGTAACTTAGTACAAGTAAGGTTTATTTTCTTTGCTTTGCTGAGAGAATATCATTTTCAATTATACCTTTCCCTGGTGCCA
Source organism: Bombyx mandarina (assembly GCF_003987935.1). The sequence goes on from NW_021011493.1 coordinate 4,180,899, forward strand.
ATTGAGGCAACATCAGGCGATAAAAAATTTCACCTTACCTTGCAAATCTTCAATCCAATTTGCCTAAACATCTCAATTCATAAATCACTAAGGAGTTTGCAATTGTAATTTTACTCTGACAGATATTAAAAAACAAATACTTATAGTATATAACGAATGCCTCCTGAATAAAACATCACTGTGATAAAGATCTGAGAAATTATTCAAGGATGACTGAACTCAAAGACTTTTAAGGAATTAATGTAAATGATTTTGTATCATGCGATGAGTATTCTTTCGCTGTTTTGTAACTTAACTACGTTTGTTATTCAATTGAGGGTATATTCCTAGGCGCTCTACGCCAGGTTGCTAACCCAGTCCATATACTTTCATATAAATGTTAAAATAGACATTCACGTGTCTAGCGAAAAAATGCTTTTGTACTTGCAAAGTAAAATATTATTACGTAATCAAATTTGTTGTTTAAAAATCGACATAATGTATAACTAGTAATTGTACATTGTCGTTTGTTTGCGAAAATTAACAGTTTCACAAAATGGCGAAGGGAAAATGAAAAATCTCGGTGCGCGGGTGATTTTAACAAATGAAATACCACCAGTTATAACAGTGACATTACACTCAATAAACGACTTTAAAAACTACTTACTGAATTATACTGAATTACATTATACAGTGGAAAGAAGTCAAGAGGTTGATAGTCAATTTTCTTTTAAAGAAGCCCCAAAGAGATAATTCTTAAGTTTTTAAGTCCGAAGCATAGATAATACACATAAAATAGTTATAGATAAGCAACTCATGCACTCAACAAAAAGGTTTACGGGCGTCTGCTACTAGATGGCTTCGTTTCAATTAGTTTCTCATTGCTTCTGTAGCTGGCAGTAGCATATTACCAATCCTATATTTTATTTATAATGAAGGGTTTCGTAAATTTTCGGAAACCACAAATCGATAAAATTTAATCAATTTGTCTATAACAAATACAGACTTGCATTTGATTTATATTTTTTTTTATTTTCTATGTTAAGTTATACAATAATTAAATGCATCAACTTTAACAACATAGAAGTTTAGGGGCATCCGCTACAAGATGTCGCTATTTTCCATACAGAAAAAATATTTGTCTTAAGGTATCGCAGTTTCAGAACCCTGGTCCGAAGGTCGTTAGTACATGCACGCCATGTCTTTTTATTATTATTTTGTGTAGATACTCTCTCTCCCTCACACTGTCTCAATCTTGAAAGTCAACACGGATTGCTCTTTTGGTGGATTCTTATTGGTATGCCTTAAAACTAAATTGAATGCTTGTTTCAGTTGTTCGACAGCGATGTTATGCGCTGCCATCATGACAGACCACTGGGAGCACGTGGCGTGGGACCGAGCCGCGCTGACCGCGCTAGCTAACACGTCGCACATACCGCTGCAGTGGCTGTTAGATGAAAAAGTTGTCAAAGTAAGTTGGTAGCAACAAATAACCTATACCAATGTTCGGCAATATTTTCAACCAAAAGAGCCAAATCTGTCTATCTATCTATCTATCTATCTATCTATCTATCTATATATTATATAAAAATGAATTGCTGTTCGTTAGTCTCGCTAAAATTCAAGAACGGCTGGACCGATTTGGCTAATTTTGGTCTTGAATTATTTGTGGAGGTCCAGAGAAGATTTAAAAGGTAAATAAATATGAAAATGCTCGGAATTAAATAAAAATAACAATTTTGTTTTTCCTTTGATGTGTCCCCCGTCGGACGGATTCCTTGTGTTTGTTTTAAGTTTATTTTATACAAAGTTTAGGCCTTTTATTTATCGATTGAGACACTACGAAGTCTGCCGGGTCAGCTAGTATAATATAACACATAATCGAAATTTATTCGAAGGAAAAGCCATTCATTTCTTTAACATATATTTTTGTGTCATTGTATTTCAAAAATGTTTACTCATCTTTTACAAGGCAAGGTAATAAGTAAAATTCCGTGCCTAGACTAAGCATTTCGTGAATGAGCCATAGTTAAGGAGGCACCACTGACCTTTACTATATACTATACCGGCCTATACTATCGAATAAGGTACAACCTTCGTGGGAATAAAGTAAATCTAACAGAAAAAATAACAATGTGGAATCATGTATCGAATGAATAATTTAGTGAAGGAGCTCATTTGGTATATGTCACTTTTTAGTAGTTGTTCGCTAGTTAGGTCATTATGTACTGGAATTTCTGTGACAACGTCCTCTATTTTTGGGCTACCAATCACATCTTCCCATTTGATGAGCTTCATATTTACAAAAGCACTAAAAAAATCCTCAATACATATTACTGACTTGCAATCAATCCACTTATTATTATAATAATTGAAGATTTAAAAAGTTTTACCTATTTTAGTACCGAATCAACGGTAGCTGAAACCCAGCATTACATTTCAAAACAGAACATTTTAATTACAGTTAAATTTATTACATAAAACCCTTGTTACGTATCATGTTAGTCTTTGTTATTCTCGCTTCTGAAAGTTGGATCTAGACAGAATTCTCGCAGATCGATTGATGCCTGAAGCCTTTCTATATCTCTCTGTTCTCAGCCTTTGTAATGCCAAAGGTACGGGTGTACCTGCGAGGGATTTTATTTAGCCGCCCGGCGTGTGGGCGTCCTGCTTTGTGATCCTCTCCCTTACCTCCCTCTTACCCACCACAAGGCATTTCTGACTACCGGAATTCAACGAATTTGCAAGTCGTCATAGCCTAAAGGATAAGACGTCCGGTGAATTCGTATATTGCAATGCAACGGTGTTCGGATCCCGCAGGCGGGTACCAATTTTTCTAATGAAATACGTACTTGAAAAATGTTCACCATTGACTCCCACTGTGAAGGAATAATATCGTGTAATAAAAATAAAAACCGCAAATTATAATTTACATAATTACTGGTGGTAAGATCTCTTGTGAGTCCGCACGGGTAGGTACCATCACCCTGCTTATTTCAGCCGTGAAGCATTAATGCGCTTCGGTTTGAAGAGTGGAACAGCCTTTGTAACTATACTGACTATACTGAGACCTTAGAACTCATATCTCAAGGTGGGTGGCGGCATTTACGTTATAGACGTCTATGGGCTCCGGTACCCACTTAATACCAGGTGAGCTGTGAGCTTGTTCACCCATTTATGCAATAAAAACAATTTAAAAAATTAGCAACTTTCCCAACATAGCTCAAAACTCATTAAAGTTATTACGTTTCATTAACAACAAGAAAACGTATAAATTTTCGTTAGCAAGAACGTCAATTCAAGTACAAACGCTTTAAACCATATTATTTCTAAGTAAATTATGTCCTTTGCTCACATTTCTAAGTAAATTGATAAGCTGATTATTCTTCTTGACGAACTAATCCGTGGAAAGCCAATAGTTGAGCGTCACCGCGCAACTCTCGGCCAAGTAAAACGCCTCACGTGCGACCGACTTCGTAATTATACGAATACTTTGAACGTTTTGTTCTAGTTTTATTTATTTGATTCGTTTCAACGATTTATTACCTTTCAGTATTTATTACTTCGCACACGCTTTATTTAGTTTCATTTATTAATTGAGATCTTATTATTAGAATTTAAATAGTATAGAATTTCACGTGAATTGAGCCGTCATTAATGATTTGCGGTATTTGACTATTAAAATTTTGAGGTGGACAGCGGTTTGGCTTATGGCATTGCTGATGTCCATGAGCGACAGTAGCCTCTCGCCATCTGTCTACAAGCGTAATAAAAGAATAACACAAAATTATGTGTGTCGACCCGTAGCTTGATGTACTTCGTGCCACACTTACAAATTTTTAAGAAACTAACTGTACCCGTCCGCTTCGCTGGGCATTTAAAATTAATATTCTTATTTCTCACCCCCACAAAGATTCTCATCATCAACGCCCCCGCAACTGGTGTAGGGAGTCCAACACTCATATAAATATTAGCCTATCCATTAAGTACAGGTATATTCTACATGGATGCATGGTTCAGTAGCTATAACGGAACATCTCTAAAAACCACTGTAGATTTATATATTAGTATAGATAGAATAATAAATACTTATATTCGAAACATATGTGCAAACGTAAAGATACATGTTACATGTCACTCAATGATCGAAATACAAAAATAATCACGGCCATCTCAAAATCGAAATTCATTTTTTTATATTCATATAAATAATTTATTTTATAATACAAGACAGTAATTATTAAAACTTTTACCAATACCGAATTGTTTTTTCTGAGGAAAACTATATTAATAAAATCTTATAAGGCTATACCGACAGTAAAAACTTGTTAAAATGATAATCAGGTCACAAATAAAGTACAAATCGTATAAGAATTTACTATTTTTTTCAATATTTTTAAATATCTACGATGTTATACGGTTTTTCGTTTCGCCCAAAATAACAGATATTATACATACAATACTTAAAAACGTAAACGGAAGTTGTTAGACGACAAAAAATGTATACCTATTTTGAAAACCTTTATATTGTCATTGGCTTCACACTAACACAATTCTTCTTTCAAGGCAAACGAACATATGGCCTATCTATATATGAGTGAACTGAAAGAGACAAAAGAAACCCACAAAATTATAATTTGCGTAATTACTGGTGGTAGGACCTCTTGTGAGTCCGCGCGGGTAAGTACCACCAACCTACCTATTTCTGCCATGAAGCAGTAATGCGCTTCGGTTTGAAGAGTGGGGCAGCCGTTGTAACTATACTTGAGACCTTAGAACTTATATCTCAAGATGGGTGGCGCGTTTACGTTGTAGATGTCTATGGGCTCCAGTAACCACTTAACACCAGGTGGGCTGTGAGCTCATCCACCCATATAAACAATAAAAAAAGACTACGAACCTACAATAATTAGGTATAAAATGCCGAACACCAAATATCTTCTATCTCTGTCTATGTCTATCTCATAGTACAGGTCTATTTCCAGTAGAACAACTCGGTGAATCCCAGGTTTTTTTATTGACCTTGTAGGCAGATGAGGTCACCTAATTGGTTACCGTAGCTTATGGACGTCAGCAAAGCCAGTGGCAAAGCCAAGTCGCTGCCTACCGTCGAGTATTCTCGGCAAGTCTCATTTGAAGAAGGACATGTCATAGCGCTCGCGTGGAGGCGAATTCATTCCAAAGCCGGATGAATCCATAAAGAAAAGTACCCTTATACAAATTGTAATCACGAAAATTGGGGAAACTTAGTCTATTTGAGCTATATAATCGTGGACACATCTAGTACCGCAAATAATGATGAGCTCCGTGTTTCTTTTCTGTTCGCAACACGCAATTGCTTTGGCATCGATAAAATAAAATATAATTTCATAAAAGCACCTATTTTTTCGTCTAATGCTATTTACGAAGACACGTAGGTATGTAGGTATCTGCTTCTAACATCAAAAAAGTTCGTGACGTGCTTAAAACATTCGAGATTCTTTTATATTTCGTTCGAGAAAAATGTAGTAGTAAACAAAATTTATTGAATCGCTCCATAAAAATTCATATTTTTTTTAAATTGTACAGGCGATTTTAGCAAATATTCAGATTTATTCACGGTTATTTTTATTTTCATTACAGGCGTTATTGTTTAACGGGCTCTTTCCAAGGTTTTCATATTAAATGAGTTTGGAATATTACGACGTGTTGCAGGCGCCGTGATCACTTACAGACTGACGACTGCGGGTAGGATGTTAAAAGCTGAAAAATCTGTCTACTCTCATAATAGTCGTTTTTGATATTACCACTAGAACCGATGAATCGTTCCAACAATAAACACACGGAGTATAGACAGTTTTTCCGAACACTATGGATTCATAGACGAGCTCACGGCCCATCTGGTGTTAAGTGGTTACCGGAGCTCAAAGACATCAACAACGTAAATTCTGCCATCGACCTTCAGACGTGAATTCTAAGTCTTAGTTTTGTAATACAACGGCTGCCCCACCCTTCAAACCGAAACGCATTACTGCTACACGGCATAAATAGTCAATACATACCCGTGCGAGCTTAGAAAACGCCCTATCGCCAGTGAACGAAGCATTCTTTGCCTAGTTTTCAAAACATCAACTTTATTAGTTCGAGTGAAGATGCCATTAACTTTCAAATTCTATCGCATGAACCACTTTTCAGTGCGTATTCGTGAACAGATACCGCAAAAAGTGTATCTAATGTATAGACACCACCGTCCTACATTGCTCTATGAAAATTTTAAAACTTAGATTAAACCATAAAAATAGTTTTGATTACATTTACGCATATTATGGTTTGCTTTAAGTGTGAATAACGATACAAATCCGTTCGAAACAACAGCCTTTTTTTTATTGCTTAGGTGGGTGGACGGATGAGCTCGCAGCCCACCTGGTGTTAAGGTGTTACTGGAGCCCATAGACATCAACAACGTAAATTCTGCCATCGACCTTCAGACGTGAATTCTAAGTCTTAGTTTTATAATACAACGGCTATTCTACCTATCAAACCGAAACGCATTACTGCTTCACAGCAAACATAGGCAGGGCGGAACAACATTCAGGCACAACAAACAGAGTTTTACTTATTTGTAAAAATAATAATTAACGCAAAAAGAACCGCGCAGCGTGACAACCCTTCTTGTTCTTTGCCTCCGCCTTATCCCACTAGGTGGGGTCGGCACAGCGATTTTTTCTATCCCATTCTCTTCTATCAGCCGTCATCTCGACACTCGCTCCTCTCTCTCTCATTCCATCCATGTCTTCTTCAGTCAACCTCTTCCCCTTCTGCCTTGCACTACCATTTCCATTCATCTTCTAGTCACATATATCTCCTCTCTGTCTCTCTCCTCGACGTGACACCCGTAGTACCTTTAAATCTGTTCTCTGGCCCGTTTCGTAACACTTCGATGTCAAACTTTACTATTGTCCTCGCGTAACACCCAGTTCTATAAGTTTAACCGGTTTCGAACTAAGTTCTCGAAACTTCTCGAGCTGTGCCTACGTACCTATAATTCTTATTCAAAAGTTCGTCTCTCTATCCGCTGTGGAGACTTAACAGAATTATTTTGTTAACGTTTATTTAATTTAGATTAGTCGTATAAATTATGTTTTAAAATAACAGAAAGCAAATATGTAATTTAGAAAAAAAAATGTTTTTATTTTTAAGTTCTTAAACAGGGCGACCTAATATAAACTACATTTTAAAAACAACTGTTTTGAAGGGTCTTGATTTTATTAATGATTTCTTGTGAGCAATTACCAATACCAGATCCATATCACTATTGATAGAACGTCTGGAGAAAAATAAACAAATTACTTAACAAATTATTTAAAAAAAATTATTAATTTAATAAAATAAACAAACCCAATAACCTACACAAATAACATAATAAACAAACCCAATAATCTATACAAATAACCTATACAAATAAAATAACCCAAATAAATGACTATAATCGTTCTCGTATCCCCACAATTTGCTCATACTCCCATTTATGTCTTATATGTAATTTTTTTTTTATTTATTGCTTAGATGAGTGGACGAGCTCACAGCCCACCTGGTGTTAAGTGGTTACTGGAGCCCATAGACATCTACAACGTAAATGCGCCACCCACCTTGAGATATAAGTTCTAAGGTCTCAATTATAGTTACAACGGCTGCCCCACCCTTCAAACCGAAACGCATTACTGCTTCACGGCAGAAATAGGCAGGGTGGTGGNCAGTGAATGGACAACTTATATATTAATTGTAAAAGTGAATTATATAGACTTACTTAATTACCGCATCCACGTGTTCCGCAACTCCCGGATCATTCTCACTAGAATACGTAACTTCCATATTTTACTGTATTCAACTGACACAAATTTATATTTATATCCAGTAAACTCCAGTCGTGCGTCGGAGCGGACACACACACTTTTTTTAACTTCTTAAACAGGGCGACCTAATTTAACTACATTTTAAAAACAATTGTTTTGAAGGGTCTTGATTTTATTAATGCTTTCTTGTGAGCAATTACCAATACCAGATCCATATCACTATTAATAGAACGTCTGGAGAAAAATAAACAAATTACTTAACAAATTATTTAAAAAAAAAATATTAATTTAATAAAATAAACAAACCCAATAATCTATACAAATAACCTATACAAATAAAATAATCCAAATAAATGACTATAATCGTTCTCTGATCCCCACAATTCGCTCATACTCCCATTTATGTCTTACATGTAATTTCACATTTTCCCTTTTTGATCGATAGACACTTCACCGATCACTGATTGGATCTACCCCCCAATTCACAATTGACGTAAACCTCTCACGAATTTTATATTTATAATATGTACATACAACTGGACCAGTCCAGCGGTTGCACTAGCCCTTATCTCTTTGAGATTTTCCACGATATATAATATTGTTTGATAATAAGGCTTGATGATAATGCTCACACTTCTGTAATTAATTCATATTCCAAAATACTTCCTTACATATTATTATGTATGATTGGAAGATGTCCGGACGCATTTTTTGGTTGCTCAAACTTTATTTTGATAGCTCTTATTTATAGTTAAGAATACATTATTGTTTTGTATTCGACAGATTATTGAAGCAAATATATTAATAGTCTTACTTCCAAAACTCCAACTTATTTTTTATAAATTATAGAAATGTTTGCCTGTCAAAACCTAGCGAAATTCTGTAACGGGTTGGATATTTCCGAGTCACCTTGAAACGTCAACTTTGCACGCGATCTTAATGGAAATGAGTTCATAATTACACTATAATCGGTATGCTTTTGTGGACACTGAATCATACGTATGGGCTTAACACACGAAACTGTTTTTGTTATAGAGTTACAGTTAAATTATTTTAATTATAGTCTGATGCTGGTAACTGTATTTGGATATAACAGCTGTCACACACAACCCTGAAAAACGATTGAACGGTAAATGAGATTTCAACCTTGTGCGTCAAGCCCGAAGACTGTATTCACGTTGTGGTAGGCTTCTAGAGTAATACACTTAATTCATCTTTGCTAATTTAATGTTGGAGGAGGCGGCTCGGCTGTACTCCTGACACTGATGATATCCATAAGATTCGGTAACCACTAACCATCAAGTGGGATATATTCTCATCCCTATAGTAACAGATATATTTTTTTATTGCTTAGATCAGTGGACGAGCTCACAGCCCACCTGGTGTCAAGTGGTTACCGGAACCCTTAGACATTTACAACGTAAAATGCGCCACCCACCTTGAGATATCTTTCTCTATGGAGCCGAAACTTGGTCTCTAAGATTGCAGGATCGCCGTAAAATCGATGCAGTGGAGATGTGGTGCTGGAGACGCCTCCTAAAGATCCCATGGATGGCATTCCGCACCAATGCATCCATCCTCAAGGAACTCGGTATCAAAGACCGACTCTCGTCAACAGTGCAACCGAGGGTTTTAAAATTCTTTGGTCACATCTCCAGAAAAGAGTACTCGATGGAGAGACTGGTAGTCCAGGGCCGGGTGGAAGGCAGAAGATCACGCGGCCGCTCACCGACCCGCTGGACTGACCTGATAAAGAAGGCAACTGAGTCCACTATGGTCGAATGTACTCGTTACGCTTCGAACCGCCAGACCTGGAAGCGCATTGCCTGGAGGGCGGTTGTCGGGAGCATGGGCGACCTAACAGATCCTACTGCACATACAGCGTCAACGCAACCACGACCACTCTGACAAGAGTGTCCGACTGAGAAGAAGACCTTGAGATATAAGTTCTAAGGTCTTAGTATAGTTACAACAGCTGCCACACCCTTCAAACCGAAGCACATTATTGCTTTTTTACAAATCACCTATTAATATTATACAATTGAAACAATACGGGGCCTTGGCCTTGTAAAGAATATACAAATTATTCCACACTCGTGTCACTCCCATATCTTTAAGACCCACTCTCTAAGGAAATCATGTACGTTAATAGAAAATTGTAATAGAATTGTGCCTCTCCATCTTGACATGATAAATTTCAGTACATTTATTTACAGTGAATACCACCAGCCTCATTTGAGCTCCCACTTCCAGTACTAGTAATATCAGTAGGTGAATTGAAAACCTAGTTAAATTTTTCAGATCATTTTGAACTTGCACCAGGCAATATGTTTGAAAGTGGAAAAACTTAGTATTTTCTTGGGACTATCGTCGAGCCGTAGACATAAATAGTTTACAATTTTATTTATTTTTCGTGTAGGCCACCTGATGATGAGTGGTCAGAGCGAAGCCGCTGCCTACCGTTAAATTTACGATTTAACCGCGCGTTTATTATTTTCATTAGATTATTTCCGAAGTTTCCGATACTTTACCGTTTCCATGCTCAGTCGTCTATGAATTAAATGAAATTAAACATTTTATCTTAAACTGGTTGACCCGGCAGACTTCGTAGTGCATCAATCGATAAATAAAAGACCTAAACTTTTGTATAAAATAAACTTAAAACAAACAAAAGGAATCCGGCCGACGGGGGACAAATTAAAGGAAAAACAAAATTGTTATTTTTATTTAATTCCGAGCATATTCAAATTGTTTTACCTTTTAAACATTCTCTGGACTTCCACAAATAATTCAAGACCAAAATTAGCCAAATCTGTCCAGCTTTTCTCGAATTTTAGCGAGACTAACGAACAGCAATTCATTTTTATATACTTATATATAGATTTCTTGTGACTTTTTAAGCCCGTACAGATAGGCACGAAGCATTCACGCGTTCCGATTCGAGGTATAAGACAGTCATTATACAATTCAATTGAGGCTTCGACCTTATGTTCCAATGTGGGTATACACATCCATCCATCTCTACGGGCTTAGGTGACCACTTAACATCAAGTAGACCGTAAAGTAAACAATCAATACGTTTCTCTCGGATGTCAATGACGTAGAATAAACGTAATTCTAGCTTAGAATAAGAAACAGACGTTTTCTGTCACTGTTTGAGAAGGGTTTTTCACTCACAGCCTGGAAATTCAAGCAGTTTTTCATATCGCCATCTGTCATCGGATTGAGATTACATACATAATTTATTTGCTCGTTTTTCTATTCCGTTATCCTTTTATTCTGTTAAAAGAACATATAATATAATAGTTTATTCAATACATTCGTATATATAGATATATATATAAATGAATTGCTGTTCGTTAGTCTCGCTAAAACTCGGGAATGGTGGGACAGATTTGGCTAATTTTGATCTTGAATTATTTGTCCAAAGAAGGTTTAAAAGGTAGATAAATATGAAAATTCTCGGAAGTAAATAAAAATAACAATTTTGTTTTTCGTTTGATGTGTACCCCTCGGGCGGATTCTTTTTGTTTGTTTTAAGTTTATTTTATACAAAGGTTTAGGTCTTTTACTTATCAATTGAGGCACTACGAAGTTTGCCGGGTCAGCTAGTCGTCTATAAAATGTATTAACATTTTATCAATAATCGTATCAACGAATCGCATAGCGACGTCTTGTTCAAAGGGAAAATGTCCGGTAAATGGATACGCAGACGCGCGCCACAAACAGACTGATTAGGTAATCCGTTTTGAGAACCTCTCAAGGGAATTGGACGCCTCTACGTTATAACTGAAAACTAGGGGACTAGACTAAACTGAGGACAATGCGGTCGTGGATTCTAATAACGCTTCTAATAACAGATGGACTATAAATAGATATTTTTTTGTACTTTTTTTAATACCTACTTATTTATCATTTATTTTATATATTATCCGCCCACAATCAATCTCCGCCCTCAATCTCTTACATTTTTGATGCTATTGCAGAAATGTTAACAACAGCTGCTAACTCTGACCGAGACGAGACATGATGATTATGTCATAATAATGACGATGAAAACTCATTAAGATGCTCGAAATTAATATTTAAAAAAAAAAACGACTATCCATCTGTTCTCATTTTCATAGTTATTCTACTTGAAGACTATTGGGACTATCTGTGATTAAAAGCGAAGAGTCGAAATTTATATATATGTACATCCAAACCTTAGAATATCTAAATTCGTATACGCCGAAGAAAATATAACAAAGTCGACTTAAAAGCGTGTAAATACTTTATAAATATATAAAGGTTTTTACAAATTTTATTGCCCGAAGGAATACCAGTAAATGACACCTGATGATGAGTCCGCTAATAAGCACCGACAAAGCCGCAAGGTAATCCGGTGTTCATACTATACTTAGTGTAATTTTAAATGTTTAAATACTTATAACATCAGCAAATTGATAGCCAAGCCACTCAGACTAATTACGAATGTTAATCTATCAAATGGGGAATTGGTAAATTGGTTAGTCTTAATCATTACATTTGCGTTAGTTGCATTACACCAGCGTTTCACAAAGTGGGCGATAACGCCCCTTTGTGGAGGCTGCAGGCCTAAAAGGGGCGGTAAGACCGAGGAAAAAAATGGGGGCGTTGTGTAGAGGTTTGGAAGGCGATTTTTAATTTTATCTAGGAGGACTCTTAGACACCAACTAAGCTCTCGCTATAGTGGTTTTTGAGTAGGTGAAAAAATGGGGGCGCTAAAAAATAATTTATACTCAAAGTGGGCAGACAAAATAAGTTTGGAAACCCTTGCATTACACTAAACATACAAATAATACTCGAATTGACTAAAGCTCACTTTGAGCGTTCGAGAGAAGTAAGAGAAAATAAACGATATAAAACGCTTAGATATGTTTATGAATATTTACAAAGATGATTATTACAGCAATCGCAAGTTTTATATAGCATACTAAAATTTTACATAACAAAGACATAAAACAGCACTTTTTCTCCCAAATGTACCATGGAAACTTACTATTGCACAACGCAAAAGCCTTACCAAAAGAGTCAAAATCGATTCTCGCTAAAATAACTCAAATAAAACTGCATTCGGTAAACGATTCACGTTTTATTCCTTAAGTCGCATTGGAATTAAATCTATAACCTAATCTAAGTCTGTAAAATAAAGTACAAAGGTACGTGACTTTAAATTTTCCACTGTATTTCAAAGAAACTTTGACATTTAAGAGAGCCAAGTAAACTTGGTAGGATATTAGATTCAACGTGTCTAAATTGAGTTAGTAGACTGAGTAACCTTACTGTAGTTAATTTAGAATTTCTTAAGACCCTAATCGAAACTTATAGTAAAACTTTAGATTCCGTAATGTCTGTACATTGAAGAAAAGTAAGCAAAAACCCAAGCAAAAGTAGATAATCACCAGTCGATATATTTTTCTTTTTTTAACTCTTTTCCAAAAATAATTTCTTATATATATGATTCAAAACAAAAATGTAAGTCTAGTGGTAGATGGTAACATCCTTATACATTTTTTATTATTATTTTTTGTTTGCCCGTATAGGCAGATGAACATACGGCCCACCTGATGGTGAGTGGTTACCGTCGCCGATGGTCCTCAGCAATGACAAGGGCAGAGCCAAGTCGCTGTCTATACATTCATAGATATCTATATACATAGATATGCCTTCGTACATATATAGGCATTGCGGAAAAGTGCAGATGTTCCTAAGGTTACACGATCTATGGAAATGTTCCGGTCAAGGCTGTAACTTCGGCGTAAATTCAAAACAGTCTTATCAGCCTTGGCTTCGCTGCACCTTGGTTCCGCACGCGAAGGGTACGACTCATTGGAATTATTATTACCGTTGTGACTTTAGTGTGATATAACAGTTTTTCCTTGAGCTATAATTGAACTATAAATGTTGTCAATATTACTTAAGCTTTGACAAATCGTATGTTTATTATGATTTTTATTTATTCGTGTGCATTAAAATAAATATTCCATTATTTATGTCGAATAAATATAACCCGTGCTCGGTAGTATCCCTTATAATTTTACTGTTGGTAGGACCTCTGGTGAATCCGCACGGGTAGGTATTACTACCCTGCCTATTTATGTCGTGAAGCAGTAATGCGTTTCGGTTAGAAGGGTGAGGCAGCAGTTGTTACTATACTGAGACTTTAGAACTTATATCTCAAGTTAGGTGGCGGCATTTACATTGTAGATTTCTATGGGCTCTGATAACCACTTAACACCAGGTGGGCCGTGAGCTCGTCCACCCACCTAAGCAATAAATAAATAATAAATAATTAAATTAGTGTTTGAGGTAACGTGATTTTATCTATGTATACCTATTTATCTTTGTATACCTGTATATGTGTATCTTTCAACATAATTTTTACCAACTAAAGGCTTTAGTTGGAAAAAAATTCAAACGTAGCAAGGATCATTGACATTTTAATAATTTTTAAATAATACAATAACAGTCTAACATGGATCGGTGTGACATAAATGTAGATTACAATTTTTTTAATTGCATAGTAGAGCTAACTAACTCACGGCTCACCTGATGCTAAGTTACCGGAACCCATAGACATCATTACGTGATGTCTAAGTAAGAATTGCATTGGTATGTGTCTATAATATAGACTCTATATAGTATATGCAAAATCATGAAATAAATATGTTTTTGTAATATAAAAAACAGTAATTAAACTTTACAGCTTTAGACTCAAAAACCTTTTAAGCTTTATATTTCACTATACGGATGCGAGTTTAATAAATGTAATACTTGTTTTTTAGGTCGACGACCCGAATAACAGAAAAGGAATCGGGACCTTTTTGGTCCCTATGAACGGAGGTATCTGGACGATGTGCGTCTCTTTAGAAGGTAATTTTTAAATAAAAGTTTTTCAGTATGTTCCTTATTCGATTTTCGTGAATAGTATACGTAATTCAAGCTACTTTTACGCATTTATTCTCGAGTTTTTTTATTGTCACTATATTCAAATGCAAAAATAAAACCCAAAAAAGAAATACTAAAATCTTTTTACTTACCAACCTACTTATTTTATTACTAACGCTATATTATTTGATTCTATTGCATTATTTAAATTCGTTTTTTTTTTCACCGTACATGAATAGATGTGCTCATGGCCCACCTGTTATTAAGTGATTTTCGGAGCGCACTCACCACCCACCGTGAGGCTTGAGGTCGAAGTCTCAAATTTATTATCTAACGGCTGCTTTACTTTCGAAACAACTATCGAAATAGTCATGAGACGTAATAATTTATCCTACCCTTAAAGTATCACGTTAAACAATTTTTCAATGCAGCTAGCTATTAACAATACAGAAAAAACAAATGCTTTCGTTCGACATTAGATTACTTAATCGCATTTATGATGCCGACGAGAGGAAATAGAACAGTATAATTCTTTACTAGTGGTAGGACCTCTTGTAAGTCCGCGCGGGTAGGTACCACCTCTATGCCTATTTCTGCCGTGAAGCAGTAATGCGTTTCGGTTTGAAGGGTAGGGCAGCCGTTGTAACTATACTTGAGACCTTAGAACTTATATCTCAAGGTGGGTGGCGCATTTACGTTGTAGATGTCTATGGGCTCCAGTAACCACTTAACATCAGGTGGGCTGTGAGCTCGTCCACCCGTCTAAGTAATAAAAAAAGGCCACCACACAGCTAAAACTCATACTTTAACACACCAATGTGTTGCAGAGGAGGAAGCCACGATTTTGTCAAGAGTTGGCTTCCCAAAGGAACCGGTCTGCACGAACTATTTGGCCGATAGCGACTACGAAGAGCCCCGGGCGGATTGGCAGCACCGTAAGTTACACGATTACGATATATTTTCCGACAAATTCATCTCGTTTTTATCATCGCACCGCCCGCCACCGGAGCAGAGTTCATCCATACTACCTGGAGCCACTCCGGTCATCCACAGTGCGTTTCCAGAGGTCTTTTTTGCCACGTACCATCTGGCTATGGAATGAGCTCCCCTCCACGGTGTTTCCCGAGCGCTATGACATGTCCTTCTTCAAACGAGGCTTGTGGAGAGTATTAAACGGTAGGCAGTGGCTTGGGTTTGCCCCTGGCATTGCTGAAGTCCATGGGCGACGGTAACCACTCGCCATCAGGTGGGCCGTATGCTCGTCTGCCTACAAGGGCAATAAAAAAAAATCCGTGCAATTATTGATTGTTAAGCTTATTCTTACTTGGAACAACCGACAAGGGGTGGACGTTGAGAGTCGCTTCCCCCTCCGGTTTGAGCCCCGAGAGCTCACCTACACGCTAGGGCAACGCTGACATAGCCTCTCAAGGCTATCAGCATAGGTAGAAAAAAAAGAGAGTCGAAGACCGAACTTAGTGCTGTAGATTGGGTGAGGCCTATATCTAGCAATGAACAACTGTGAGCTTATTATGGTGATGACAATGATGATGCAACTTATTCAAACTCTAGGAACGTTAAGACCTTTTTTTATTGCTTTGATAGGTTGACGAGCCCACCTGGTGTAAAGTGGTTACCGGAGCCCATAGACATTTATAAATGCCGCCACCCACCTTGAGATATGAGTTCTAAGGTCTCAGTATAGCTATAACGGCTGCCCGACCCTTACTGTTTCACGGCTGAAATAGGTAGGGTGGTGTTACCCGTGCGGACTCACGAGAGGTCCTACCACAAGTCAAAACCATATATTTTAATCTTGATAATATTGTATAATTTAGCGTTTCGTATAAGAATCGCAATACGCTTAAGAGCATTTAATAAGTGTATTTTATAAAATAATTTACAATCATAGAATTAGTATATGTCACAAGTGTGAACATTAGGTAAATCATGAACTGGAGATTTTTACTAATAAGAAGTCGTTGTGGCCTAAAAGATAAAACGACCCGTGTACTCGGGTCAAGCGATGCGGCTGTGTCGGTGTTCAAATCCCGCATGGAGGTATAACATTTTTTTGAATGAAATACCTACGTACTTAAAACATTCTTCCAAATGATATGCGCGATGAAGGAATAACATCGTGTAGTTAATAAAAATAAAAATGCAATCTGTTAAAATTTGCGTAATTACTGGTGAACTTGCTTGTGTGTGTATTAAGAGTAAAAAGAGAGTAAGGCGCCTTATTCGCACATTTACAGGAACATTGAACTTGAAAGGTCAAGGTCATTGGTCAGTTATTCATAGTCAAACATAACATTTTAATAATTTTACATAACGAACTCTCGGTTTGTTTGCTCGTTACGTGTTTGTACGTGCACGTCTATACAACTGTTTTTAATATATATATTTACTAATGTTAAAATAATTTAAACGACGAGCTCACAGCCCACCTGGTGTTAAGTGGTTACTGGAGCCCATAGACATCTACAACGTAGACACGCCACCCACCTTGAGATACAAATTCTAAAGTCTCAGTATAGTTACAACGGCTGCCCCACCCTTCAAACCGAAACGCATTACTGCTTCACGGAAGAAATAGGCAGGGCGGTGGTACCTATCCGCGCGGACTCATATTATAGCGAAAACGCTTTTCTTGTTTCGAGGAATTGTTGCGCAAATCGATAGGATAAGATATTATTTTGTAAACGTGTATTCCTTGTGACGAAGTAAAGAAATCTCATAAATCAGCATATCGATACTTTATTGTAATGTCATCCGAAATGTAAAGACGTAAAGATCTATTAACAATAACAGCTAGGGATGGCCAATTTGCAAACGCGTCTGCCGATAAGTTGGTTTAACTTTTAGTCAATGTTGATCGACGAACCATGCTTTTAGTTTCCGTCATTTTGCGATGTCTACCATTACTTCGATAACAACAAACCTTCCACCCCTGTTTAAGCCCCTATTTTCGATCACCCGCTCTGGTGAAGCTACAAAGGCCTACCCACCACAAGCTATACTTCCATTAAACTCCACTCATTTAAAGAAATTAAATGAAAAAACAAAATTCTGAGTGCATTCCAAAACGCATCAACACTTTCCGGACAAGGGCGTATAATGTGTACCCCGCCTAAAGACATGCTACAACGTGAATATGCTTACTCATTCCATATCCACACTGAGCTTAGGTGAACATAACGAATTTTTGTTTTAAATATGTATTTAGAGATATAACGTAATTTCTCTTTTTTTTTTCAAAACTAACATTTGTTTTATATAATATTTTCAAGCGTAAATAGCTAGATGATACCATCTCAGGACACACTTAGTTTCAATTACGTTAGAAAAACTTTAACCTATAAAGCCATCATGTCCTTCAAGTCGGGAGAAATGATTCGAATTCGTTAAAAGGTTAGGTTTTTTTTTCTTTTTTTTTTATTGCCATTGTAGGCAGACGAGCATACGGCCCACCTGATGGTAAGTGGTCACCGTCGCTCATGGACCTCAGCAATGCCAGGGACAGAGCCAAGCCGCTGCCTACCGTTACGTCACACCAACAATAGATTCAGAACGGCCTTCATTACAGGTATGCAAAATCTATCGATATCTTGTGCGTTGGTCTGCCTGATAGTGCTGGGAAGCGCGGCGCTGGTGGGCGCTTTCGGAGTCTGCAAGCATCAGATCAGCGCCGTTCTTATAACCGGAGTTATGTATTTATTGGCCGGTAAGTACCATATGTCGTGAGCGGAAGATAGTGTTGCTCCAATGAGGGGTACCAGAGCTCTGTCTGGTTATTCGTGATGGAGCCTAGTTGATTGAGGGATGGATTTTTTTTTATTGCTTGGATAGGTGAACGAGCTCATAGCCCACCTGGTGTTAAGTGGTTGCTGGAGCCCATAGACATCTACAACGTAAATGCGCCACCCAACTTGAGATATAAGATCTAAGGTCTCAGTATAGTACCTACCCGTGCGGACTCACAAGAGGTTCTACCACCAGTAAATAGTGGTTATCAAAGATATCTGCCTCTCATCTCAATTGACGTTATAAATCGATGAACAGCGCACGCACGAAAAAGTGTCACGTTCCGCCTGAGCATGCAAGCGAGAGAGGTACAATCAGCCCCAAAATTGGTTTGCGACACATTTATCTCTCTTCTCACGTGACGTCAGAGCTAGCAGTTCAAATATTTCTGCTACTGACGTTATCACGGTCCGTAAACCGAATTTATAGACAACCAATTATTTTTTTAAATCAGCTCTCTCATCCTAGATTCTACCTAGATCGTGTGACTGCTTTACCAGCACTGGTTGTCTGCATACAACTAGCATTACGCTGCGTGCTATCAAATTTGTGGCGATGTTGATTAACTGTACTGAAATGGTTTTGAAAAATTATGACAGTATCGGTAGGCAAATATGGAAATTGTGTAATTTATATGTCGTAAATTCAGTCACTTATTAATTGAACTCCATTAGAGACGTTCGGGATTCAAGTAATTTTGCTGCCTTAAGATGTCGTGTTATCTTGCTATCGAATTCAATTATAATTTTAAAGCTTAAAGTTTTTTATGACACATTTTTCATTATCAAACGAAAGCTTAACCAATTAACTGTATTGATTATCACAAGGATCAGCGGTACGATTAAAACTATAACATTCCTTAAACTCTTAATGATAGATAAGTTATCTTGATAGTAAAGAAAATTAAAAGACTAGTTTAACTTCCAATATAGGAAAGCATATTATAAATAAATTACTAATTATATTTATAAACAACTTCGTAACTGTACCCGTCCGCTTCGCTGGGAATTTAAAATTAACATTGTTATTTTTCACCCCCACAATGCCCACAATGATTCTCATCATTAACGCCCTCGCAACTGGTGTAGGGAGTCCAACACTCATATAAATATTAGCCTATCCATTAAGTACATGTATTTTCTACATGGATACCAAGTTTCAAGTCAATCGGATGCATGGTTCAGTAGCTATAACGGAATATCCGTAAAAACCACTGTAGTTTTATATATTAGTATAGATGTATCTGCACTATGACAAGCAATACGATTTCTGTGAACTTATAATCATTAAAATAGTCGAAATTAAGTTAAAATTACAATGCTTAACAATTAATCAATCGTTATTAATCGCTAATTTTTTTACAGGTCTCTTTGCAATGTTTACATTAATGATAATCCACTTCAAACGCGTCCAGCGGGTCTCGTCCCGTGGTAGTTCTCATGGAGACGACACGGGAGACGGAGTAGTCGGTCCGAAGACTACAGTCATTCCACTCCTTTCCGCAAGAGAATTCTCCACGTCGTGGTCCCTCGAACTCGGCTGGGGGGGAGTTGTACTAGCGACTACAACTTCACTCCTGTGGATATTACTATCGAAAATAATGAGATACAATCCCATATCGACTATGCTGTTGTAATTAGACTGTTCCTCTGTAGTTATATCAACTCGTCATATTACACAAAGAATTGCTTGTCGCTTCGGTCGTCAATTGTCACAGCCGTTTCCACATCTGGTAGCGCAATGATACTCTTTCTATAAGAATGTTCCAAATTTGGTTTTTTATTTTTATTTCGAAGGAACATTCTTGTCAAAGATTAAACTCAATTTTTTATTAATTTACGTATTAATATATATTTTTTCAAATCAATTAAACAACTTCACTACTGTGGATATTGCTATCGAAAATAATGAGATACAATCCCATATCGACTATGCTGTTGTAATCAGACTGTTGTTCTTTAGTTATATCAACTCGTCAATATTACACAAAGTATTGCTTGTCACAACCGTTTCCACATCTGGTAGCGCAATGATACGTTACTCTTTCTATAAAAATGTCCCAAATTCCAATTTTGATTTTTATTTTGTTTCGAAGGAATATTCTTGTCAAAAATTAAACTCAAATATTTATTAATTTACGTATTAATATTTTTTTTTTCAAATCAATTTTAATTACATCCCAATTCGTGAACGCGACTTGAAATATGATGTAAACATCAGATTGGTCACTTTTGTCAGCCGACACTTATAAATTTTAGTACATATTTAAGTTGCAATTGGAACATTCTTGCCAGCTTGTTGTTACCTTACAATCTAAATAGTCCGCCTTAAAGCTTAGACGAACGCACTCACACAATCATAATTAGTACTAATATAATTAATTAAAAACAGGTTACTACTCTATTTCTACGCAATTATTTAGACGGTGTTCCATTACATATACCTAACTTCACTGTAATTCCCAAAGCTGCTGGTCACATTTTTACTTTAGAAACTTGGATTTCTATTTCGTAACGGCAATGCTTTACGATTAAAAGGTATGTAAATTTCAGCAAGGTCTTGATCAGCATTCAAGAAACTCTAAGTTTATATCAAGCTATTTTTGATGAGATAGAAAACGAATGTATCTTAAAGATATAGGAAAAACTGTTAATAAGCCAATGAATCGAAAACTGATGAGGTATCCAACAAAATTATGGAACTCTTTGAAATATTATTTTAGCAAATTATTTTTGTAAAAATTCTATTGAAGTTTTCACGCTTTGAAATTTGATGAAGCTTTATTCAATCGCAGAGCTTTCCACCGTCCATCACCTGTTCTATATCTTTACCTACTATTCTATTCTATACAACCATATACGATGTTACTATGTAATTAAAAAATATATATATTTAAAATTTTATGAAAATCAAGATAGAAGGCAGAAGTTGTTTCAAAAACATAATAGGCATTAATATTCGAATGTAAAATACTTAATTAAAATGTTAATAATGATGCTTAACAAATTATCGATTTTATTTAGCTGTTCGATTCGGTTCTAAATAAAATCTATGAAATAACAAGGTAAAGCCGTTGTTACGATAAAGTACCAAAAATAAATTACCAAATTTATTACTACAAAATTTTTCTACAATAAGATTGTAATTTTTTTTAAATCTACATAAATAAAAAATGTTGAAGTCGCAATTATAGAAATTAAAATAGAAGTTTCCAGTTGCCTCAGTCGCATTAGTCAGGCTCTTAAAACTTGCTAATCGAAATAGTTTTGCCTCTTTGGATCAGGACTAAACTCGCGTCATCTGCTACTCGAAAAGCTAAAGTTTTGAGAGTTACGTAGTTGTCGAGCTGTTACGTAAATATTTTTCAATTTCCGCTTCATTTATTTCATGGTTCGGGAATTTGAGAATACTAAAATCATGGAGACGTCAAAACGGAGTTGAACAATACCAAATCGTTATATGTATAATTTTTGCACAAAACTCAATTGTAAATACAATCAGGTAGTGTAATTGTTGAATTTAAGGGGCACTTTTGAAGTTTTCTTTTTTATATTTATGCACAATTTAATAATTAAAATTCTGAGAATGTTTGTATATTTTGATCGCAGTTCTGCTTTAAAAAATATTGTGTAATTCGCTTTAAGACATCTTTTAAAGTATGTGGTGCTGTAACTAAACAAATATTTAAGGTAATTCACTGGAATGTTGATGTTAAATTGTAACGTTAGGCAAAATAATGTTAACAAAATAATGTAAGCAACGAATACATATATTTCTCGTTTTATTATTGTCTGACAGGATAAACCAACAGACGAAAACAATGAACTCATTGTCCTGTATAAGATAATAATCAAAATGTCTATACAAATTTGACATAGAAAATAGAAAATAATTTTATTTAAAAAGTAATATAGTTTGAAAACATTAATTATATTAGTGACAATATAAAGCAATAATAAAGCATTCGTTTTAAAATGCCAGCATGTGTAATTTGTGCATTATTTTTAATCATATGAATCCAGAAGCTGGCAACATTTCGTTATAGTGCTGCAGTTGTAATAATTTAGAGATACATTTTATTGGTTGTGCTTTAGCTAGATATATTCCAATTAAACTATAAAATAATTTTTGATCTAAAAATAGTTATTAGGCAGATTATCAATATAGACATTTCTAAATAAAAGTGTGTTAGCAACAACATCGAAATATCGAAGTTACCATTTTCCTATTACTTTTAATTAATTTGTATATTATATTTTAAGCGTTTTGTAAACGACTCTAACGTCATTAATTTATGATTGTAAATATTTAGTATTTGAATTCAAGTGAATGTACATTTTGTTAACCTTTTATACTTAATTGCTGCATTAAATCATATTATTTTTCTCTAAATGTGCGTTTTATTTTGGTCTAAGCGTAGATTAGTCCTTAAAAGTTCGTTTTTAAGTTGTAGATATGGCGCCATTTCGACAAAGCGGTACGACACGAGAGCACGAGGCACACTCAAGTATAGTTACAACGGCTGCCCCACCCTTCAAACCGAAACGAATTACTGCTTCACGGCACAAATAGGCAGGGCGGTGGTACCTACCCGCGCGGACTCACAAGAGGTCCTACCACCAGCAATTACGCAAATTATCATTTTGCGGGTTTGATTTTTATTACACGATGTTATTCCTTCACCGTGGAAGTCAATCGTGAACATTAGTTAAGTACGTATTTCATTAGAAAAATTGGTACCCGCCTGCGGGATTCGAACACCGGTGCATCGCTACACACAAATGCACCGGACGTCTTATATCTTAGGCCACGACGATTTTTTTTAATTTTATTTTAATAAATTTAATTTAGTTTTATTATTATTATTTAAATTAAATTTTTCATTATGCCACATGATTTTCCTGTCGTAAACTACCCTTATTTTACATCTATACCTGTACAAAATAATATCTATGTTTCACATCTACCAGCCTTCCTGCGATGGCTCATATTTTTGTATATCAATATAGTGTACAATTGACATAAGTGATTCTTATAAAGAATCGTAGTTAGGTTTTACTACTTTAAAATAATACCAAACATCAATATTTGTTTAAAAGTTTATTTTATTGTTTGAAAATTCAACTAATATTTACATGATTCGAATCCCTTAAACATAAAAGAACATAGCACAGTAACATTTCTATCCTTCATCTTTCAGTAACTCGTCTTCTAGATCAAAATCTTCCGCTTTCCGTTTCTTAGGGCGCGGTCTCTTTCCGTGGACCATGTCTAACTTTATCTTTTTCGCTTGTTTCTTCTTTTCCTTCACGTGAACTTTCCTTTTGGCCGCCCTCTCTGGATCTTTGACTTTTTCTTGTAGTAATAACTGTGAAACATTAAGATTTTTACACGATTTATATTAGCTTCACTTGTATGTATGCTTGTAACTGGCTCCTTTAGACGCGATTTTGACCCACTTTAACGGCCAGATTTCATTCAAACTTTGTAGATTTATCGAGGACCGATGACAATACACTAATTTGATAAGATTATTCTATTATTCAATTAGCAAAAAAAAATTAACTAAAAAATTAAAAATAAATAATAGTTTAAAAAAACTAAAAAACACGCTTTATATAAAATTCAACTAAAAAATAGAAAATAAATTTTAATAAATTTAAATTGAAAATAGTGTAAAAATATATATTTTATTGTAAAAAAGCGAGGGCTGCATGGTGTTATTAGTTATAAATATTTTTCTGACAGATATGAGTAGAAGAATTATTATTTCAATAATATCTTAAAAAGCACCCCACGCTTGTTTTACAACAAGATATTTTTTTTACACTATTTTCAATTTCAATTTATTAAAATTTATTTTCTATTTTTTAGTTGAATTTTATATAAAGCGTGTTTTTTGGTTTTTTAAACAATTTTTTTTTAAAGATGCGCTTTCTCCCCGAATTCTACAAAAGCATGGTTTGAGAAAGTCATTTTTACAGTGTGGCAAATATCGCTTCGCTATCATAAACGTCAATAAACCTAATTATTACATTCTGAGATTCACATTCGAACCTCAATTACGTTCGATATCATTTGACATTTGTTTTTTGATCTCATACTACCTTGTTGTACAGTTGAGAATTCTTATTTTGGGGTCGTTGATTCCCAAACTGTAAGCATTCGAAATTAAAACATAAAAAATAATCAAGATTCACGCAACAGTACATTTCTAATTTTATACTCGCACAAAAAGAGCATTTCGTATTACCTTCATCATTACGTGAAGGTGAACTAATTGTAGATGCAGTACTTTTTAAGCTATTGCATAGCTTTTATCGCGGGCTTTGAGCGCGGAGACCGAATCAAGAAATTCCGTAACGAAAATAAAACCTAACACCCCCACTCCGCCTACCATGTAGCTCGCGTTCAACACATTCACACGTTGCGCTTGTGTAGTGTTTGTGAATAAGCGCGCAGCGTGACGTCGTACTGCATGCGCATCATGAAAAGTCTGCCCATCTCTCTCGCGCGCGGTCTAGCTTATGAGTGTGAAGGGGACAGTTAATGTTTTGCTTTTGTTAATGTTTTTATTTTGTTAATGTTTTTCTTTTGTTAATGTTTATAAACATAGCGTGGTCTTATTTTATTATTGTTTTAGTATTAAATTATTATTGTTTAATTATAATTTCATAAGTTGATAAAAAATGCTATGCAATAGCTTTACCGCGGCAGTGCCCGAGTGTCACGCGTGTTTTTGTTAAGGTTATGTTTACGCATGTACCAAAAATATTTATTAAGGAATCATACCTTTTTCCTTTCGGCCCTTTTAATGTTGAGCCTAGTCTGCGCCTCGGCTGCTAGCTTGCTGTACTCAATCTCTCCTATTTTCCTTCTGATCTTCCTGGCGAGTCGTCGGGCGAGTTGTTTGGGTATCGACGCTGGCGCCGCCGCGTCGCCGGTGGACAGCTCGCGAACTAGCGGCGGCAACAGCACGTCTAGTACGCCCGTGACGTCATCCGCCTCCAGACCGCCCACCATGCGGATCCACATCGAGAATATCGACGATCTCTGTCAATTAAGACATTTTTTTTATGACTCAGATGTATGGACGAGCTCAAAGCGATGCAGTAGGACGTATTGTGGGTCCGCGCGGGTAGGTACCACCACCCTGCCTATTTTTGCCGTGAAGCAGAAATGCGTTTCGGTTTAAAGTGAAAAGCAGCCGTTGTAACTATACTTGAGACCTTAGAACTTATATCTCAAGGTGGGTGGCGCATTTACGTCGTAGATGTCTATGGGCTCCAGTAACCACAACACCAGGTGGGTAGTGAGCTCGTCCACCCATATAAGCAACTAGCTGTACCCGTCCGCTTCGCTGGGCGTTTAAAATTAACATTATTATTTCTCACCCCCACAAAGATTCTTATCATTAACGCCCCCGCAACCGGTGTAGGGAGTCCAACACTCCTATCTATTAAGTACATGTATTTTCTACATGGATACCAAGTTTCAAGTCAATCGGACGCACGGTTCAATAGTTATAACGGAACATCCGTAAAAACCACTGTAGATTTATATATTAGTATAGATTAAAAAAATTATTATTGCATTTAGTTATGACGTATGACGTGTGAAGTTGTCCAATTTTTTTTATTATTTCTTAATTAGTTTGCGTCGAACACTTACTATATTGATGCAGGTCGGTGCTCGGGCGACCTCCACGTTCACGGCCTTCCTCAGCTTGAACAGGATCCAACGCGTGTCCAATTTACCGCCGCCTTCAGTTCGTTCGCTCTCTCCCTCTATACTATTCGCTAATTTGAAACACGACGTCGACTGAACTATTTTTATTATTTGGAACAGCACGGCGGTTACCTGTAATCAAAAATGATTTGCTAATTACTTGTGGTAGGACGTCTTGTGAGTCCGCACGGGTAGCTACCACCGCCCTGCCTATTTCTACTGTAAAGCGGTAATGCGTTTCGGTTTGAACTTTTTTGCGTTTGCGACCTTAGAACTTATATCTCAAGGTGGGTGTTAGCATTTACGTTGTAGATGTCTATGGGCTTCGCTAACCACTTAACACCAGGTTGGCCGTGAGCACTACCCGTCAAAGGAATAAAAAATACTTTTTTTTTTATTGCTTAGATGGGTGGACGAGCTCCACAGAGACATCCACAACGCAAATGCGCCAGCCACATTGACATATAAGTTCTAAGGTCTCAAGTATAGTTACAACGGCTGCTTTACACTTCAAACCGAAACGCATTACTGTTTCACGGCAGAAATAGGCAGGGTGGTGGTACCCACCCGCGCGGACTCACCAGAGGTCCGACCACCAGTAATTATGCAAATTATAATTTTACGGGTTTGATATTTATTACGCGATGTTATTCCTTCACCGTGGAAGTCAATCGTAAACATTTGATAAGTACATATTTCATCTGGGTTTTATACACTGGCAGAGTCGCACCGCTCGATGCGAGTACATCATCGTCATCATCAGCCCACAGTCGTCCAGCAGACACAGGTCTCTCCCAATCCACACCACTGACCTCAGTCTTTGGCTCTCATCGTCCAACTCTTATCGGCCACCGTTCAAAGGAGTAGTATACCTATGACTTATCCTTTAGGCCCTTTAGGCCACGAATTCCATCACGTCTTAAATCGGTCTTCAATGGTAGGCAGCAGCTTGGCTGAGCCCCTGGCATTGCTGAGGTCCATGAGCGACGGTAACCATTCACCATTAGGTGGGTTTATGCTCGTCTGCCTACAGATGAATTAAAAAAAAAAAAAAAAAAATTGATCAGCTCACCTGTTCCGCCATGTCTCTCTGTATGGTGGTCGTGTACTGCGCGCATAGATCCAAGACCAAACTTCTTAAAGTCTCCTCGACGTCGTAATAAATAAAGCCCCTATCAGTTTCCTTCTTATTCGAAGCAATATCGTCCAATTCCTTGACATCGACCGTTAACAGAACTCGCCCAATTATTTTCGCGGCCTTCAACCTGACCCAAGCGTGCGGGTAGGCCAGAAACGCTTTACATTGCTGGCCTATCTCGTCGTATTCGTTTAAATATCTCTCGTTCTTCATACTCGACTCGCAATGTACAGTGATGTTCTCGATTAAGTTGAGGATCTGTATGAGGCTGTGGTCCTTTTCTAGTTGTTTTTCTTCGTCGGTTTTGTCTTCGGATTGGTCGAGTTTTATTTTGACGAAGCGCCCCTCCGCTATATCGTTGCTGAGTAGGAGCATCTTGCTGTTGACCAGGGGCAGCACGATCGATAGGCGGTTCTTGAATTCGTCTTTTTCTATGTTAACGAACCGAGTACTTAGTTGAGCCGCGAGCTCAAAGTGAACGGGCTGTAAAAAATTGGACTATGTTTTTAATTTATTATAATAAAATGTCAATTAGACATGCAAAGGATCATTAAACAAATATTGCATATAAATAACGGAAGTCTATTAGTTTTAATTTCGTGCTAAACGTAAAGCACACGCACACAGTAATGAATAATGACGTCAATATTCAAACTAGTTATGCATGACATTTTTATGTATTTATCAAGAATAGTTTTGTAGATGTATCTTTTCGGATTACAGACATTTATTTATGCGTGACTAAATCGAAATATACATCGAACATGTGATTATATGAACATGAAATAAGTAGTGCCCTTGTACTCTGTATCCTTATTGTCGTGTTTTTTCTAACAGCTGTGTGGACAAAATATATTAAATAAATAAATATATTTTATTATTGATTTGTCAAAATTAAATCAGTTTAACAGCTTCAACGAAATTCAATTTATTGTTTATTACGATTTGTTCATTTTATATTCCATAAATAAAAATAAATCTAACAAAAATAGCGAATATTGATTTAAAAAATTACGTTCACATACATATTCGAGGCCATTTAGCGTGGAGTTAAATATATTGTTACACCGGTACGAGCAACGCCATCTATCGCCGCATAGCCGAAACGAATATCAAAGTATTTAGTAACGTCTAGAACGCTCGGGAAGTACAACGCCATCTATTGTCCGATAGCAGAAACACACATCAAAAATACACGACTTGTGAGGAATGTTCTCGATAATTCTAGGGATGTCGTATCGACTATACAAGCGTTGCAGAGTTGGCACGAAGTCAGTTAGTAATCGGAACTACTCGGAGCGAAACAACGAACGCATCACCTGAAGCGAAGCGGAAGAAGTGAATTAAGAATTTTAAAGTGTTCTGCGAGTGTTCTAAGTGTTAATACAGTTTTAATTTATATTCCGATTTTTATTTATCTCGAAACCCAGCGCGTAACAATATGAATAAATGATCACAACAACGCATATGTACCTATGTTTCCCTGAAAAGGCCTAAACCCGAAAGTGTGGGCAGGAAATATACCTGAGTGTCCTGGAAGAAAGTGAGGACCAGATCGAATAGCTTGTTCCTCTCCATTTGGGAGAGTCGGTTGAGCATCGCCTCGATGCAGGCGGCGGCCGCGGCGCGACACTCCGGCGCCGGATCGTTCACCATGCAAGCGCCCAGCGTTAATAGTAAGTGGTCGCCGAACTTCGCCAATTGAGACTGTAAACAATCAATTAAATGTACTGTAGGTAGGACATCTTGTGAGTCCGCACGGGTAGGTACCAGTATGTTTTTTTTTTATTGCTTAGATGGGTGGACGAGCTCACAGCCCATCTGGTGTTAAGTGGTTACTGGAGCCCATGGACATCTACAACGTAAATGCGCCACCCACCTTGAGATATAAGTTCTAAGATCTCAGTATAGTTACAACGGCTGCCCCACCCTTCAAACCGAAACGCATTACTGCTTCACGGCAGAAATAGGCAGTGTGATGGTACCTACCTGCGCGGACTCACTAGGGGTCCTACCACCAGTAATGTGGCAGCATATACGTTGTAGATTGCTCTGAGGAATTGTTTGATATGATCCCCTCATCTCCTTTTTACCATCGCACCTCCCGCCATCGGAGCAGAGTTCATCCGTATCATCTGGAACCGCTGCGTTCATCGACAGTGCGTTTCCAGAGGTCTTTTTTTCCACGTACCATCCGGCTATGGAATGAGCTCCCCTCTACGGTGTTTCGCGAGCGCTATGACATGTCCTTCTTTAAAAGAGGCTTGTGTAGAGTATTAAGCGGTAGGCAGCGGCTTAACTCTGCTCCTTGCATTGCTGAAGTCAATGGGCGACGGTAACCACTCACTATCAGATGGGGAAGTATGCTCGTCTGCCTACAAGGGCAATAAAAAATAAAAACCACTTAACACCAGGTAGGCTGTGAGCTCATCCACATATATAAGCAATAAAACAATTTTTAAAAAATTTGTCTACAAATCAAAATATAACAAATCACACAACTCCACTCCTCGCGTTCCCGTCAAATTTATAGATTTAGTGTTTCTTCAGTTGTTTAAATGTGTAATAAGGGTCGTTTATTAACTGTTCAGTATCTGTGAAGATGCACAAATGTGCGAAAATGAATGCCATGAAATGACAGCCACTGAAGTAAGTTCTCGGGATCCTCCAAAAAGTCCACTGAAAAAGTCTCCGTAAATGACCACCATTTTACTGACATTATATTTGATCTCATTTCATTTCATGCCATGTTTCATATTAATCAACTTCGTTTCATTTCATAAAAAAAAGTTTTCATTGAAATTAAAATAAGACTCGACCTAAAGGTCTCAGTTACCAGGTCATAAAGTCCCTTTAAAAAAAATCTTTAAATTACTTCACAAGCTTAGATCGAATATATTAATGATTTACTTCGGGAAGTTTTCGTATTATCATCTCGAGGAACTTGAGCGAAGACTCTCTGCCGTGCTGCAGCTCGTAGTTGAGTTGGGCCACGAAGAAGTCGACGTACTTGGAGAGGCGGCGCCCGGGCGTGTAGGAAGTCAAGTAGTTCGCGAATATAATGCGCGCTTCCTCCCTGTAAGCGAAACGTTCAGTATATAATATAAGTAAGAAAAACGACGGTAGTCAGCGCAATATTCAAGTATCGACTAATAACTGGTGGTAGGACCTCTTGTGAATTACTGGTGGTAGGACCTCTTGTGAGTCCGCGCGGGTAGGTACCACCACCCTGCCTATTTCTGCCGTGAAGCAGTAATGCGTTTTGGTTTGAAGGGTGGGGCAGCCGTAACTATACTGAGATCTTAGAACTTATATCTCAAGGTAGGTGGCGCATTTACGTTGTAAATGTCTATGGACTCCAGTAACCACTTAACACCAGGTGGGCTGTGAGCTCGTCCACCTATCTAAGCAATAAAAATAAAAAAACTTCTATTTTAATAACAACATTTTTTAAAGCATTACATAAAAAAATATTATAACAAAAAAAAAACAAGAAATTATTTTATTTACCGTGATTTCGCGGAAACACTCAGAATGCATATCTTTGATATTTTCTCCATGACTTCGTGCAGTTCGGGCGATACCAGCTTCGATTCCAGTATCGCTTTCAACAATGAGAACGAGTTGGCCTGCTTCTCTTCGTTCTGACAGTCCTCCTCGGCGTACAGCAGCAACGTCTTCAGCTGTTCGACTTCCAGCTTGTAGTACTTTACGTTGCGTATTAATACTGTTACGGCCTGGGGGTGGTTTAAAAAAAATTACGAAAAATTAGATTTAAATTGGGTGATAACCTACAAATTTCGTCCCATTTCTCCTAAAAACAGGCGAAATATTGGACTTTTAAATTGTGTGTTGCCGGCATAAAAAAAATCCCCCCAATTTTTCCCAATTTGTTATAAAAACCGACTAATGGATCACACGTAAGAAGCAGCTACCATATTTTCATTATAAACCCATAACCCAATCGTCGACTTGCATTAACTCATTTATCCTTATTTTTCCTCATTTATCCATCTTAAGGGTTCAGCCCAATGTTACTAAAGGCCATAGACACATATACCCCCGGAACGCTTAGAAATCTAAAGTCGGATTATCTAAGGTCTGTCGTTTCCACTTGAAGGCTTCGCTGAAGAAATAAATCGAAAGGTACAAGGCTCACAAACAGCAAAGCTTAAGGCATTAAAATCCCATAAGACCCACTGATATACTACAGGATGAGATGTGACAGCCACATTAATTCCCTGAATTTACAAAAGAAAAACAAGACACCTCAAATATTTATTTAC
This sequence comes from Bombyx mandarina, assembly GCF_003987935.1. The sequence continues at coordinate 4,212,575 of NW_021011493.1, forward strand.
TCTTTTAAAATTCGTTTAATCTAATTCAACTCACCTTAAAAGCCGTCCTAACTAAGTTGTGGTTGTCATTCTGCTTGCTGATTTCAGACGTGGCGTATTTGTGCAATATCGTGAATATAGTCTTCACTATGTCCTGAACCATTTCCTCTAGGGTAGGCGTGCTAACTCTGATGGTCCACAACGTCGCTATACACTTTAAGGCCACAGTTGTCACTTTGACGTGGTCGCTTTTTATCGCGTCAACTAGTAGGGGGATGAGCGGATCCACGAACGCTCTACACTCGACTCTCGGTACTTTCTCCCGTTTCAGTATAACGTGAAGTATATTCAGACTGAATTCAACTAGGACGTGAGCATTCGCTTTACCGGAAACCTTGACGTTCTTAGCCTGAGTCTCCTTGTTGCGTTTCGGTGCTTCGGGCACTATAAAGCAGTCCGGTTTCGCCCTCAGCATCTTCTCCCTCTGCTGTTCCGTTATTTCCCTCTTCGGAGCCCCTAACACAAACTGCGGAATGCTGTCCGAAGCTATACCGTGTAAAAACACGAACAACGATTCGATATCGATGAATCTATTCGATACCAGACCGCTAGTGATGTGCATTAACGCCTCTTGTACTTTCGAAACGATTTTTTTCGAGTGGTGTTTCTCTAGAACCTCCTTGAACGGCAGCAAGAGGTTTATAAGGCAGCGTTCCGTTATGTTCTCGGAGACGATCGCCAGCGTGACGTAACTCTTCTTGCTGGGCTTCGCTTCGGGCGTTTTATAATGCAACTTATCCACCTCTTTCTCTTCAGATAACGCCCCGAATAAGTCGTTGACGCATACGTCGAGAATGTAATGGAGGTTAGCGTTTATGTCTCCCGGTTCGAAGGTCCCCTTCAGAGCGTCGAGCACGGCGTGCACGGTCGCTACTAATACGTGCACTTGGAATCCTCTTGTGAGCAACAAAGTTAGATGCTCAAACAGAACGCCCAAATATGACGTTCCGACCGTGATCATGACCTTTTTGACGATATCCCGAGCGGATATCCGGACTTGTTTCAAAGGTGATTTCAAAAACGAACATAGTTTTATGATGATACTGAAAAATAAGAACATAATATGTGTATAATCATACATGTATAATCATAATTAATTTTGAATTTATATAAATAAGGAATAACAAAACATTTCGGTACCATTTTACTTTATATATCTCAACCGATTTATTTGTTATTTATTAGCAATCTTTATCTAAATCATAAGCTATATAATTATTATTATTTTCAAACTACCTATATGGAAATAAAGGAGAAAACATAATACATAAAACTTATAAAAATATTGTGTATATCAGTGATTAGGGTCGTATGGTGATAATTATTAATATAATTATTAAATAAGTAATATATAACAGAGGTTGGAAGGTAGGTATGTTAAATTGAAAAAGTATCCACCTCTAAACAACAAATTATTGCTGAAAAACTCACCAAAATAGCGCTAGTTTAGGAAATGAAAATGATATGAATATAAAAGTTTTAAATAGAGCGAAGTGAGCTGGATTGAAGTGAAGTGTAATAGTTTATAGCGCTGTTTTTTAAACCTTTCCACTTGCTACTATGGCGCCATCTTAATTGGCTTAATTCAGCGGAAACTTTTTAACACGTTGACTGCGTTATGCGGCTTAAAAAGCTCTATGTCATTTGGTGCGACAGTCAAAACCACATTTCGGTGGGAATGGGTATTTTCGAAAACGGACATGTAGGTATGGGGCCTATTAGGTCTCATATGGACTGTAAACAAGTTCAATATTTCCACAAAAGACCTCTCATACGCACTGGACGAAAATCCCTCAAAAATGATCTACGCACTCAGCGCGTTAATACACTGAGATGGTGCTCCTTATTTCTACCCTCCACATATTATAATAATTCCTTTGGCAGACATATTACATGATTTCATGATTATTTTTTTATAGTTTAGATGGGTGGACGAGCTCACCTAGTGTTAAATGGTTACCAGAGCCCATAGACATCTACAACGTAAATGCCCCCACCCACCTTGAGATATGAGTTCTAAGGTCTCAGTATAGATACAACGACTGCCCAAACCAAAACGCATTGCTGCTTCACGGCTTAAATAAACAGGGCAGTGGTACCTACCCGTGCGGACTCACAAGAGGTCCTACCACCAGTAATTACGCTAATTATAACTTTGCGGGTTTGATTTTTATTACACGATGTTATTCCTTCACCGTGGAAGTCAATCGTGAACATTTGTTAAGTACATATATCATTAGAAAAATTGGTGCAAGCGGATAGTAATACGAACACTAGAACGAAGATTGATATAAAGAAAAGTATTCTGCGTGGCGGAAATAATATAATGACAATTTATCATGATAAAACGTGAGATTAAACTATAAAAATAGTTTTAAATATGATTGGGTCTATACGAGATAGTTACAATGTTATTGATAAGGATAATTTAACCAAACGAAGCTTACCCCGGTAAGTGGTTGTCCAGCAAAGCGCCGGGCAGCCGCTGCAACAGCTTCACCAGCGCCAACGCTATCGGAACCCTCAACATATCCTCCTCCTGCCTCTCGAAGCCGGTCCGACGCCGGTTAACTTTGTGTGATTCTTCGTGGTCCGTCATTTTACCTATAGCTCTGGGGAATTTATTAAAACTGTTAGGAAAACTGGTTTTTTCTCCTACCGACGCCGAAAGTCCGGTTTTCGTCCCGCTGTAAAGGGAAGAAAGTCTAACTTTTTCTCCCTGGGTACTGACAAGTGCGCATGCGCGTTAGTGTCTACGTCTGCTCTCACGCACCTAAAATTCTCCGCCATTGTTGTGCTCGGGTAATTTGCAATATTGTGTTTAGTGTAAAAGTGAAACAAACAAAAGGCAATAAAATTTAGTGTGTATAGCAAATAATAGTGAACTATTAAACAAAGATGAGTTCATCAGACAGTTCTTATTCAATTAGTAGTTGTTTATTTAAAAATAAAAAAACAGTTAAATTGTTTTTTTTATGAGTATGTCGGTACCCCACGAACTTTCGGTCTGGTAGGAGAAAAAATAGTATGTGCACCAAGGAAGAAAAGTTGGACATTTCCTCCCGCGTGTAAAACTGTACTATTTTAAATTTTATATCCCTGGTACTACTTTGTGCTGGTATTGGACATTAGTGGTTGCCTTCCGGTTTTAAGAGTGGGGCAGACGCTGTTCTATGGAAGTGGACTTAAAGCTCATGTTTCGTGGTGCGTGACGACATTCGTGTTGTTGATGTCTATAGGCTGCAAAAACCAAACTAGTCAAACTAGATAGTCGACGAAATTAGTGACGACCCAACAGCCGAAAATGTTGAGTCATTAGCAGACTCCGCTACATCACAAGGTGCTGATTACTTTGATACATGAGCTTGTAGTCACAATTATATTTTATAAATGTTGTCTCAACCTTCAAAACTGAACGCATGATTGTTTAACGACAGATATCGACGGTTGGTGCCAAACCGTGAGGACTAGCAATGCTACTAGTAAATACAGTCGATATTTTATATTAGACGAACATTCTAGAAATACTTCTGATGTCGTTCGGAACGCATGTCAGGTACATACATGTATGTATTTGGCCTCAGAATCTGTACAGCAACATAATCATTTCAATATAACCCGATTTGTTTAAGTGGTAGATAAAAGACTATCAACTATGTCTCGCCGGAATGTTTTAGTATTTTTTCAGGTAACATAATCTCCATTCACCTGTTCAACTGAGGTAGGAGGCCCGCTGTCAACGATTTTACTATCCTCTTAGCAACGGAAGGTGACACGCTCGTGATTCTTTCGTAAGCTGGTACGTTCGTTATTTCTTTAGGATCTTCTTCATTCGCTGCTTCATCATCTGCGGCTTTGAGTTCAACTTCTATATCGTTATCGTCAATTGCGTCTTCTTTATCTTTTACGCAACCTTCAGTATCATTATCTTCGTCGATTTCATTGGACTCTGCATCTTTGACTTGTACTTCTTTAAGCTGATCTTTAATGGTTAATTTAGTTTTCATATTAACAACTAGTGCTTTTGGGAGATCAATGTTTTTCGCTTTCGAAAAATCAAAATGAAAAGCGTCTATAATTCCAATGATGATCCGCGTCAGCTGTTTCTGGTGTTCAGTTGAGTGCCGCATTTTGTTCAAGTATACCTTTAAAATGACCTCATAATGGTACCAAGGCAAGAGCCTACAGCACGTTGCAACTACATCAATGGCCGCATCTATCAATGTATTTTTGTCTGTATATTTATCGTCACATAAATACGTTGTGGCTAATGGCAATATGANTATGATTCCGATGATGATCCGCGTCAGCTGTTTCTGGTGTTCAGTTGAGTGCCGCATTTTGTTCAAGTATACCTTTAAAATGACCTCATAATGGTACCAAGGCAAGAGCCTACAGCACGTTGCAACTACATCAATGGCCGCATCTATCAATGTATTTTTGTCTGTATATTTATCGTCACATAAATACGTTGTGGCTAATGGCAATATGAAATTGGTAAGAGTTCTTGGTGCGGGACATTTCATTACTTTCTTGGCAACTTTGGAAAATTTCAATAGGGCTCTAACGCGTCTATGCATCTGCAAATGACACATGTTCTCAAAGAAATCTACTTCGACGTCATCTTTGTTTGTCAACGTCGCTAAATCTGATATCACTACATCAGCTTCAGGGCACTCCCTAGCTAGCTCGCCGAGCAAGGCTATAGATTCATTACGAACCAAATCATTCTTCGTATCCCTTATTCCAGTCGAAATTAATGAAAGAACTGTGTCACGGATTAGAAATTGTCCTTCATTCGCCGATCTGTATTTCATAAGCAATTTCGGTAGTATCTTTTTCATACATAGTCCAGCGCTATCTCTCAAACCGATATCTTTTTCCGTTCGAATAAAATAAAAGCAATTGTTTACAATTAGAATAGCAAGATCAATATCAATTTCATCATTATCTGCCAGTTGATAAATTCGCTTGTAAGCATCTAATCTCCTGTCAAAATCTGGTTGTTCTATCCATCTTTTATTAAAAGCATTCATTTCACTTATAATTTCAGCCATTCTTTTCAGGGTCTCTTTATTTTTTGGAGCCGCTTCTGCTATGGACTGCAGAAGCTTAATCAGGAGCTTCCTTACATCAATTTGGTTGACTTTATTGAATAATACGGCAATATGTTTGATGTAAGATTGCGGATTAGTACTGTGTCCCAACAAGTTAATAATTGTGGTTACAGCATGTTCCATATTTTCTTCAGCCATGTTCATACAAACTTTCTTTACTAATATCGGCAATAATAAAGTTAATAGTTCATCACAGATTTCAGGGTTTGCCACCAGTTCGGTCACTCGTGACAGTATCAAGAGGTCTCTTTTATTAACCGTGTTCGACTTCGCTGCATTCGCCATACGTCTTTTCATTACTTCCAAAATGCTTGGAATGTGCGGAATCAATATTTTGCTTCCGTAATTAATGTTACTCATATCGGTTGATACGATTTCGTCATTTGGTATAATATTAAAAGATTCAATGGGACTTAATTCCTTGTCTTCTTCATTCTCAGTTAGTGTTAATAATTTCTCAATCATATCTAAAATCATATTAACGACAATCGGACTTGTTTTTGGAGCCAGTAGAAGTTTAAGCAACTCTGGTAATGAACTTAAAGAGTTATCCTTCGAGCGAGTAACTAGTAATACATAGTATCGTGGATTTTGACACCATACGCTTAAAAGTTTTAAGAGAGCTGTCGGACTATGTATTCCTTCGATATGTAGCTTTGGGATCAAAGGCCACAGCAAAGTTTCAAATATAACATACAACTCATCTTTACTCCAAGGATATTTGTCTAATTGTTCAAAAAGCTTTTTCACTGTTACAAGAGCAATGGTTCGGAGATTTTTCATAACTTTAACGTAACCAACATGAACTTTATCAGCCCTCGATAAAACAGCTGAAAAAGTCGAACAGACGGCATAAAGAATCTTGAATAACTCCGATAAAAGTTCGTCTTTCATGTAACCGCCAAAATATTCACGAACCACTTCGAATAGATTCAAAATGCTGTGCAACTTTCCTGGGCCGGTAATTGATTTTAAATCAAGATTATTGTGAATATTTTCAAATATTTCTCTAGGCTCCATAGCCATATATTTCTTGAAGTAACCAAATGCCATTTCGATGAACATTCTAAGTTCGTTTTCATTACAGCCGGCCAAATATCGCATAACTAGAGATCGTCTAGCCTGCCCGCCACTTTTCTTATCTCCAGCAAGTTTACACGTCATTTTCCCGTAAAGTATTCTCAGTATAATTGGTATCACGTGCTCTCTATCGTCACTGTGTATCGATTGCGAATCTTCAGTGATTTTGAATTGTGTTAGTTCATCTTTGAATTTCTTTTCATCGATCAAATTGTACAAATTACTTTTGTACGCTGTAATACTTTTATTTTTGTAATTAAGGACACAATCTAGAGCAAACTTTTGTAGGCCGGGATTTTTGTGTTTCAAAAACTCCATGTAAAGTTCCCAGAATACTGGCTCTTTATGTAAAGCCCTTGGATTCTTGAACTGTGCTAGTACTTGCATTATATTTATAAGAGTCTTGAAAATTATTTTTCCTGAAACCGATTCTGTTTGATCGTCAATTTGTTCAATAATTTCTTCAATGTTTTCAACGTTTTCTTCTTCAGTTCCGTTATCGACTTCCATTATAACATCATGTTTTGCAACATCTATTTTTAGGGCATTTGTTTTATCATCTCTTCTATACTCTTCGTCGATAAAGTTTAAAAATAATACAACCACATCACGATTTCTTGCTTCGCACGCTTGGATACAGTTCGTCATTACTTTTAATATCAGATTTCTATAGTTATATAGATCTGGCCTTTCAGTTATGCTATTATATTCACTATACAATCCATTTAATGTTACGGAGCTGGTGTCGATTTCGGAATCAAACTGAAATTGTTTTAGATTCTTTTTTGCATTGACGAATGAAGTTTGCAGTGCTCTATAGAATGTTGGCCAGAATTCGTCAACGCTTAATGCATTACCGTAGCCAGCTACAAATTCGGCGACTGGCTCCCATATTAACTTAAAATTCATATACAAAACCCCTAACATATAATCAAGGGCAAACAGATGAAAATTTGTTTCCTTCGCCAAAGCATACTGTGTCGTGTTAAACGCCATTTTGTGTAGAATGTTTATTTGAGTTCTGTATTCTTGTATGGAAGGTGTTATTGATTCCACAGCATAACACATACTGAATANTACAAATTCGGCGACTGGCTCCCATATTAACTTAAAATTCATATACAAAACCCCTAACATATAATCAAGGGCAAACAGATGAAAATTTGTTTCCTTCGCCAAAGCATACTGTGTCGTGTTAAACGCCATTTTGTGTAGAATGTTTATTTGAGTTCTGTATTCTTGTATGGAAGGTGTTATTGATTCCACAGCATAACACATACTGAATATTGAAAATCTTTCAATGTTACCATTGATCTCTGCTGACTTACACAATTCTTCTATATTTTCGAATAATTTATATATGTGTGTTGTCAAAAGGCGCACCTGAAATAAAATGAAAGAGTTTTAGGTAGTAGAGTTTTAGTAAGAGTTGAGGTACAACATTAATACTGTTTTATTTTATTCTATTTAATTTACTCACAATATGAAATGGCGATGACACGTTGACTCTCAAATAAGAGTCGACCAAAGATAGAAACGGATAGCTTAGTCCGTTTTCATGTTCGTATGCCGTTAGATACAAGTCAAGCAAATGCAGAGCACCCAGATAGTTTGGATCGGCCGCGCATGGCAGAATGATTGGTAACAATCTTTCTATATCACATATCTCTGCCACATTCTTACAGCTGGATATGTGAACAGCGCTTTCTATACAATTTGCTACTATGAATATAATATTTCTGGCGCATCGCGATAATGCTGTGTTATCACAGTGAAATCTGTTTGCGTCCAGTTGACTTTCCAAATTGTAAGAAAGTAATATCTTTAACAGTTTAGAAATTAATTCACTCAATGTTTTTATACAATAATCCACATCGATGTTTTTAACATGCGGCACACAGAACAAAACATTCGCTAATTTTAATGGGTTCTCCAACATTTGTTCAGTGTTACCATTTATAACAGTTTCAAAATATTCCATGAATTTTGAAAGATTGGGACCGAAATCAATAGGATATTTGACCCATTCAAACAATTTGATTCCATTCATTGATAGAGGAGATTTTTTGACACAGATCTTACTCAAAGTGCACATTGCGTCATTGTCAAATCCGGATTGGACAACGTATTTGATAAAAGGTGGCAATATGTGCATATCAAACTGAGAATAATCAATCACATTTCGAACGAATTTCGTTAAGATATTTGGGAATGGCAAAGGCAATAATACTTTAACAATGATGCTGGCATGTTCCTGTGATAAAGATACATTCGGTGAAAGTAGTAATATTGCCCCAATTTGGGAACAAACTTCAAGTACTATTTCTGATGACTGCTCACATATGACCTTTATCAATAACAAAACAAATTGTGGTGGGTTGATTAAGAACTTTCCATTCTGATGCTCAATTACTTGACCGGCTAGCCTCAAAATGTATTCTAGTCCTTTAGTTTCTTCATCACCTTCTTTCAATATTTCTTCAATAAATTTTAGGATACATGTCCAAAATATAGTAAATTCCTTATATGATATGCTGTGTAAGCTATCCTCTATAGTTTGTGTGAGTACTTTGAATAGGGTATCCTGATGTGCTTTGCTTTCTTTTAAGTATTGTAGTAGTATAGGTAGAAATGTTTCAATGCAGCTGTGAAATTTTCCACTGACTCCTCTTATAATTTCAAATAAAAGATGACCACAACCTATTATCACCTGAAAATCAATTAACCTCATAAGTTTTACTTGCAATTTTCTATAAAATTGTTTTTTCTTCGAATCTATAATATAGTAAAGAAATAAACTATAATTTACAGTGCATTAGATATTGAAGTCTTTTTTTTGTTCCATAGGTAGGTTGATGAGGTAGTGGGCCACCTGAGATAAAGTAATTACCAGATGTCATCAATTTCAGAGAACCACTCATCCTGAAACTTGAGGTCAGTCTCAATTATATTGTATGATGGTTGTCTCATTCTTCATACCAGTACCTACAATAGACCAGACAAACTGCTCTGTGTTAGAAATTAGTGGGATGGCACTATCTGCTTATGTATGCTTACATTACAATACTGCTGCTGCCAATAGATAAAACTTGGTGATTGTTTAATGCTGTATATGATACTGCCCATTATCTCATGAATCTTTTTTACAAGATGCACTAGGAGAGAAGAGGTGGTCATATCATATCACATCACTTCATACTTACATCATCATTATTTTCTAAATAAGTTAAGATTAGATTTATAAACTTCTTCTTGTCCCTTATATCACGAGCAACAAATGCAAAACTCTCCGCTGCAAAATTATTAATATACTGAGGTTTATTCTCACTCAGCAAGGGAACAATGCTCTTCAATATTACAGCAATATCCTTTTTCATGTAAGGTTTCAGGATTTTGAATAAAAATGCCAAACATATAAGTGTCCATTCTAGTTGTTCTGCATTTTTTGTATTTAGCAATTTTATAAGTACATCAAGGAATTTCGGAAAGTGTGGATAGAAATCATCTCGTAGATCTTTAGCAGCAGCTACAAGAATTCTGTTAACAAAAAAAAACAAACATATTCTAAACCATATTCGACAAAATTAAGAATAAAAATATTGAGCTAGATTGTATGTGTAAAGGTTTTGTTATGATGCTTTAGTTAGCTTGACTGTCTATTCAATTTTATCCAAAGAGTACATAAAGGGCTAATGAAAAGATATTTTACTACTTTGGCCCATAAACTATTATAGTATCTTAAGTACTTAAAAAAATTTGGTCAAGTCAAAGTAATGTTTGCTATAAATGTGTTCTTTTTTTGTTTTTAAGCTGCACTCTTTCATTTTCATTATTTTTATACAGTTAATAATAATATAATAATAATAATCCAAATCAAAAAACCAAAAACTCTTATCTACTGTTATCAATTATATAAACACATATAAAACAATAACTAAAACCAGGTTCTGCATTTCCTATATTTTCAGAACTCAGTGACAATTCTTAAAATCCTAATGTAGACCTACAGCATCTCTAATAGAATTTTCTCTAAATATCTGATGACACAGACAACTCGATCCAATTCTCTATTACAAATAATTTTTCAAGGTACAACACTCTCTCCTTGCACCCAGGAGGAGACACACTTTCTCACACCTATCTCTTTTTAAGCTTGTTATACTCACTCAAGAAGTGGCTGCAAACACAATTGATCTTCAAGTTTCAAATATTTTTCCAAAATTTCTAGTACTTCGACTTTCTTATGAAGTAGTTGTGGTACAGTAATAATTCCAAAGACCTCCTTCTTAAACCTTTTAAAATTATCTGTTAGGTTCAGAACGTGCCATTTTTGTATCGCCAAATTGAAATGTGTCTCGTTCTCGTCTGGTTGTCTGCTGTAAGCGTGTTCAATGTGGTACAGGGCAGCATGTCGAATATCAATAGAATTTATTCGCTCAGAAAACGGCACAAACTAAAACAGAACAATTTAATATAACCTTCAAAACTTTAAATAAATTGAGAAGAATGTAGTACTAAGAATATTTACTCGAAAAGTATTCGTAGTTTTGTGTTTAACAGGTTTACTCTTCATTTTTATATTAAATTGTGCAATTAGCGTAATTCAAATAAATTCCACATTTCTTTATCAACAAAATGTAAACATAAGCACATTGTCAAATTGACAAATTTGACAATACTGAATATTGTAGAGTTGTGTAGCTTCTGAGTGAGTGACTTGTAGAAGCTATGTCAGTGATCCGGATTTAAAAAAAATTACTCACCCTAGCACCAAATATTTATCACCGGCCACAGCGACTTTTCACTATTTATCAATATTAGGGCTATACGACACGTTGTAAGTTGAAGGATTTACGATTTACATATTTCACGCAAATATTAAATCATAACCTTAATTAAGTTTAATGTAACTTGACATTGTTCGAAAATAAAGTTCTAGTTGTTTTAATGAGCTTGATCATGATGCTAAAAACTAAAAAATATATATTTAAAGATATTGTCAACTCAAAAGTTTTAACATGTTAAGTATGAAAAAAAAACAACTGCCGACATTTACCTGTAGCCCGTAACTTACTTTAATTTTACTAAGACACGGAATTGAGTTGATGGAAAGAATGAGTAAAAGCTTTTTTCTTTATTATTTCAATTCTGAGCGAGAGTTTTCATTTAAATTGAGCTTAACTAATTTATGTGTATTATCTGTGATTGAGCTAGCTATCTTTATTATTAAGTTAGTCTGAGTTGATTGAGAAACATAAGCTAAATGATAAAAATAGTAAAATATTTCATTGTTTCAAAAATGCATGTGATCCATTTAACAGATCAGTGATATATTTTGTGAAACACTAGAATATTGACATGCAATATTACAATGACAGTATTGAATTTTGTCATTTGACAATCTTGAAATCGAAATAATGTCAAAAAGCTGACAAAATCATAGTCAGCAAGAGTTGATAGTTGATAAGTGTAGGTAATATCTAAGAGCAAGAGTAAGGTGACCGTCTATTTGTTAGGCTTGTTTAATCTGTCCATCATCCCTCAACGGGTATTCGTGACTGATAAGAACAAAAGACTGATTATAATTTGTGTAGTTAAACAACAAAAAATCTGTGATTTGAGATTAAACACCACTAGATATTTTGTAATGACCAACAAAAACATCATCAATAAACTTTATTCTTTTTAAAAAAACTTATTCAATGCTTGCCAGATTCGTAAATTCGTTGCCGTCTGGCCTTTCTCAGCGAATAACTAAACTTTATTTTCGAGGTATGTAGTATATTATTATTTTAAAAAAGGTTGAAAACTCGCCGACTAATTAGTTGCACTCCTAACAACATATTAATGAAAATTGTTTAAAGCGGTATTGAATAAAAAATTGTGATTAACACACCCATACGTCGTCGACCGCGGCATAAACCGGTAATTTTATAAACTCTCTATTATTAATTTTTACTGGCTACTGGTAACTGTTTTAAGCTCAAATGTTACCCAAGCAATTTACCACCAGCCATCCACTAAAAGTAAAAGTCTAAAAAACAGAAAACAATTTTTTTCCAGCGTTAATTCGCAATCAAAGGGAAGCTCACAGTTCCCAAGAGGACCACCAGTATAAAAACATGGATGTAAAAATCCTGCCAGCACTCCAGGACAACTACATGTACTTGATTGTAGACAAGGCAACAAAGGAAGCTGCTATTGTTGATCCTGTGGAACCTAAAACAGTTTTAAAAGCTGTTGAAGAACAGGGTGTGAATTTGACTACTGTTCTAACTACTCATCATCATTGGTAATTTTTATAAACAAACAGCTACCTTGATGATATAAGTTGCCCGATTATTTTAACTTTCAAATGGAGCATGTCAGGGAACCTTTCTTGAAACAAACATGAATAAAACAACATATTTTGTAAATTCATTGAAAGCAACTGCAATGATGGAAATCCTCTTTTGACTCTACACCAGCTGAGTTCAATTTGTATTTTGCAGACAGTGCTGTCTTCATAAATAACACCTTAATTTGGCTTATATTCATATTCACTAAAAAGTCTGAGGATTGTTCCCATAATGCATTATGTACTAGTGGCTAAAATATGTAGTAACCTCAGGCTCAGGCATGTATTCCAAATCATTAAATTACTAAATTTAGTCAAACATCCTATTGACTCATTTATTTTACTTTGTTAAATCAAACAATAATAAAAATGAACTTTCCTATAAACTCTTAAAAACATTGTCTTATCTAGGGATCATGCTGGTGGAAATGAAGATCTCATCAAAGAACGTCCAGGTTTAATAGTTTATGGAGGTGACGACAGGATCGGAGCCCTTACGAAAAAAGTTGAGCACAATACAAAGTTTAATATCGGTAACCTGAATGTACAGTGTCTTTTTACACCCTGTCATACAACTGGGCATATATGTTATTTCGTAACTGCTCCAGAAGAAGGTAACGATTCAGTTGTCTTCACCGGTGAGTGTAGTAAATATAAATATGTAATTAAAACATACATACATTACAACCCAGTATATTAATGAATGATGTATCATTTTGTGGAGTTTAATGTTTATATAAAACTTCACTCTGAAAATAGATAAATTATAGAATAAATAGTCTGAAAACTATAATTGTATAAATTACACTAAAAATCTATTTACACAGTAATAATATTGATAATTTAACTTGAACACACTACATATTCTGAGAATGAGTTTTAATTGAAATTTATTTCAATGATATTGTAGTATAAGTGTAGTTATCATGCTAAACTTAGTAAAAATAATTATAAACTCTTAAATCATTTTCATTTTCAGGGGATACACTCTTCTTAGGCGGATGTGGCAGGTTCTTTGAAGGCACGGCAGATCAAATGTACAAAGCATTAATAACAATTCTGAGCAGCCTGCCTGACCACACTAAAGTGTTTTGTGGCCATGAGTACACTTTGCAGAATTTAAAATTTGCTGCTCACGTAGAACCTACTAATGAGAATGTCAAAACCAAAATTAGCTGGTCTCAAGACAGGCGAAACCAGGGAAAGCCCACAGTATGAAACACAATTATACATCATATATTATTTAAAGTAGTCAAAAATGTTCATAGGTTGGCTACACTAAGTAAGCAGTAGGGCGTGTTGTTAACCCACATTTTTTATTTTTTATTTTTTTTATTGCTTAGTTGGATGGACGAGCTCACAGCCCACCTGGTGTTAAGTGGTTACTGGAGCCCATAGACATCTACAACGTAAATGCGCCACCCACCTTGAGATATAAGTTCTAAGATCTCAGTATAGTTAGAACGGCTACCCCACCTTTCGAACCGAAACGCATTACTGCTTCACGGTGGAAATAGGCGGGGTGGTGGTACCTACCCGTGCGAACTCCCAAGAGGTCCTACCACCAGTATAAACCACATGGGTTGGTGCCACCGCCCTGCCTTTTTCTGCCATGAAGCAATAATGCATTTTGGTTGAAGGGTGGGGCAGCCATTGTACTATAAAACTGAGGAGGCTTAGAACTCGTGCCTCAAGGAGGGTGGCATTTACGTTTTTCATGTCTATGGGCTTAGGTGATAACACCAGGTAGGCCGCGAGCTCGTTCACCCATCTGAGCAATTAAAAAAAGAAGCTGATTTGCCTTGTGTTAGCATACCTCAGGAATTTACCAAATTCAAATCGGATTAAGAACCATCAGTAATACTGACTAGAATTCAGTTTTTTTTTTTGTACTTTGGATTATTTTTTAAAGTTGTTTACAATGTACATTCTATCCAGTCGCGAGAGACAAATAAAAATGATATTCTTAATATTTCAGGTGCCTTCTACGATAGGTGAAGAGAAATTATACAATCCATTCATGAGGGTCACTGAGTTGGCAGTTCAGAATCACACTGGAAAAAATGATCCGATTGATACTATGAAAGCAATACGGCTAGAAAAAGATACATTTAAGTAAATCTCTTTTTATACAAATAAAAAAAACTGTTGCATTTCTGGAGCATATATTGGTGTTTATTTTTGTATATTCAATAAATTGTTTTCTTTTATTAAATTTTATTTCATTTATAATGCCANCACTGAGTTAGCAGTTCAGAATCACACTGGAAAAAATGATCCGATTGATACTATGAAAGCAATACGGCTAGAAAAAGATACATTTAAGTAAATCTCTTTTTATACAAATAAAAAAAACTGTTGCATTTCTGGAGCATATATTGGTGTTTATTTTTGTATATTCAATAAATTGTTTTCTTTTATTAAATTTTATTTCATTTATAATGCCATTTAATTTACATACCTGATGGATATTAGATAAAAACAAGGTATGGTAGTAGTACTGCCCCACCCTTCAAACCAAAACGCGTTGTAGCTTCATGGCAGAAATAGGCAGGGTTTTGGTACCAACTTGTGTGAGCTCACAAGACTCCCTACCACTAGTAAATGGAGTCCAGTGACCACTTAACATCAAGTGGGCCACATCTCATTCAACTGCTAAGGCAATTAATAATAAGTCACTTCTTCAATCCTAGACTCAATGGTGCCTTAGGTACCTAGTGCACATTCCATTATTCTTATTGCCTCAAATTAATATTTTTAGTTTCAAGACTATTTCGTCTTATTGGAACCCACGAATCAAATAATTACCACTACCCTACTTCCAAACACTGCTATTACTGTATGACAAAATCCATATATGATTTCTGGTAAGCCTATATATTTGGATCTAAAAAAAGGAACATTAGTATTTAATTTATTTTTCACACTACTCTTGTTTCTAAACCATTCATCTAATTGTACTGCTGTAATACAGAACACAGGATTATGTTGCTGGATTTCGGATGATCCTGAAAGTTCTGATGATTCTGTTATAGAGGAAGACACGCAAGTAATTTTAAGAATTTGATGTTTTTCATATTGTTGCTCAGGTTTTACTAGTCTCATAGCCCTGGAGATCTTATATCTCTAAATCTTAGGGATATTGAATATTAATTATAATATTAGTTTTTCCTAGTTTGCTGTTTATTAATCTAAGATATATCAACCTGCGAACATAAGCTGATAAACCTTACAATGACATTATCAAATTTTTTTTTATTGGCTTGTATGCTACCCACCTCATGGTGAGTGGTTACCGTTGCCATGGACTTCAGCAATGTCAGGGACAGAGCCAAGCTGTTGCCTACCATTAAATACTCTCCACAAGCATCGTTTGAACAAGTACATGTCATAGCACTCAGTAAACACCGCAGAGGGGAGCACATTCCAAAGCTGGATGGTACATAGCAAAAAAGATCTCTAGAAACTGATTGTGGATGAGCGCAGTGGCTCCAGGTTGTATATCCGAACTCTACTCTGGTGGAGGGTGGTGCGATGAACTGTAATGATGAAAACGAGTTAATCGAATCATCATCAATCATCATCGATCATCTCAAACAAGACATCTCAATTAAAAAAACAGATTTATAAAACATTGTATTTACAAAATTTAACCTAGACTTAAAGCTGATATCACAATAGAATTTAATACTATTGCCGGTACATCATTGTTCCTTTTTGATATTATATGCTGTCATTTCTTCTGCATATTTCTCTTTTGACCTCTCAAACATTGCGACATATACCTAGAAAATAATATAAAAGTAAACAGTTTTAGTTCTCCAACACTAAGTGAACAATTTGTGATTACTTCTGTATTTTATTATAATTATACACATTATAATTTAACTAACATACCCTTTTTTCATCATTCGTCAAAGCTCTCCATCTTGATGCCAATTGTCTAGTAACTTCTTGTTTGGATGGTTCTGCACCTACTTCTGAATTAGCTTCAGCAACTACTAAAGGCCTCTGTTCTTGACAAAATTGGAAAAATGCATTACAAGGTTTCTTTGGAGCATTAGGATCTTTTTCAGGCTGTAAAGTAAATTGATTTAAATTAGCTTCACAATAAGATGCAGATTCTTATATAATTATTTACATGACTTAAACTTTAATACATTTTAAGATTAATCTACATAAAATTATTTAAAATACATAAATAATAGACCTTCTCTGCCTTTGTTTTTCGTTTGGCTCCTGTTTTTTTTCCTCCGTTTTGTTTGTCGGTTTGTTTGGCGACTGGTTGTACTTTCGCTACAGGACGAGCAGGTCTCTGGACAGTCTCAGATTTCGTATCCATTTCCAATACAGCGCTCCTAAAAGGATCGCCATGTCTGTCCAACCTTTCAATCACTAACTTAATATCTTTACGGTACCTTTTAGTCACTTTTTTCACTTCGTGTATCCTATAAGAACATTACACGTTATTAATTCCACATTAAATCACTATAGTAACAAATACGACACGAAAATTGAACCTGTTTATGATTCTTTCGTTATCCTGTTGCAAGACTTCACATCGTTCCAATAACAGTTGATATTTTCGTCTATAAATTTCTTCTTCGGGCGGTAAACTAACCATATCATCTGAGTCGTCAGAATTATTTGAGTTGAGCTGTTGTACTGTCATTTTAATTTATTTCTCAGCTTCAAAGTTCACCACGATCAAGTTTCTTTGTCGGTTGTCGCTTGTCAGAAAATATGTTCTAAGTGTTGGTACAACTGGGGATATTGTATGTAATCTATGGCTAGGACTATCTCCCTTTTGGGACTCCACATTTTCCAAATTCACTTAAATTTACATGATGCCAGTTGGTGCAGAATATCAGTGTGCCCCAAAAAAGCACTCTAGGAATCCATTTTGTACTAGATCAAAAACTTGTAGAAACTCGATGGATTGTTTAATACTATGTAATGTGAAAAGAAATATTGAGCGCAATGAAATAAAATTAATCTGTCTAAAAAACTGAACATTGGATTAAAGGACTAAAATTTTGTGATGTACTTGAGAAGGAATGTCCAATTTAATTTTTCCAATTACTTTTACACATACATACCAAATGGTTAATAAGCTACTATGATTACATCTTAAACCTGAAACAACCTGAAGGCATTAAATTCACCGCTCGCATTCACGACCTTTGATGTGCTTACTTAGGTTCATTTTTGTTATGGTACCAAAAACAGAAAGAGTTTTAACAGATAGATTATTAGAATAATTAGATAGATTCGAATAGCAATATGGAGCATAGTAAGTAGTTCGGTGTTGCTGAATCCTTTGCTATTTTTTTTTTTTTTACAGGGAAAACAGGAGGGAAAAACCCATCGTGGACACCCAGCACTACCCGGGCTCGGGCAGCGCTGGACTCCAACCAGCTAAAACCTCCAATTCTGTCTTCACAATTTTTTTCCCATGTCGTTGACATGGCTCTTAATATTACGTTTAAATTTATTTATTTATTTTTATGTTTTACCTAATGTAAGGGCTATGGATCGGGAGTTTTTACTTAATTTTTGCGTACAATCTGACAATCCTAAAGCTTACACATCTATTTTTATATTTCTCAGGTTATAATCCTTTGCTATTCTAACGTTTCAAATGAAAACACTATATCTGTAAGCATTCCTGTTTATTCAGAAATCATAAGTAATGGGAATGCTATAACGTAGTGATTACTTGCTCAGTGGGGAATGCAACCAGGAAACAGACATCAACATAAACGATTAAAGGATGGAAGTATTGGAGCAAAAATATTTGGGAGCTCTATAAGAAACTAAAACGAGCAGGAAAGCCAGTGGTAGCTACTCGCTTTCAATGACTAAGTATATAATTTTTATATATTTAAATAAATATATTTTTTGTTTAGGTGATTTTCTGGAATCGGTATGACTTGAATTTGAATCAACGAAAAAGACATTAAAAAGATAAAGATTGACGTCTATAGAATTTAGCCTGTGAGAGAATGTTATTACCTATATTCAATGTTGCGGAAGTCTCTACTTTGTCATCGAAGCCTAAAGTCTTGCAAATTTTATTTAAACCATAGTGTATCCTAAAATCATTACGATAGAGGCAGACTATATTTAAAATACACATTGAAAATAGGCGTAGCTTAAATTGGCGGGAATTATTTTGTTCTTAAAACGTAGGTACTCGAACGAATCGCGTTTGCGCGGTACTAAGCCTGTTTCCCGGGTTAATACATCGATCGTATCGTTGCAGAATAATACCATATCAATTTCGTTCAGTTGACTGCGCCGTCCACACTGCATTAAGCTTTAGTCATAAGTTTTAGAGTATTTATTGAGTTTATGTTGCAGTATTTGTGCATAATTCATTGATTTATAATGTGAAATCAATAAAAAATAGCCGTGTTTTTGAAAAAAATGATCAGCAATGAAATATGTTCCGGTGCTTGCAAAACGAACTATGTTTACCTATTTCATAATAATGTTCCTATTATATTTGTTTTATACGATAAATTTTTGTATAGTTGACAAACAGGTATACCTACATAATTTTATTCAGCCTAACTAAACAACTTATTGACTTATTATTTTATGTAAACATCGTTTTTAATAAGGCTGAAATATTTTTGAGTAGTAATTGTATGTTTTTTGTGTTGTGTTATGAAATTTTTATATTCATAAACAGACGACCACACATTCGTACCCTGCTTAATGGTAAGTGGTCACTAATATGCGATGCAAGACCACACATTCCGCGCGGGAAAAGAGATATATTATGCCTTATGATCATTACATACCCAAGATACTAATTATAAGGCTAGTGAGATAGGTTTTTTCATTACTCAATTTTATCTTACTCGTATATTGGCCCTTTTAAGTTTTAATACTTGTTGGAATATAATGTTTATTAAGTTAATAAATTTCAAATTTATAAATTTTTGGCAATTTAGTTTTGTAGGGGGCGTTGTAAAAAGACCTGCATTCAAGTGTGTGAAAGACGAAAGTTGTGAGTGCAGATATCTCTGTAACCATATGATAGTGAAATAGTAATTTAAAAAATGAGGCCCGGGCCTAGGGCGGTATGATTGGAGGGGCGGCATACCGTAGATATGCATGTATTAAATATCATTTTAGTGTTTATTCAAATGTCAGAACATTATTTATTAAAAAATATTTATTCATTAAAAATATATCTGAAATTTTTTGTAGGAACTCCCTAATTGAAAGAAGAAAAAAAACATTGAAAATGTTATTCTAAGGGAATAAATTTATTTTATAAATATAATAAAAATATTGGATCTAAATTATTAAAATTTATTCTAACATTAAGGGCGGCGCGATTAACAGGGCCTACGGCGGCATCAACTGCATCAACTGTCACTGTTTTGGGATGATATCATAATGTATTAGGGCCTAGAAAAACAGATACCTTACACTGTAGCCCCCTAACCATTATTATAAGGCGTAACTGTATCTATCCATTTAGTTTTTTTTTCTTACCTAAGTTGGTGGTCTACATAGACCACATCAGCATCACCGGGCGAGTAGGTGAGCTCTCGGGGCTCAAACCTGACGTTGTTGCTAACACAAACCCTAGCAAGAGCCGTGCTTCGCAGAATCTATCACCGGAATCCATTTAGCTTAATTTTCTTGAATTAGATCAATTTTAAAAAACGATTTCCATATTTAATTACCACTGAACTACTTACTGTTTTTCGCTTCAATAAATTCATAGTTTTAATCATTTACAATAATAATTTCAGCCCACGCTGAAAACGATTTTGAAAAGCCACATATCAAAGTACAAGAGCGGAGCGTTCCGTTTCGCTTCGTTTCTAGGGTTGGACGTTGCAGACTACAAGTATACGAGATTGAGCCGTAACGCTGGGCCCGTGAGGAGGCTCCCAGACGCTCTCATTATTGGAGTCAAGAAGTGTGGTACGCGAGCGCTCTTGGAATTCTTAAGGTAGCCTTTAGACATAAAGATACATCTATACTAATATAATATATAAATCTACAGTGGTTTTTACGGATGTTCCGTTATAACTACTGAACCATGCATCCGATTGATTTGAAACTTTGTATCCATGTAGAAAATACGTGTACTTAATGGACAGGCTAATATTTATATGAGTGTTGGTCTCCCCACACCAGTTGCGGGGGCGTTAATGATGAGAATTTTTGTGGGGGTGAGAAATAATAATGTTAATTTTAAATGCCCAGCGAAGCGGACGAGTACAGCTAGTATTTCATAGAGGTTTCATGAGATATAAGTTCTAAAGTCTCAATATAGTTACAACGGCTGCCCCAACATTCAAACCGAAACGCATTACTGCTCCACGGCAGAAAAAGGCCGGGTGGTGGTACCTACCCGTGCGGACTCACAAGAGGTCCTACCACCAGTAAAAAAATACAATGTCTATTTAATATCAGGTTGCATCCGGACGTCCGAGCTGCGGTCTCCGAAATCCATTTCTTCGATAAATATTATCACAAAGGATTCGAGTGGTACAGGTAAGGTTGTGTTACTGTTTTCAAAATGGCATTTGAAAATTCGACTATTTTACTAGTTTAAAACGGAATATAGCTATAATATGGTAGTAGGCACATGACTAGGGTAGGAAGGACCCATAAGGGGGACCAACGACATGTTAAAGGTCACGGAAACCCGCGCTAGATGCAGACAACAGAGGACCGGTCGTTGTGACGAGTCTTGGAGGAGGCTTATGTCCAGAAGTGGACTTCTCTTGGATGAAAGAAAAAGAAGGCACATCACTAATTTATTCGTTTATAAGTGATGTGATTTCGAATTTATGCCTACCAAATCATTGGTAGCCTAAGGGGCTATTCCAACTTCACGCGGAACGGTAGGTGAGCTCATGGGGTTAACTTAAGAAAATGGCTAACACTGGCCCTGGTAAGAGCAGTGCTTCGCTGAATCTACTACCGGATCGGAATCGCGACCCACTGAGAAGATCCGGCGAGAAACTCCCGGGTTTTGCGTCTATGGGCTAGAATTTTTTTAGGACCGGTAGATCGGTCCTAAGAGAATATATTGGTTTCAGAGAACGGATGCCCTTAACATTGGAGGGTCAAATTACAATGGAGAAGACTCCGTCATATTGGGTGACGAAGTCGGCGCCAAAACGGGTCTATGCTATGAATCCTTCAATGAAACTCTTGGCTGTGGTCCGAGATCCGGTCACTAGAGCTATAAGCGATTACACCCAGTCGGCAAGGTGAGGCATTTTCGGAACTTATTTTCTGAAGAATATCGATTTTACTGGTGATAGGGCTTGGTTCTGTGAGCCCGCTTGGGTACGTACCACCACTCTGCCTTTTACTGCCGTGAAGCAGTTGTACTTTTTTTTATATTGCAGAGACGGGTTAACGGCCCACCTGGTGTTAAGTGGGTGCCGGAGCTCATAGACATGTACAACGTAAATGGTGCCACCCACCTTGAGGTATGAGTTCTAAGGTCTCATTATAATAATTACGGTTGAGACTTAAGACGGGCGGCGGTATTTACATTATTAATTCCTATGAATTTCTATGTAGTCGTCGTGGCCTAAAGGATAAGACGTCCGGTGCATTCGTGTGTAGTGATGCACCGGTGTTCGAATCCCACAGGCGGGTACCAATTTTTCTAATGAAATACGTACTCAAGAAATGTTCACGATTGACTTCCACGGTGAAGGAATAACATCGTGTAATAAAAATCAAACCCGCAAAATTATAATTTGCCTAATCACTGGTGGTAGGACCTCTTGGGAGTCTGCACGGGTAGGTACCACCACCCCGCCTATTTCCGCCGTGAAGCAGTAATGCGTTTCGGTTCGAAGGGTGGGGTAGCCGTTGTAACTATACTGATACCTTAGAACTTATATCTCGAGGTGGGTGGCGCGTTTACGTTGTAGATGTCTATGGGCTCCAGTAACCACTTAACACCAGGTGGGCTGTGAGCTCGTCCACCCATCTAAGCAATAAAAAAAAATTTCGATGAGTTCATCTACCCATTTAGGCAATAAAAAAAATTTCATCTTTATCGAAATCTGGTTAGAACTCAATTTCATATAAACACGTATGTTAGGTAAGCTAGTTGTGGACCAGCCCCTTTTGTATCAACAAATTTTAGTTTAGACACTGATGATTCTCCAAACGAAATAGTTTTGCTATAGACAATCTGACAGTAATAAAAAGTAATCAAAACTGTTTGAATTTAAACTTCTTTTTTATGTGTACCCATCAATAACTAGAATTTTTTTTTGTCAAGAATTTAAACATCCACATTTTTGGCATTATTGACGTCCATGTGGTACGAAGATCACGCACTACCTACGAAGGCATTAAACAATCGAATCATTGGCGCTTATGAAACCAGACACTTCGTTTCGTTCTCCAGTAAGCGACCCTCGCTGGCGCCATTCGAGCAACTAGCCCTGAGTAACAGGTCCGGTTGCAGCGCAGTGGACCCGACGTGGGCTCCAGTGCGGCTGGGAGTGTACGCCCGACCGCTGCGCCGCTGGTTGCGAAGGTTCCGAAGAGATAGGCTCCTGCTTGTGAACGGGGAGAGGCTCGTTGCCGATCCCGCTGCTGAAATGGCGAAAGTACAGGTCTGTATTTACTGGTGGTAGGACCTCTTGAGAGTCCGCGCGGTTTCGGTTTGAAGGGTGGAGCAGCCGTTGTAACTACACTTGAGACCTTAGAACTTATATCTCAAGGTGGGTGGCGAATTTATGTTGTAGATGTCTATGGGCTCCAGTAACCACTTAACACCAGGTGGGCTGTGAGCTCGTCCACCCATCTAAGCAATAGAACTTGTTTATGTTCAGCTACTCACGATACAGACGTACTTAGTGTGAGCTCCAAGGATGTCCATACTCAGGCGGATTATCCATAAGGCAAACTAGGCATGTGCCTAGGGGCGTGTAGTTACAAGGGGCGCGCGAGCTCAGAATTTTTAAATAAATAAAGAAAATAACATATCGATGATTAAGAACTAAATGCTGATCTATAATAGATTATATTGCACAAGCATCGATATACTCGTATTATACAATATTGCGGGTTTCTTGCGTCGTTGTCGTTCTCGAGCGTCGGGCGGGGTAAAGGCGCAGCTACAACTAGTTAAAGTTTATAGTATTATGATGGCCATTTATGGCCGGTACGGGGGCGCTGATAAAGTGATTGCCTAGGGCGCTCTGGATCTTTAATCCGCCACTGTCCAAACTTGATGAGTGAGGGAATGAGTTGCTCGCTCCGGGCATTTCAATATTGTAGTAATTGTTACGTTATAATACTCATTGTAAAAAACTCATATTAAAAAAAATAATGTAATATTAAAAAATAAATAAATAATAATTTCTTATTAAAAAAAAAAAGCATGCCCGCTGAGTTTCTTGCCAATTCTTCTCAGGACGGAGGCTAGTTCTTGTGAATTGGCGGTAGTTCTGTTGACGTTCAACAAGTATGTACTTTCATTTATGTTGAATAAAAATTTTTTTGATTTTGATTTTGATTTTGATAATTGCGTTTTGATAATAAATGATTTTGTATTGTCATTAGATATGTTTTTATAGGACTTCCTCGGCCTCAAGCGCGTGATAACAGAGAAACACTTCTATTTTAATTCAGCGAAAGGCTTCCCTTGCCTGCTGAAGTCTGAAAGCAGTTCGAGCCCACACTGCCTGGGCAAAACTAAAGGAAGGAATCATCCGCGAATCGACCCGACCGCTTTGAAGAGACTCCGCGAGTTTTATCGGCCATTAAATGAGATTTTTTATCGATTATCCGGAATTAACTTTGGGTGGCCTTGAGTGGCATGGCTTGTGATTTCAGTAGCGTTATCAGGGCTTCATAGTGATCTTAATTAAAATGGTAGCTGATAAATGTGATTCCGTGTGCGCGTTACTGATAGTGGTAAATGTCATTAACTTGATGTGTATGGTTAAGTTTTGGTTTTATGTAATGCGTATTGTGACTTTGTTTCGGCTATGAGGCAGTTTTGCGTTCCGGTCGGAAAGATGGGACAGCTACAATTTACTTCGAGGTCATAATTCGAAGTGGATGGCGGCGGCATTAACAATGTGTTTGTCTATGGGCTCTGAAACTCAACAGCTAAAGGACTAGTTTACTCAAATACCTAGTGTAAGAAAATAGAAACTGAAAAGCGCGGTCAGAGATATCATTATTTAAAACTCTGTTAGATTGTAGCTTATTCGATTTCTAGTTCCTATTTTTATTATTTCCATTTTCACAATTTTTACGATTGTGAGGAAATAAATACCTACATTAGGATGATTTTGTTACTAGATCATTTTTAGAATGCTTTATGGTAAGAATTGTAATATAGATAGATAATTTAAGTATAGGTATGTCCACATTTACAATGTACTAAATATCATTATGTATATCAGTAGTTATTAATATCAATAGATTTAGAATGTGTTGTTTTGTAACGACAAAGCATTAGTTCTTTAAATCCCTAAGAAAACTGAAAACTGAAATAGAATGAAAAGACTTTTAAGACGTAATCTCTGAAGATAGCGATAGGATCTGTTGCGTTTAGTATTTGATGTTAATGAAAGTATGCAATTTAATACGTGTGTATGATCCCAGGATCTTCTCTGTGGGTCGCGATTCCGATCCGGTGGTAGAACTAAACTTGGGCTAGAATGTCCTCCCAGGTTGAGCCCCGTAAGTTTGCCTACCAAATCGGACATAGTTAGAATAACATCTTTGGCTACCGACGATTTGGTAGGAAAAAAGGGAGAAAAAGGCTTTGAACTGTTAAGCCTCCTCGGATGCTCGAGTAGCTGTTAGCAAACCTGTCCCCTCCTGACCCTCAAATTCGCCCATTCGTTTTGACTAAGCTGCAAGATCTTTCGACAGACAGCGGCACTCTCATCGCAAAAATAAACCTGAGTTCGGCGACTAAGGAACAATATAGCAGCGGCCAAATATAAAATGGATGGGATCCAAGTTCAATGTGTTCAAAACGACTCGCCTAATGTAATTAACGAAATGAAAAAAATTAAATAAAAAACACTCAGACTAAAGTCTCATCAATCTATAGGCTTATGTATACTTATAATATAATTGTCTTCACGTAATGTACGGTTGTGTTTGTAAACGATTGACTGAAATTACAAAGTCCAATAAAATATTTGGAGAAAACTGAAAGTATTATTAAAAGGACTGAAGAAGAAGTATTGTGAATGTGTTATAAATTAAGAATAGACTTTTCTTCTATAGCTGATTAAGGTTGTATTATTAAATAATATATAGTTTTAGTAGTAGTCATAACCTTAAAAATAAACTTGAATCATTTTGTAAATAAAACAAATTCTTTTATTTCACATGAATATTTACAGTTTATCAAGCAGATTTGCACGAAATCAATCTTAATGTTTTTTTATTAACAATGCAGGGCTTTTCTAAATGTGTACAATGATCTTTACATTGGTCTTCTCTATCTTCCTGTACGTGGTGGAGACTTGGGTGTCTCAGGAAAAAGGCACGCAAAAAGATCGAGGCTTTGAAATGTATTGGTGGAGAAAGCTGCTTCGCATTCCTTGGACAGCTATGAGAAGCAATGTCTCCATCCTCGAAGAGCTGAAGGTCACCAAGCGCCTGCTGACTACGTGCCAGGAAAGGATCCGGAGTTTCTTTGGGCACATAATGCGATCCCCATTGCACAGCCTGGAGGAACTCATCATTCTCGGACAAATGGAGGGGAAGCGCGCTAGAGGAAGAGCGCCAGCTAGATGGGTGGACCAACTCAAGGAGGTGACTGGAGGCCAGATACATGGAGCGGTACATATGGCGCAGAACCGGACCGAGTGGTGATCATACAGTCACGATCCTCAGCATTGAGGGAACGACCAGAAAGAGAAAGAGAAGCATGTGGCCGGAATTGGAACTTAGGTACATGTCACCAGCTTGAGAAGTAATTTTTGATAATTTTCATTAATGATCCCAGATCGAACACCAATAACGTTTACGGGGGCTCCATAAAAATGTGTACTTTTTTATTTACTTGTAATACTAGCACGCTGGATGCAAATATTAGAGTTTACTATCGACACTATTATATCCAATTACGAAAATAGCTATGGAAAAAACAAAATTTCACTGCAAAAAACCACTATAAATGTACCTACGTCTTCCATAAAACTCCATAATTCATTGAAACTTAGTTTGTCGACTAAAGCTTTTTTAAATATTTTAGAGCATAACAACATATTATAGGTATGGGCTAATCGTCATAACGGTGAGAATAAATAAATAAGGAAAAACCATCGAGATTATAGTAGTACACACGTAGTACATAATATCTCGATGGGAAAAGCATATTTTCTTCTTATAATTTAATGTTTTAGAAAAAAACATGGCTATGGTTGGTTCAGTTTACTGCATATATGCAGTATACTGTGTACTATAGGGCAGACTTAGATAGAATAAGGGCGGGTGATTTAAAACAAAAAATGGTTAAATCAAGGGTTTTATCCCCGCCTTTAGCTACTTACATGCTGTAATATTAGTACATATAGAAACCAGATGATTTTGCATACATAAAAGTTTCGAGCTAGAACTTTCGTGCCGTCTATTTACCGAGCAATCCTCTATGAGTTGATGACCAGCAACGTAACAGCAGCCTCCACATTTGTACTGATAGCGCATCACCAACGTCCACTACCGCACTGCGGACTACTCATTGTCTCGACTCACCCCAGACTTCGAGAAGCTCTGGTACTTCCGAGTTATTGTTCGGAAAGGTTTCTATCTAGACCCAACCATGTTCGCTAGGTGGTCAGTGAGCTTAGTGTGAGTTTTTTAACGTTCTCGATAGGGCGAACAGCGCCCCTAGCGGCGAATGTAGGCAAACGTTCCAACTCCATTCAAGTTAATTTTAACGCTGTCGAGAACTTTACAAATTCGCACTAAGTACACTATTAGTAATTATAATTATTGTATTTCACGTATACGGCGCTGATCACAGCGATACACACTCGATATTTTAATATTCAAAAACCGCCTTACTCAACAAGAAAAACCACTGAAATCAATATAAAAGGAATTTTATTTACATTATTCGTTAGGCATATACACTGGTAATACGATTGGTTTTATTTGTACATATGAGATACTGCCTAGGCCTACAACGGCGAATATTGTCGGTACATCATCTTCGTATTTCGATATTAGAGCTGAGACATCCGCTGCTGATGGAAGGCAACATGATTCGCTGAAAAACGAAAACAAAATGACTAGGGATCATGGATAAGCTGACATTATTAAATTAAAATTGTAAAAATGACGGTAAGTAGTAAAAAAAATGTAGTTCGAATGATGAAATATTACATACAATACATAGATATATACATACAAAATACATAGATAAGAAATATATATCAAATAAAATAAATTATATAAACCACAGCATACTACAAAACAATCATCTGGGCTTTGAAAAAGAGATCATGTATGTACTTCCCTTAATTAATATTTAGCTACCCACAATTCTGAGTTCGCATTCCTAAAGTTGTATTGTGGCCGTTCTATGTACGCAATTTATTCATATTTTAAAACATTTGCTTTTAAGGTACCGGCTCGGTTTAGTCTAGACGTCGCGTCAGTTTTTATCGATCGCGTTAATTATTCGATTTAAGTTGACTTCATTAATAAACTACACCTTATTTTTTTGTTATTAATCATATTGGATGTTTCGAATGTTTTACGGAGGAGTGAATTGGTTTTCGTTAGTATTTCAAATATATTGCTAAATACCGTCTATTTATTTATAAATTTTTTCTAAACTTTCACATCTTATTTTCAATCAAAAAAGCGATATTAAATTATATTAGCAGTTCTAAGTATTTGTGGTTTTGTTTGTTTGTTTACTTGCTTACTTGTTCGTGATCTTAGCGTGCGCAAAACGTTTACCCGTTCGACTAGAAACTTAATAAAGTTTTTAGCACTTCCAAAAAGTATTTTGTCAACCTTCGGGGAATATTTAACTACGGTGCAATTTTATTAAATAATAAACTTTATAAGTCAAACTTAAATACTCACTCGATACAGCTCAAACGGAAATCTGGCTTTGGCTTGTTGCTTTTTCTAAAACTCTTTATACTTCTGTTGTAAACATCAAAATCTATTCGGAGGCTGGTCTCCTCTGGAATGTGAGTGTCTGCGGTTATTATTTGCAATTTTTCTAACATCTTCGGCAAGTCCGAGAAATCACCTGGCTTCACCAGGGGCTGCAGAGCAGACGTGTCAGCGCTAGTTGACGGAATTTGATTCTTATAGTGTTTATTGGTGATTTCGATACATTTTAAGAAAGCTATTTTAATTTCTAACCAGCTTTCGTACTTATTCGGGCACTCCGATATGAGACTGTAGATATAGCCGCTGTTGAAAATGTCTGTAATGCGTGCGTTGTCGCGTCGGACGACTTCGGCTCGACCGAAATCA
Source organism: Bombyx mandarina (assembly GCF_003987935.1). Next base: position 4,241,636 of record NW_021011493.1, read on the forward strand.
TCATCACTCGGATACCAGTGCTTACTGAGTTCGTCTGGTCTCCGATGTTTTGTGTCGTATGGTTTTACAATTTCCGATTCAGGTTCACCGTTGTTGTCCTTATCGATCGTACATTGCACGTTGCGAATTTCGTTAAAACGCTTTATAATATTAAATGGATTCTTCAATTTCTTGGTGAACGCATTTGGTTGATTCAATGCGTCTTCGGAGTCGGAGCTCGTGTCCAGTACCACTTGCCTCCGGTCGATCATGTCGTAGTTGCTGTTCATGTATATGTCTGCGTTGAAAGACTTGTTGAAAGTTTTAATGGCGTTCGAAAACGCCCTTCGGTGCCGAGACGTGACTTGGTCTTTCTCGTTCAAATCTTTCAACTTCAACGCTAGCTCTTTGAGCTTGTTGAAGTTTTCCGAGAAGGTGTCTTCGTTGACTCTTTGCCTTTTATTTTGAGATTCTTCCTCGGTATCCAATTCAATAGTTTCAATAACGACCGTCTCGTCAACGAGATCAAAGTTATCGGTGAGGGTCAATTTACACTTGTAACTGTGGTTGTAAGTCTGTATGACTTTTTGTATGGACTGTATATTTGATATCTGCAGATTCCCCGAAGCGATCAGCCTCTTCAGCCTCCCGGCGAGGTTCTTGATTATTTGCAAATGGTACATCCGTGTGTCGCGTGGTCGTTTCCGGGAGTTCCTCGTGCCTTGTGCGTTTTCAACGTTCGTGTGGGCGTTCCTCATGTCCGGGTATGATCTGAAAACCGGATGCACCCTCGGTTGGAACTGAAACCTCGGTACGAAATACTGAGGAAAGTATGGCCTCTGAAAGAACATGTTAAAATGAAAGTAGTTGAAGTTCCCGCGCGGCCTCCACCAGTTGTAAGGTCTGTATTGATTGGTCATTCTTGGTGTGCTCGTGTTCGGGTAGAAATGCGTCGCGGTGGGTATTTCGTTACGCGAACCGTTCCCGATGCTCTTAAGCGACTCGTTTGGTTCATCGGAGGATGTGTAGGATAAGTTGCTCGACGTATTTCTAACGTCTTTAGTTTTAAGATTCTCGACGTTGAGCACGTATGACGTTTTATTTACGTAAATGTTCTTAGGTATGAACTGTTCTTCGGGCGCCTTCACGGTCGCAAACGTTTTCTGATACAAGTCCGGTATCTTTTTGAAATTAATTTCGAGTGCATTGGCATTAGTGGATTTGTATTTACGTTCCAAAAGTTTTCGTAGCTTCATCTCGTTTAAGTTTTGTTCGGTTTCGTCATTCGATTCGCGAGTGCTACTAGCGGCCTCAGCTGACACGTCTGTATCAATACTATGAGTGTTTTTATCAGGAACTTCTTTACGTGTCAAATCTTCAACATCTGTAATTCAATTGATACAAAAAATAATTAATTATAGACTTTACTAATTATAGAATTTACTGGTGGTAGGACCTCTTGTGAGTTCGCGTGGGTGGATACCACCACCCTGCCTATTTCTGACGTGAAGCAGTAATGCGTTTCGGTTTGAAGGGTGGGGCAGCCGTTGTAACTATACTTGAGACCTTAGAACTTATATCTCAAGGTCGGGGACGCATTTACGTTGTGGATGTCTATGGGCTCCAGTAACCACTTAATACCAGGTGGGCTGTGAGCTCGTCCACCCATCTAAGCAATAAAAAAAAAAGACTAATTTAATTAATGTGAACCAATAATCAGTAGGGTAAATGGTAAGAGATCTCGTGGACAAATCCCCATGCGCTGGACTGATCAGGTGAAAGACCTTACTGGAACCCCACTTAACGAGTGCGTGCGCCAAGCCTCAGTTCGCAAACTATAGAGAACATCTGTCAAGGCTTTAATAAACAAGAATTCCACATGACCACTCCTGTTGTGCCAAGAGCAACCGACTATGATGATGATAAACCAATAATGTTGTTGTACGATTTATGAGTGATTTAAAAAATATAATAGTCTAGTTATCGTGGCCTAAAGGATAAGTTGTGCGGTATATTCATATTCAGAGATGCTACTATGTCGGTGTTCAAATCCGGTAGGAAGAAATCTAATTATTTGGTGAATGTATACTTGGCACACGTCACCTGTGATTCTAGCGACGAAAGATCAACACCGTTTTGGAACACACAAAAAATATTAATTGCGTAAAATTACTGGTGGCAGTGTATTGAAAGAACACTCTTTTCAGAGCGGTCGTAGTTGTCATCCAGCATCATTGCTGTGGGCAGATGTGCCTCTCACGAGCAATCGCCACTCCTCGCGGTTTGTGGCGAGCCTGGTACACTCATGCAAACAGCCGCCAACTGCCGACTTGATCTGATCGGTCTTTTATAAGTGAAGAATTACTGGTGGCCCGGAGGCCCTTTCAGGACAGGTGGGCGAGCAAGGAGGGGTGGGATTAGCTAATAGCTGCCTGAGCGCCTCCGAAGGAGACCGGACAACTCGAGAGCAGCTGCTTCGCGGATGAATCTACTACCAGATCGAAATCGCGACCCGCTCAAAAGATCCGACTAGAAACTCAGCGGGCTGATTCGTGGGTTATGTTCCACATCGAACTCGGGGAAGAGTTCGGTACTGTTACCGGGAGTAGGTAACTACTTAGGACAAAGTCGACATGAGCTCGCTCATGGGTATAAACAAAAAAAACTCACATCCACACCATTGGCTACTTGTCTGTTATAGTACATTTACTAAATAATTTGTTATAAGCATTCCAAAAAATGTCGGTCTACTGAGCAATAAAATAAAATTGTTGTATCTACCTGTATTTTTGTTGTTTTGTTTGGAAGAATCATTTTCAATAACAACAGTAAGTTCATCATCGCTTTCACAATCTACAATGTGAGTGTTATCAATTTCTTGGCTGCTGGTAGCAATACTTTCATTATCATTTGACTGTACTTCATCATAGGCATTGTTTTCACTATTTTTATTTGATATCTCAGATCCATCATAAATTTTTTTGTTAGCATGTCTTTCAGTAGTTCGAGTACCAATTTCAGTAATACCATAATCAATTTCCATGTTACTTTCACTACTAACATCAGTATCTTTATTTGTTATCTTATTTCCTAATTTATCTTCACTAGAATTTGTTTTTTCTTTCTTATTAACAACATGTCTGTAGACTTTACATCCTAATCTACTGAGTGACGCATAAACTTGATATTGCAGTAACAACAGTTCTTCATTAAGTAATATTGAATATGCTTCTTGTAATGACATTGTTATACCATTATTGTTAAGACGCAGACAGTTCTGTAAATTAAAACATTTTGATTTATTCAACCTGCTTAATTAAAATGTCTACCAATTTAAAATGTAGGTTATAGTTTTATTTTCAGTCTGTTTACAATTCTCTTTTTTAAATTTTAACTGAAGTTACTTAAAGAATTTTAAAAGAGTCACAGATTTTTTAAGCCTAAAGCATATGCTTGAATCAAAGAATATGCATTTCAATATCTGATTTTAATATTTAATAGTGGAGTATATCATAGGCCTACATGTGTAGGTCCGACCAACTACCAATTTCTCATGCAAACAATCATGTGTTCCTGTTTGAAGACTTCAAACTCATGTCACAAGGTGGGTGGCAGCATTTACATTGTGTTATCTCTAGATTCTGTTGACCACACAACACCTTGTGGGTTTAAAGGCTTGTTCACCTATCAAGCTACTAAAGAAAAAAACTATTACTCTTTAACATAATCGACATAAATGCTATGAAAAAAACTAATACCATAGACTCACACTTTCCATTAAAAATAGTGCTTCTTCAGGTTTTAGGTACAATTTTTTTCCTTGATGATGTCCATAGAACTGCCAGTATCCACCAGTTTGTCGAATCACTTCAGCAAGCCTTAAATCGTTTCTCCATTCAGCATGTGATAAACTACCTCTGAAATGATAAAAAAAACTGTGTTACTGTTACTCTATTATGAACTTATTACATGTATTTTATTTATTACACGACAATGTCAAATAAGGAGTGCAGCATTTTAAGTATCGAGTGAAAACCAATAGAAGAATATTTTGTAAAAGTAATCATAATTTACACAATTTATAGTGCTTTGTAAAAATGTTGATTTTTTGTATTTATGCACTACACATTTCCAATGAAATTTTAATTTTAACAAGTTAAAACTTTGGATTGGATTGATTATTTAGTGATAATTGGTTGTGATAAAGTGTGCAGAATAACTCATAATATGCAGGCATTAAAACCTTCAGAGTGCTTATGTTTAGTGGTTTCATATTATGTTATAACTTACTGTTTTTCTATCCTATTAACTTCGATTAAATGTTTTCTAGCTTCCAAAGCCACTTGTATTTGTTTTTGCTCTAACCAAGAACCGTTTGGTACAACTTCTTTGAGGCCAATGATGGGCAGTGCACCTTCAGTTCTCGTTACACCCTTTGCTACTAACTCTTCTCCTCTATAAATTGTAATTCCATGTTTCGAATATAAATTAATTAAATTGATACCAAATATTCATATAAAAGCATTTAGAATAAATATACTTACGATATGAGTTTTGGATCAGGCATTGTTTTCCAATGTTAGAGAAATGTGCTTGTCTTAAAATTAGGAAAATTTAACATACCCTCAATAATTCAATTATTTCACTTTTCAGTTTCAGATAGGTAGTCACAGAAGAGAAATACATTTTACCTACAATAATTTTATAACATTTCTCAATTAGGAGGTAGAAGAAATTTTTAAGTTAATTCTTGGAATAAAAGATAATTAATTCATTCATAATCATTTCTTAATGATTGCAAAACACGTAAATAAGAAAACTATGAACCGATCTCCTTTAGATTTTCTTCTTTGGAAAGTCGAAGTTATCATATCTTTTTTTTACGGGATTTGATGACTTGGTAACTAAGACCTTTAGGTCGTGTCTTATTTTAATTTATATTCATATTTTTATGAAGAATGATAATATGGAGTAAATGAAATGAAATGAAATGAAATGAAGATAATGAATTCGAGCCATTAATCAGCTGGTATGAAATTAAATGAAATGGGATGAAAATATAATATTATAATCTCAGTAAAATGGTGGTCATTTACTGAGATTTTACCAGTGGAGTTTTTGGAGGATCCCGAGAAGCTACGTGCAGCGGCTTTGTTTCATTTACCCACTTTCAAAGATATTAAACAGTTAATAGAAGTCGTCGTGGCCTAAAGGATAAGACGTCCGGTGCATTCGTATATAGCGATGCACTGGTGTTCGAATCTCGCTGGCGGGGACCAATTTTTCTAATGAAATACGTACTCAACAAATGTTCACGATTGACTTCCACGGTGAAGGAATAACATCGTGCAATAAAAATCAAACCCGCAAAATTATAATTTGCGTAATTACTGGTGGTAGGACCTCTTGTGAGTCCGCACGGGTAGGTACCACCGCCCCGCCTATTTCTGCCGTGAAGCAGTAATGCGTTTCGGNTCTAAACAATAAAAAAAGACTAATTTAATTAATGTGAACCAATAATCAGTAGGGTAAATGGTAAGAGATCTCGTGCACAAATCCCCATGCGCTGGACTGATCAGGTGAAAGACCTTACTGAAACCCCACTTAACGAGTGCATGCGACAAGCCTCAGTTCGCAAACTATAGAGAACATCTGTCAAGGCTTTAATAAACAAGAATTCCACATGACCACGACTGTTCTGCCAAGAGCAACCAACTATGATGATGATGAACCAAAAATGTTGTTGTACGATTTATGAGTGATTTGCAAAATATCTATCTAGTCTAGCTATCGTGACCTAAAGGATAAGTTGTGCGGTAGATTCATATTCAGCGATGCTGTGTCGGTGTTCAAATTCCGTAGAAAGAAATCTTTTTTTGTGAAATACTTGGCACACGTCACCTGTGATTCTGGAAATGAAATATCAACACCGTCTTGTAATCCAGAAAAAAATATTAATTGCGTAAGGACAGAAACCAACTACTACCCCTAGACCTAGGTGGGACAGCAATTATACCATACAAGTCCTCATAGTTCAAGATGGGTGACAGCATCGATGATGTGATGTCTTTATGCTCCAGTAACTACTTTTTTTTATAAGAGAAGAATTACTGGTGGCTCGGAGGCCCTTCTAGGACAGGGGCGAACACGACTCAGCCAGGGGTGGGAGTCCAGTCACCGTTCTCGTTGAACCCGCTTGCGACGAAGGGCTCAACGAGTAAATTAACCCTCGGACACAGCCCACTGAGTTTCTCACCGGATCTTCTCAGTGGGGCGCGTTTCCGATCCGTAGGTAGATTCTGCGAAGCATGGCTCTTGCTAGGGTTCGTGTTAGTAACGTCGTCAGGTTTGAGCCCCGTGAGCTCACCTACTAGTTAAGGTTACGCTGGAATAGCCTCTCAAGGCTACCGGATTAGGTAGGAAAAAAAAGGTGGGATTAGCTAACAGCTTTGAAGGAGACCTGGCAACTAGAGTGCAGCTGCTTCGCGGATGAATCTACTACCAGATCGGAATCGTGACCCGCTCAAAAGATCCGGCGAGAAACTCAGCGGGCTGATGCGTGGGTCAGCTTGTACATCGAATTCGGGAAAGAGTTCGGTACTGTTACCAGGAGTAACTACTTAGGACAAAGCCGACATGGGCTTGCTCATGAGTATAAACAAAAAAAAAAAAACACCCATCCACACCTTGGCTACTTGTCTGTTGTACTACATTTACCAAATAATTTATTATAAACATTCCAAAAGAACAACATTTGTAATGTCGGTCTACTGAGCAATAAAATAAAATTGTTGTATCTACCTGTATTTTTGTTGTTTTGTTTGGAAGAATCATTTTGAATAACAACAGTAAGTTCATCATCGCTTTCACAATCTACAATGTGAGTGTTATCAATTTCTTGGCTGCTGGTAGCAATACTTTCATTATCATTCGACTGTACTTCATCATAGGCATTGTTTTCACTATTTTTATTTGATATCTCAGATCCATTATCATTTTTTTTGTTAGCATGTCTTTCAGTAGTTCGAGTACCAATTTCAGTAATACCATAATCAATTTCCATGTTACTTTCACTACTAACATCAGTATCTTTATTTGTTATCTTATTTCCTAATTTATCTTCATTAGAATTTGTTTTTTCTTTCTTATTAACAACATGTCTGTAGACTTTACATCCTAATCTACTGAGCGACGCATAAACTTGATATTGCAGTAACAACAGTTCTTCATTAAGTAATATCGAATATGCTTCTTGTAATGACATTGTTATACCATTATTGTTGAGACGCAGACAGTTCTGTAAATTAAAACATTTTGATTTATTCAACCTGCTTAATTAAAATGTCTACCAGTTTAAAATGTAGGTTATAGTTTTATTTTTGGTCTGTTTACAATTCTCATTTCTAAATTGTAAATGAAGTTACTTAAAGAATTTTAAAAGAGTCACAGATTTTTTAAGCCTAAAGCATATGCTTGAAGCAAAGAATATGCATTTCAATATCTGATTTTAATATTTAATGGTGGAGTATATCATAGGCCTACATGTGTAGGTCTGACCAACTACCAATTTCTCATGCAAGCAATCATGTGTTCCTGTTTGAAGACTTCAAACTCATGTCACAAGGTGGGTGGCAGCATTTACATTGTGTTATCTCTAGATCTGTTGAACACATACCACCTTGTGGATTAAAAGCTTGTTCACCTATCAAGCTACTAAAGAAAAAAAACGATTGCTCTTTAACATAATCGACATAAATGCTATGAAAAAACCTAATACCATAGACTCACACTTTCCATTAAAAATAGTGCTTCTTCAGGTTTTAGGTACAATTTTTTTCCTTGATGATGTCCATAGAACTGCCAGTATCCACCAGTTTGTCGAATTACTTCAGCAAGCCTTAAATCGTTTCTCCATTCAGCATGTGATAAACTACCTCTGAAATGATAAAAAAAAACTGTGATACTGTTACTCTGCTATGAACTTATTACACATGTTTTGTTTATTACATGACAATGTCAAATAAGGAATGCAGCATTTTAAGTATCGAGTGAAACCCAATAATTACAAGAGAATATTTTGTAAAAGTAATCATAATTTACACGATTTATAGTGCTTTGTAAAAATGTGGATTTTTTGTATTTATGCACTACATATTTCCAATGAAATTTTAACTTTAACAAGTGTAAACTTTTGATTGGATTGATTATTTAGTGATAATTGATTGTGATAAAGTGTGCAGAATAACTCATAATATGCCGGCATTAAAACCTTCAGAGTGCTTATGTTTAGTGGTTTCATATTATAACTTACTGTTTTTCTATCCTATTAACTTCGATTAAATGTTTTCTAGCTTCCAAAGCCACTTGTATTTGTTTTTGCTCTAACCAAGAACCGTTTGGTACAACTTCTTTGAGGCCAATGATGGGCAGTGCACCCTCAGTTCTCGTTACACCCTTTGCTACTAACTCTTCTCCTCTATAAATCGTAATTCCATGTTTCGAATATAAATTAATTAAATTGATACCAAATATTCTTAAAGCATTTAGAATAAATATACTTACGATAGGAGTTTTGGATCAGGCATTGTTTTCCAATGTTAGAGAAATGTGCTTGTCTTAAAATTAGGAAAATTTAACATACCCTCAATAATTCAATTATTTCACTTTTCAGTTTCAGATAGGTAGTCACAGAAGAGAAATACATTTTACCTACAATAATTTTATAACATTTCTCAATTAGGAGGTAGAAGAAATTTTTAAGTTAATTCTTGGAATAAAAAATAATTAATTCATTCATAATCATTTCTTAATGATTGCAAAACACGTAAATAAGAAAACTATGAACCGATCTCTTTTAGATTTTCTTCTTTGGAAAGTCGAAGTTATCATATCTTTTTTTTACGGGATTTGATGACTTGGTAACTAAGACCTTTACGTCGTGTAATTTATATTCATATTTTTATGAAGAATGATAATATGGAGTAAATGAAATGAAATGAAATGAAATGAAGATAATGAATTCGAGCCATTAATCAGCTGGTATGAAATTAAATGAAATGGGATGAAAATATAATATTATAATCTCAGTAAAATGGTGGTCATTTACTGAGATTTTACCAGTGGAGTTTTTGGGAGGATCCCGAGAAGCTACGTGCAGCGGCTTTGTTTCATTTACCCACTTTCAAAGATATTAAACAGTTAATAAACTACCGTTTTTACACATTTAAACCTGAAGAAAGACTAAATAGACAAAATAAAACAAATTACAGAACTTCACTCCTTGCGTTCCCGCTAAAAAGTCTTTTTTTTTTAAGAGATTTTATGTCCTGGTAACTGAAATCTTTAAGTCATGCCAAAAAGTCCTCTTCAAACTTGCATAGATTATACACCATAGATAATATAGATATGAGTCGTCTATTATCAAAGGTGGCAATCTGTGCGTTTGGACGAAAAAATGTTATTGATAAGTTAATACAGATTGATTTGAATATAATCGTCTCCTTCAAAGAATACGGTTCAAAACCTGCATTAAATAAAGGTTAATACTTAACCTGTTATTTATCTAAGATGTCGTTCAGAAGAGTTTTGTGACTGCCAATGGAATACAAAGTCAATAATTCGTTTTTCTGATTTACCAATTATTGTCCAAAAGTCACATTGCCGGCTTTGATAATAGTCGACTCATATGTTATACACTGATGAAAATAATTACGGTACTCTCTACCGGCAGTCTAACACCAATTTAAATAACAACTATATACTGAAAGCACCACAAAACTTATATACGGTTGCAAGATGTAGTTTCTGGAATTTTCCGAATTTCAATATTTTTTCCAAAATGGTGCATTTCAAAAATTAGAAAAAGGAAAGAATACAATACGAGAATACATAACAATGGAGACAGTATTATATAGTCGTATATTTTTAAATTCTTATTTATTTATTGCTAAATAGCGTCCGAAAGCCTATTTTTTATTTTTATAGAGCAATATTAATTTCCAAAAAAAATATCCACCGTGTCTAGAATTAGTATTCCAAATATAATACTTTTTGCAAATGATTTCTCTCCATCGAATTTTTCTCCAAATATTCCCCACTAACTTATTTTTTCCTTTAAAGGAGAAAGTAAAACATCTGACCTGATAGTGCTGTCATGGCAGTCATGTGTCAAATGTCGAAAACTTTCCTGTTTTGCCACTGAAGTAGGAAATCTATGTGTTTTGCTCACCTAATCTTTTTTTTCTTACTTAGTTGCAAGTAGTCTAAGGGGTGTTGGACGGTAAAATTTGAGGGAATTGGGTTCTGTAGGTTGATGAGGGGCTATTTAAAAACACACTGCTATATTATAATTACATTGCAAATACTTTGAACACTATTACACCATTATTTTATTTTTATAAAAACTCTTAGATGTTGCTCTGACCGTGTCTAGATGAGAAGTCATTGTCTTCACCGACGAGAAGACAATTATTTGTTTTAAACATTTAAAATAATTCCAATATTCGAAATTTGTAACCTTACATGTGTCAAGTGTTGCCTGCCATTACTTTCATATTAAAATTCCAACAAGGGGCTATTCCAGCTACGCGCGGATGGGACACCTGATTAAGTAACACGTTCATGAATGGAAGAAAACTGCATACTGAATCCAGATTGAGTGAAGATTGTTTTTGTCTAAGTATACTGGCGTGGAAAAACTTTACTTAATATAATATATATGTATATAAATATATATACCCAACCATTTACAGAAAGCCTATTAAAAATTATTTATACAATGATAGTATTTGTTAAATCTCAAAAAGAAATAAAAGAGGTGATAATCTGAAAATAATGTCATAAAGCAGACATAAAAAGAAATACATATTAAAACTAGGTAGGAACTTCCTATAAAATGTAGAGCAGAGATAAAGAGAGAGAGAAAAGATGTACTTTTTTTCCTACCTATGCTGATACCCTTGAGAGGCTATTTCAGCTTCTCCTTGACGTGTAGGTGAGCTCACGGGGCTCTGACCGGGAGTGTTGGTAACACTGGCCCTAGCACGAGCAGTGCTTCGCAGAATCTACCACCGCATCGGAAACACGACCCACTGAGAAGATCCGGCGAGAAACTCAGTGGGCTGTATCTGTGGGTAAATTCACTCGTCGAGCCTTTCATCGCAAGCGACGTGTTCGGCGAGGATGGTGACCAGTGCTTGTGGTAGATACCTAAAAGCACCGTAGAGATGTACAGTAACTTTTCACGAAATGAAAGTATGGGATTCGGGTTTGAAAACTTACTGTTGATTTTAATAATTTTTTATAGTTAGATTTTAATCATTTTTTATACTTAGGACAAGTGACCGACATCCACTTGAGGTTAATTGGTTACTAGAAACCATGGACATCACAAACGTGAATGCTATATTATTATGAAGCATACGAACATAATAATTATGTGATGAATAGAATACAACTTTTAAGTTTTAACTGAAAAGCTATGGATAGTTGCATGCTACGCAACTAAAGGAAAGCAATTAAAAATAAAATCTGAATGTATAGGCTACTTTTCTTAAATAGCCTGTCGAAATAATAATCGAAGTCGAAAATAAACAAAAAGAAATAAATTTCATTGCTTTGTTGGTACCTACCTCGTACCTACGTTTTGATAACAAACTGGTCAAACTTATTAAAAAAATGACAAATTCAAAATAAGCATGCGTGATTAACTAAAAAGTCAAAACGATTCACTAGATGGCATTAGTTGTTTGGATATCTAATTATGAATGAAGCTGCTGATGTTCAAATAAATACGTTTTCTTTAAAAAAATCTTACACGTATGTACTAGTTAATGCTTATTTCAAGCGAATTGTTTTATGTGAGAATTAAAACCTGTAAATGTATTCTTGTAACTTGTAATTTCTAAATGAATTCTTATTTATTTTGAGAACTTAATATGATCTGAATCATTTCTAATTTCAGGGACTTGAAATGGGATGAATGCATTGCACTACTTTGGTCAATGGTCGCCACTAGAGGTGTAATCTTGTAGTACGTCCGTAGTAGCTACGCCGTAGTCCTACGTGTCCGTTGTGTATCGATTAGTTACCCGTAAATTCTCGACGGAACCCGACGTCTTCCGAACTCTGCCGATGTTACCCGACAGCTACGTCCACACATTGCGGAAGTAATGAAATGTACAAAAAGATATGAAGCGGAAAAATTGTCGCTGTCTTTTTCTTCACGTCGCATCTTATCCCGTTCCTAAAAAGGATTCTTTTGTCGATTTTCCCTTTCAGCGCATTTACCGAAAGCGATGACGAATGAATAGGTACATTAAATTGTAAAAGCTAAAATTGTAACGTTTTGATATTAATTTATATTTCACATATATAAATAAATGCGCATTTAACAATTTAATCTTAAATATATATAATCTAAGCGATGACTAGAACTTTTGGGTTAATTATATAGGTAAGTACGGATAAAAAGAAACGCATGTACATGTTTATGCGTAGATTGAAAAATTGAATTTAAAATACAAAATTTTACTGATAATCTTGTTATTTTTTTATAAAGAGCCAGTGTGAAAGCACCGTGAAGGATCAAAATAGCTATCAAAACTGATCGTCAGCTTTGATAGCTATTTCAGTAACGCCAGACAACAAGAAATAGCGTGAAACGTGTACTCAACAACTTTAATGGTTTTGTTTATAATGGCTGCGTACCTATTGGGCGACACCAGCAGGGTGTAAGTGACTACGACTAGGGTGGCGCACCCTTGAATACGTACCGCGTTATTTATGGTATATTTTGACGTACAGACTCACTGCTAACTTCACGTAGCTGGGCATACAGGGTGATGGATGGATAGTGTTATCGGTGTTTTTCGCCGTAGTCCGTGCTTAGACCGTACTTTTTATTACTGTGCTTTACGGAAATCCCCTAATACGTCAGAGTTGTTCATGGAAATCACGTTATTTCAATGAAATTAGTGGCTGACGCCCGGTGTTTCTTCATATTTCGTTTCATATTTATGTGTAAAGCGAACTATATACAGCCCTTTTCTTATATTTTGCGAAACAAATGCAATTCTTGTGATGTGATTTCTTTAACTAGGAGTACTTCGAGCCCCTATACTGATTTAAAATACAAGGTAAGTTATAATTAATATCTTTTAAACTATTATAAATGTATTTGTGTGATAATATATTTTCGTAAAGGTTTAAAAGTCGCTGTTGACAAAAAGCTAAACTATTACTTTAAGTTTCGTTCAATTTATGTACCCATGTTTACAATTTGTGTTTACATTTGTACCAATTGCTAATTAGGTTTTATTGGCCCTGTGTAGTAAACATTCAATTTATTTAAAACAGTGACATCTACCGGTTGACACTTAAATCTTTTATTAGTTCAGAGCTATGCCACAGTCAGCGCCAAAGTGTCAGACGCCGACACGCCTGCAGTCACGCGGCGTTGACGCGCGTCGCAACTTGTTTGCGTGGGTGTAGATCGTTTCGTGATAAAACATTTCATGTTTTCTTTCTTATCAACTAAACAGAGCAGTGCTACACGTTTGTATCTATGAAGGTTGCATTATTATGCTATCGTAAAAAGTTCGATAAGTGTTCCTTGTGTCATAAATGAAAAGTGCAAGTTCACGAGTGTGTTTTGTTGTTGCTGACTTTGGAGACAGGATTTCGTCCGTGCCGTGAAGGTCTAGGGCCGGCATGAGGAAAATAAACGGTGAGAATTCAAACATAAGAAGCTTTTCTGCATGATTGTAACCTACTAACACAAGATAACAAAATGTCATCAAGAGGTGGCCAAAGATAAGAAAAAGGGAACACGTGAAGTATGGACTCGAGAAAAACCGCAAATGATAATACTGCATGTTTGGAACGTAAAAATTTTTGGAAGCTTGCTTGTTGTTTCCGACATTAATTTCTTAACTCACTTCAGTTTCTTTTAAGAGCTTGAGAGTTCAAAAAAAGTTGAAACCGCCAACACGTTCCAACGAATTCCTACTGGACTTTTTAATTTGACTTGTTACATCACAGTCGGTGGCAGTCGGTTCGAAAAAAGTCGTGACTAGCAAGCGACACGAACTAACAAAAGACACGGCACCCCAGTAAAAAGTTATTAAGTAACTATCTCAGAATAGCATTGCCCAAGAAGAGGAGCGCCCGAAAAATCATTAACCGTAGCAGATCCCATACAAATGGTCCATAAACGTAATCCGACAATGTTTGATGAGCCGCCGGCTGTTAGGTCGTTCGATTGCGATACCGACACTCCGCTGGGCCTAGACAAAAGGTTGCGTGCGCCGTTTCGTCTCAGATCTAGACAGGACGCATAATTAAATGTAAAACTTTAGCGATAAACTTTACCGCTGATCGTTGTTCTGTACGTGATTTGTATGTTAATCGGACTAGTCTTGTAACGAACGATATTTTAAATAGAGTGCTTGAGACCATCGAGATCTTATCTTTTGAAAAGAATATAGAGTGAAAATGAAGATTCCTTCAAAAAACCCCAGATAACTCTCAACTCGATTGAATACATCGACAAATTCTTTAGTCAATGGATTTAAACATTATTTTTACAAAGCCAGAGTTATATTTTCTTTTTTAATTTAGTGGAATGAAAAATTTGTGTCCATTACACAATCATAAAGTACACGTGACCGAAGGATTTATTGTTTCAATTGTTACACAGACAGTCTACACGAAGTCTATTTATTTTAATAACACGCTCGAATGGAGATCTATTTGGTAGCGATTGCCATCAATTAATTGATCATTAAATGTCCTTGTCGGAGAAGGTTGTATGTCTGAAAATGTTTTCAAATGAAAATGCGAATTAGCTTCGAGAACAACGGCAAAATAATTAGGTTACGTCGATGACGTTTCCTTGTGGTAACGAAAACATCAAACCTTCGTGAATTTTATGATCTCAAGAAACGGCCGGGTAGGCGTCGTGGGTCATTGCCCGTTGCTTGGTTAATATGCTCGCACGTACCGACAGAAAATCAAATAAACAGCTCGCTTCCATCTCCGGTTTATCGGCGATGCACTCCGTAGCCTTGCACTTTGTGAACAACTGTTCGCTTGCTACGCCAATTACTCAGACATCCGAGGTTGGCAACTTAATCATAATAGAAATGACGTTGATGTTTTTTTTATTTTTATTTTTTTCTACAATCTGGAGCTAACTTAGCTTCTATTTTTTATTGCTTAGGTGGGTGGACGAGCTCACGGCCCATCTGGTGTTACGTGGTTACCGGAGCCCATAGACATCTACAACGTAAATCCCGCCATTCACCTTGAGATATGAGTTCTAAGGTCTCAGTATAGTTACAACGGCTGCTCCACCCTTCAAACCGAAACGCATTACTGCTTCACGGCAGAAATAGGCAAGGTGGTGGTACCTACCCGTGCGGACTCTCAAGACGTCCTACCATCAGAGTGTATTCATAGAATTCATTTATAAAGTTCGTTACCTGATCACGATACAACATATTAAATCCTTTAAGTTATAGAAAAGTTTGTCTTGATTCACATAGTCCTCTATTGTCACGATTTCAATATTTGTTATTCATTAGACAGTAAAACAATTCTTAGCAATCATACGTTTAATAACCGATAATGCTTTTATTGATTTTACCAGTGGCTCGGAACAGTACTCCAATATTGACAATGAGCGGTAGTTTAGACGCCAATACGTGCTTTGGGAGTTGATGGGAATCTTACGTGACTTTTGGTTCATTGCTCTAGTTTTTTGCCACTCGATCTCGTGAATGAGTTTGCGGACCTTGGCCAAAAGATATGGATATTAGTTAGATTTATACCGAGGAAAAAAAACACGCTAAGAACGTATCTATCGCAGGAATTTTCACACTTACCAGCAAAGAGATGTAAAGTTTTAGCAATATTGTATTGAAATCAATGCCAATATTTGGTACAAACTCTGCCCAACTGTGATCTTAAAAGAATCTAATATAACTATGATCTTAGATCGCCGACAAATGACGCGAGTGCTGATTTTCAATCGTTAAGCATTAGAATAACTGTGGTGGCGCCGCGCGTGATTGCCATGTTGATTGAGCCTGCACGTATGTCACAAATTGTCGCTCTAATTCAAATGTGACTAGAATAATGATCGTAACACATAATACGGACACGCAACAAAGTATCTTCTATAACTTGATACATTTGTCAGCGAAAATTTTTTAATGTTAATGCGAAATGTTTTAAAATTGTATTTTGCTTGTTAATGAAGATAGCATCATTTACATTCTCGATCTAGAGTAGGTAAACGAGTATACTTGGCCGCTCATTTACCTCATGGAGGGTGGTGTGATATATTCGGGGCCCATTTAAATATTCCCAGGGGTGATAAGGGGAAGGGATGTGCGCCGGTTAATCAAGTAACGTGATCCATTTATCTGGAGCACTCTTGATATGATGCCGGTGAACTTTGGAATATTGTAGCCTCATTTGGGGGTCGAGATTGAGATATTGAAAACGATCGAAGCGACCTGAATAAGGTATTTAGTGATTTACGATATCCCTATTCAAACTTAATAATTTAATGTTGATAATTTTAATGGCAGAAAATATGAGTGGATTTTCATGCAAGCAGTTAAATAGTATAATCCGATCGAGAAATCTTGAAAAAATTAGATTACTTTACTGGGATCATTAAAATCGCACAAAATGTAGTAGATATTTACCTTATAGTATCGATTGATAGGCTGTAATTGCTTGAAATCCGGATGTGATGTTAGAAAACGCGACATTCCAGCCATGTGACATTGGATTGTGGGTTGCCGCAAGATTTCCACTTTACTTTCGAACGATTCACTGCCAATGTAACGTTTTATGGAAGCAATAATTCAAGTCGACAAAAGACATGCATGCCTTGTACAAGTTTGTTCATTAAAATATTTTCATGAAATGTAATCACGCTGTATCTAAGGTTTCTTTCGTCACTTTCGGGTTTGCATTTTAGCATGAATTCTATATTATAACTTTTAGAACATTACATAAACTTAGCTTTAGCTCTCAAGCTTACACTTCAGCATTCGTAGGTGGTTTAATAGAATAATGTGTTGTCGCACTCCTCCAATTGCGGTGCAATTATCAATTTAAGAAAATTATTTATTGTTAATCTGATGGCCATTGACGTATGCTGTACTGAGTGTGTGTTTTAGATTTAAGGGTAGAATAGTCGATGTTCCAATCCGGTCGAGACTTCGGTCCCATGAATGAAGGTGATGGCTTCCATGTTGTGCTTGTCTATTTGCCCGGTGGTCTCATAGTTGGGTCTAAGGGTATTATCATGAATTGTCTACCTCTCAGCCTGACATATGACTCTAGCTACAGCTACTACATCTCTAAACCCATTCACTATAATAAAACCTTCCTCTCTCCAATTACCTTTTTTTCTATCGAATTGTTCGTGCGCCTGCTCCTAATGTCACGCTTTTATTACTATTACTACACAACTGTCGCGAAGCATCCATGCGTTTCGGCCTAAATGGCAGGAGACAGACATAATACAATTTTATGATACGGCCACTATTTTTCACCAAACGAACTGCCGTAAGCTAATTTACTGCTAATTTGAAGTCGTCGTGGCCTAAAGGATAAGACGTCCGGTTCGTGTTGATCGATGCACCGGTGTTCGAATCTCAGACGGGTAGGTACCAATTTTTCTAATGAAATACGTACTCGACAAATGTTTACGATTGACTTCCACGGTGAAGAAATAGCATCGTGTTATAAAAATCAAACCCGCAAAATTATAATTTGCGTAATTACTGGTGGTAGGACCTCTTGTGAGTCCCACCACCCTGCCTATTTCTGCCGTGAAGCAGTAATGCATTTCGGTTTGAAGGGTGGGGCAGCCGTTGTAACTATACTTGAGACCTTAGAACTTATATCTCAACGCATTTACGTTGTAGATGTCTATGGGCTCCAGTAACCACTTAAACTAGGTGGCCTCTGAGCTCGTCAAACAATCTAATCAATAAAAAAACAAACAAAAAGAAAACGAAGCTCATTAAGAGCTCTCGTACGCGTCGATGTATGCAAAAAAGAAACAGCGACAACCTCAAACCTTCCGGATCATCTTCGAAGGCGATGTGCAGTCGAGTCTTCTATGATATCAATGTTATTCAATCGATCGCAATGCAGTGAAAATTGGAAACAGGCATGCGGCCGTAGCCGGGTGCACGGTTTTACTGCATTCGTTCTATTTACAGGTTTATGAACGTCGATAAACTTAGTCGGACCGTGTTCGCCCCGTACACATCTGCATTTAAATTGACACCTCGTGTTTATCGACGCGTCCGTTGATGTTTTCAATGATCTTATCCAGTGATTTTGTTGTTATGCAGTGTACTCGAAAACGGAGACATTGTAGACGTGTCGATCCCGAAGACTTTAACACTGTTATCGACAGCTAGCAATGTAATACAAAATCAACTGAACCAGATATCTATTGTCTCAAAGAAACACAAGGGGCGTTTGCTAATCGCCTGCGCGTTACATTACGTATTCATAAAACTCTTAAATCACTTTACTACAACTAATTTAGCAACAGTTGTTACCCGTTTGTGTTAGAGTTAATTCCCTCCTTAACTTCCGGAATAAGTACACTAGCACATTAAAATATTTGCTTCTCAAAACTACTGAGTTTCATTTGCGATTACAAACCTTTTTTTGCAAACAAACCGGGCAACCGATTGATTTACGGCAAAAGTCGATAGGACGATATCTCTTACTTAGGTTTGCGCATAACCTACAACCTACCACCAGTATTTATGCATGTTTATGTAAGTAATTTTAAAAAAATGTGCCAGAAATTTTACGGAAATGCTTTCAACGTGCTGTGCTTTTTTCATGTCGTAAGGAAGCAACAGATCGATATGATTTTTAGATAGATAGATAAAGTTGATGTAGTACATAGTTTTAACCGATAACAAATTGCAAAATTTCGGACACGTATCACTGAATATATAATTTGTTTTTCTGGTTGTAAACTGTATCTACATAAAACACAATGATACTGAAGACAAAGAGTACTTTTCATCATTGTCCTGCCCTTCTCCCAGTCCCCTGGACACAACATGTTTTCTCCTTCCATACTCCTCTATCATACTATTTCTTTGCTCACTCCCTTCTTACACATATAGTCTTTCACGCAATCCGTCCATTTCTTCTCAGGTCTACCTTTTTCTCTATAGCCTTCCACGTTCACATTTAACGAGTTACGTTTATTATTAGAAATAAGTGGAAGACGAAGAAAGCTTACATTTATTTTCGACCACACCGCGCCATTAACGTTAAATGCTCGTGCTAACAAATTCATTTCGAACTCTTTGTGTTAAAGAGCGCATCCGTCAATCAACATATAAATTAGTACCAGTTTGATCGCTTAAAACCACTCTAATACCAGTTTACACAACAAGTTATCGATACGAATGCCTTAGCATAATGTAACTCGTTCATCGGCTCAGGAAGTGACGTCACAGCTTTGGCCGCACACACGTTTCCTGCCGTCATCTCGACCTTCACCTAAAGGCCTCTTTGTGCTTTTGTCTATCGTTCGAATCTTTTTGGGCGAATCTCGTACCGCGAAACATATTACCTGCTCTCCTATTAAATAATTAGAGGGGAAACTAACTTCCGGTTATAGTTTTTAAGGAGTTAACGTTGGCTCCTTGTTGCGTTAGATTATTGATTTGAAAATCAAAGCCAAGGCAAAAGATATGTTAACAATAATAGCACATAATGGCACTCGTAAATGTAATCACTACCAGTGATAATTTTTCAATTAAACATCTACCAGCGAATACAGAATTGAAAACATACAAAAATAAAGCACATTATTAATCAATAGTAACAATAATCAATATTAAAGAATTAAAAACAAATGAAAGAGACTCATTGAAATTGAAGTCGAAAATCATGTTTCTGTGAACTGTGTAACTAATTCCTGACATCAACAGCAATCTGCACAGACTTTCAGTTCAGTCCGCAGTTCTCGGAATAAAATATATGGGGCCGTACGATAAGCCCATTGTATCATTAATGGCGAAAATCAATGTCACATCGAACAAAGCCTTCGAAGCCCCAGCTTGCTGACCCGAAGGTCATGTTGAACAAATAAATAAGCATTTTGTATGACTTTCTTTGCTGATTAAAGTTGGGTCGTGAGTCACGAGGCTGTCTGGTGCCATCTCGCTACCGTGTTCACAATGAGGTGTGTCGTGTGTTCAGTGTTCGCTGTCAACCTAACAATGTGTGCTCGGCGTTCGAGCGAGGCTGTTGGAAATGGGACGGGATTTCGTATTTTTCCGCTGGGTTCGTTTGCGAGGGTCTTCAGACTTGCACAAACAGTTGATTTGGGTTAGCACTGAAGTGGAAGCTAAGCAAGATATTCCTTAGTAACGTGACATCCTTGTTTTAGATGTTAACGTAAACAGAACAGGATCTCGATGGCCGATTGATATTTCTATTCTATTCAATATCGCGCCCTCACTGCCGAGGATCGCGACCACGTGTGACGTTCCTCCACAGTGTTCGGTCATGGGTGGAATGGACCGCTTGGTACAGACTGCCACCAAGTGCTTCCCTTACTAGATCTGACCATCTGGCTTGTGTTCTGCCCACGGCACGCTTTTTTTTATTTATTGCTTAGATGGGTGGACGAGCTCACAGCCCACCTGTTGTTAAGCGGTTACTGGAGCCCATAGACATCTACAACGTAAATGCAGGCAGGGTGGTGGTACATACCCGCGCGGACTCTCAAGAGGTCCTACCACCAGTAAATGAGAACCCTCTATGAGATTGATATTTGGGAAATATAAGGTTTGTAAATCTGGGAAATTAAATTCTTTAAAGAAATATTGCAGGCGCAAGATAGTAGTTTTGATGGTGAATAAATTTNTATAAGGTTTGTAAATCTGGGAAATTAAATTCTTTAAAGAAATATTGCAGGCGCAAGATAGTAGTTTTGATGGTGAATAAATTTTCAGTTAGTTATTGTCTGACAGGTGTACGTGAAAAAAAAGTAGTTTTTTGCATTGATCGAGGTTAATGATCCCTTTTTGTTGTGATTTGTCCACAAGCATGCGATTTATAAAACCATCAATAAAATATTCAAGGATTTATCACACGAAGCTTATTACTAAAAACGCCAACATCGGAAGTTTAGGGAAACATTGCAAAAGCGAAACTACAGATTAAAAACTATACAGTGCATAGCTCTGTTTTCTATGGCTATTAAAACAAACAAAAAAGAAAAATAATAAAAGTACCTTTTTATGTCGTAAAGTTAATTCTCTCATTAACCTCAAAATTCTCTTATACTATTTGTTTAATATTTATTTATATGATATTACGAAATAGCAGACTTTATTTACTTGTGTGGCAGTTTTGTTGAACAGAAATACCAAATTCACACAATACCAATATAATTTTGAAAGGTATTATAATGTAAGCAAATAGTAATGTTTGAACAAGTTTTCCAAAATGAGCGCTGCAATATTTAGATATTCTGTCATTATTATTTGAGCACGTGTTTTACTATCAAAATTCCATCGACAGTTGAGTATGCCAGTATTAATACTTACTGTCTCAGGTCTGTAATTGATTGATGCAACAACGTGGCATGGCGTAAAATATTAAAAAGTCAAAGAAAAGTCTCAAATAAATTAGTATTTTTAATATGGCAACAATCGCTGGTAAACCGCTGAGTTTGTTAAGTCAATTCTATCAGTACAGAAGCACTTATTTCGAAGTGGTGGAAAACGATAAAATATTTTGACCTTTGACTTTATGTTTTGTTTACTTTTTTATGTCAATAATTTGAAAATCAACCATATTTCTTGTTTGTACAAATAAAAATAGCTTATTCCAATTTTAAAAGTCATCGTTTTTAAAATTTAACTTAAGATTATATATTCGAATTCTGTTTTAAACCTTCATTAACAGAATGTTCCCCGAATTTAGTCCCTCATAATCTAATTTGCAACAAAAGGTCATTCTTCAAACCGTACGTCGAGTCTCTGATTTCATTTTCTATGAATCGAAATCGAAAGTGTTGAAGATAAAATCAATGTAATAAGAATAGAGAATATTTTACTGCCTCGTGTTTTGAACTATCAATAATGGTAAAGATCCATTTAGGGTTTAGCCAAAACTGTCCAATTTTTTATTATTATTGTCGCATACCAGGCAATTCCTTTTTTATTTGCGAAGTGAGTGGGTCAAATGTTGCATGCGCCTGCTTTGAGAGCAATATAAAACATTTGGGTACAGAAGGACAATGCGACGCGATGCTTTGCGGTTTGTTTGTGATGACGTCACACGCTATATGTCACAAAATTTGAATGGGGTTTATGATGTAATATTTTGGCGCAACAAATCGCATAGCTCTTATGACAAAAGACAATGTCCACGTAAAGGAAGAGAACCACAAGCTTGTCTGATTTTGATGATAATTAATTTTAGTCTCAACGTCAATCTTATGATTTTTTTGTTTACTTGAAGGACCTCTTGTGAGTCCGCACGGGTAGGTACCACCAACCTGCCTATTTCTGCCGTGAAGCAGTAATGCGTTTCGGTTTGAAGGGTGGGGCGGCCGTTGTAACTATAGTTGAGACCTTAGAACTTATATCTCAAGGTTTGTGACGCATTTACGTTGTAGATGTCTATGGGCTCCAGTAACCACTTAACACCAGGTGGGCTGTGAGCTCGTCCACCCATCTAAGCAATAAAAAACGAAAGAATTAATTAAAGTTGATATAACCTAAAATGTACATACATCACGATTGGGGTGTTCTTTGGGATTTGTGATTTTCATGATTTTATGTATACTCTAAGATTTTGGATTCAAATGAATAGTTTCGGAATCAAAAAATGGTACGCAGATATATAATACTTTTAATAAAAACTTTATCAATTGTTATCAAGTATCTAGTTCGACTTCTACTTTCGATGCGAGTCTAAACCATACGTTTTAGATCAAATATTTAGTAAGATCTCATCATAAGAACGATCGCATGGATATCTATAACAGGTTACAATTAAAATATTAAACACTAGTTGACCCGGCAGACTTCGTAGTGCCTCAATCGATATAATTCCGAGCTTTTTTGTATTTTAAACCTTCCCTGGACTTCCACGAATAATTCAAGACCAAAATTAGGCAAATCGTTCCAGCCGTTCTCGAGTTTTAGCGAGACTAACGAGCAGCAATTAATTTTTATATATAGAGATAGATATAGATTCGTAAAGGTGAAGACTTTCATATTTCATGTCGATTAAACTATTACTAGTTCTGGGGTCGACCCTACAATAGCGATCTTGTGGTACTCATGACCGCTGTGAACTTGGAACATATTAATATTGTTTTTATTTCCGATAGCTTGAATTTCTAAACTACTTGATGCTAACTTGAATGGGATTAGTGACAAGAAAATAACACTTTTAAATTAGTACATACGAGCACACAATACTATTATTAATTGTTTAATTTATGCCTACAGTATAATCACATAGGTACTATAGAAATGTTCATTAATGACGATGGAAAATATAGTACTTGGCTGGAGAGTGATTTTATTTTAAACTAGCTGTGCTCGTGACTTCGTCTGCGTGGGTTTTCACAAAATAGAAGTAGCCTAAGCTTATTAGATCTGCTAGTGAAAGTCCCATAAAAATCGGCCCTGTCGTTTCTGAGATTAGCTGGAAAAAACAGACAATATTTGTAAAATATGTGCGATATTTTGGTATATGTGCCGTATATACATTCATATGCATGTAGTAAAAAGCGGTTATTTTAATATTACACACAGACACTTTAATTATATTTAGTTAATATTAGAATTTGCTAAAATTTTACAGCCGCTAATTTTGTAGTTTTATTATTGTAATGTTAAATACAAGGCAATGCAATTGAAGCTTTGGTCTCTCCGGGTGGACGGAAAGATTCACGCTATGACGTCTACGTTGTGATGTCTACGGGTTTATGCGTAAGATGGGCGGTAAGTTCGACTGGCAGCGACCAATAAATGGCAGCAAAAATTTTATTTTAAATAACAAACCAAATATGGGAATGAAGTGGAAACGTCTCTCCTGATGACGAATGTATTTCAAGCCGGATCTGCATTGTACTTGAGTGCACATCAGTACACACAAGTTGTCACTTTCGAGTCGTGAGTCACGAAAGAACGGTTCGAGCTTTCGTCGGCTCTGGCTCCAGGTCAGAGCCGTCATAAATTCTGACTAGTTATCGTTTATCCCTGCCCCCGGTGGACCTGGGAAGTGTGAATTGCATGAACGAATTATTTCGGAAAGTATAAATAAAAACCAGTTCCGTTGTCAGTGTTGTTACTAATCAATAAATGGCAGCAATGAAATTGATACATTTGCTGGTTTAAAGATATGTGAATATACGTTATTTATAAATACTAGTGGTCCCCCGGTAGTCGAAATTCGACTATAATTAATTGAAATTATAAGTTCGAACTTTATTATGGTTCTATTGTCAGACTATTATACTTCTATACTCACAGACTTCGCCAAGATTACACTTTAGACAAATATTAATAAAGACAAATAATATTTATTATTCTATTCTCAATTTGACCATAGACTATAAGCAATAAGAAAAGTTTGATAATAAACAAATGGTATGCATGTGTGTGTGATTAAATATAATGTATTTTTTATGCATAATTTAAAAAAAAATTAGCATTGTGCAGTCCTTCTCTACATTCTCTATAAGTGTTGGTTTTATACTCCTCCGTCCGCGCAATTTTCGTAAAAAGGGGTACAAAGTTTTTGCTTCACGTAGGTATATAGATTGTGCGGTGTATGTTGGGTACACGCATATGTCATGGAAAACGACTTATTTATATAAGTACATATTAACACATGGTTTCGATAGTTATTTGAATAATAATATGTTGTTTTGAAAAACATCAAAAAAATTTAGGGTAAACGTCGTAACGCCAGAGTCTTAAAAAGGCGGTACGTGGACAAAGTCGAGTCAGTCACAGCGAAACTGTCGGTTTACCCTGTTCTTGTGTAAATAACTTATTGAGAATTTCAATAATTATTATACAATAGTTTTTATTAACTTTTATTGCAATTAACTCTGTTCCACCAATATATTTTTTATTGCTTAGTTGGGTGGACGAGCTCACAGCCCACCTGGTGTTAAGTGGTTACTGGAGCCCATAGACATCTACGACGTCAGCACCACCCACCTTGAGATATAAGTTCTAAGGTCTCAAGTATAGTTACAACGGCTGCCCCATCCTTCAAACCGAAACGCATTACTGCTTCACGACAGAATTAGGCAGGGTGGTGGTACCTATCCGTGCGGACTCACAAGAGGTGCTTAATTACTGGTGGTATGAATGAGTGGCCACGAGCATGACAATATTGTTGACCACTCCATCGGCATTTGTGTATTGTAAATACACATTTAAAGTGAAATAAGGAAGTGTAAATAAATAAATATGGCGTGCATACAGGAAATAGGTAATTGTATTTCATCTAACGACATATTATATGACTCGGGAAAGACAAAACTGCTCAATACGTTTTCTCTGTAAATTTTTTTCCTTTATTCGTCAAGTGTTTGTTTTTTTCATTTACAAACAATAGTTTGGTCTTAACAAAACACATTAGAAAATGGAATACCTAAAATGAATCTAAATCTTGAGATATCACCAGTACAGTCTTTTCCGGTTGACGATAAAATCAAGCTGAGAGAAAGACTTTTTTATTGCACTCTGAATGTGGTTTTCAGTGACCTCGAAGTCTCAATTGTATTTTATAACAGTTATCCCACCATATTGGAACGTACATGAGCTAACAAATAAACTAAACCGGAATACCGTGTGGGTTTAACTTAGCTTTTTTTTATATTTTACTAGCTGACCCGGCAGACTTCGGAATGCCTCAATCGATAAATAAAAGACCTAAACTTTTGTATAAAATAAACTTAAAACAAACAAAAGGAATCCGTCCAACGGAGGACACATCAAAGGGAAAACAAAATTGTTATTTTTATTTAATTCCGAGCATTTTCATATTTATTTACATTTTAAACCTTCTCTGGACTTCCACAACAATATTAATACAATTTCATTATAGCTATCATTGTTTGTGCTAATTAAAATGTAAATTCATTGTAATTGATGAATCCATACTTAAAAATCATTTTTAAATTCAGCAACGTTGATAATTAGTATAAAACTTCAAGCCTAGTTGAGCCCAAATTGTACGCAGAGAACGCGTTAATTTGCCCGCATCAGCAACGCACCTACTTATCGATTTTGCGTTTACGATTATTCGCATCGATGATGATAATATTTCGCTCGCCACGCAGTATTGCAACTCCAATTTTCGATCATGTTCCCTCAAAGATGTTTACCTAAAATGCAAAGTCATAAAACTTTTCTAATCACCGTCTTTGCTTCGCGTGCGAAATAAGAAGAATTTTCCCGTAAATAATTTCGTTCGCGTTGTATCTTTGACTTTGCTGTCGATTTTTCGGCGATGCAATTTGAATTCGATTCGCTCCGATCATAAGATTCAATATTGCCTAAAACTCTGATGAAAATCCGTAAAGTACTTAATGTTTTCAATTCAGGATAATCGGTTTAGAATTTCCAGAGTTCCGCGTCTGTAATTGGATTGGTCGAAGTTAGTCTGGCTCGGGCGGGGGTGAATTTTTCAAAGGACTTAACCGCCGGTCCAGCTGATGTTCCATGGTATATTCTAGCAGATCATTTTATTTGGTTAAAACCGTAATTGAAATTCACTTTTGCGGGAATAATATGTAAATACGATTCTAAATTCGAAAAATACAAAAGATAATGTTGCATGACCAATGTTTTTAAGTCCTTTATATTTTTTAATTAGTTTTTAACGGTTTCGCAAATTTTGCCATATACCCTTCATACAATATCGACACGCTTCTCGCCCAGACGCGTTTTTTTTTTTTTTTATAAACTCCCGGTCGCTCTTAGATCTTTTAATATTGCACGGGGGAGCAGATGTTTGAAACCTTTTAGTTCGCTCACATATCACAAGGGTAGGCCTAATGTGCTCTCGGCGACGCGCGACAAAATGTCGAGTGCGCTCAAGCGAGCGTTTGAGAGTACCGTATTTCTTGATTTACTTCCAAGATTGGGTCGGCTCTTCTTCGCAACACTTGGCTCTGTACTTGACGTTTTAATTTGATAGGCTGGAAATCAACGTGTACAAGTAAACTGTATCGTTTGAGGATTTATCGTGCTGCTATAGGTACCTATATGCAATTTTATTGTAATATGATATTCTTCTCTTTCTTTATTATTTCATTATTTAGAGAGAGACGCTTTAGTGTTTTTCGATCGCCTCTCTTGTTTAGTGATTAGTATCATCTAGAACTCTAACTCTAGATGTAATTATGTTTGGCATTTGTGGCTTTTGTGTTAATTTCTTTCTGCCCTCGTCTCGTATTTCATATGCACTCCAAACACCGAGAAAACGATGTGAAAGATAAATTACTTGTTCATCACTTACATTTTACAAAATGAAATTGATTTCTTGTATACCCCGTTACTTAAAATCTACCAGCTGTTCTGCGGAGGCACTTCGAATTTTCCAACATCTGTGCCTCAATATTCATGAATTCCGAAAATGTATTGCGGAAATTCATCATCCTTAACGCAAGAGAGCAGAAAGTTCTCACGTTATTCGGCCACCCTTATTCGGCTTCCAGTCTTTACGTCATACCTTGTAAAATATTACTGTGCAATTATAGTTGATGATAGGCAAGTTCAAGGGGTGATTGCACATTGGCGCCGTTCCCTTGAAATATTCAGAAGTATTCTCGGCTTAATTAGGCTCTGTACTTTTGTTCGATGGAATTTATGTAAGCAAGGGGACGCGTCTCGGGCCGAAAGTCATGGCTAATACAACCCTGCCGAGGCGAACGAGAGGTGTAATGTATGTAAGGACCGGGCAATAAGCACCCTCCCTTCTTGACCGGATTGAATTACACGCCACGCTGTCTAGTGTTGGGCGCAACCGTTTATCGATTTTTAGGCCGAATTTTTCGCTTAATTACGGCTCTGCACGTGAGCTTGTTTTCGTGAATACGACCATCCAGGCATTAACGCAATTAGCGTAAATTAAGGCAGGTGTATCTTGTAATGTTATGCTAATTTATTTATGTGGAAATGTAATCGAGTACCGACTTAAATGCTCTATGCTCACGTTTTAGTAGTGAAATTAACCGAAGCAGAACGGTTTTGTTAAGCTTTATTCGTTTTTCACTCTGGACTTTCTTGTCATATGTTATTTTATAATTCGATTTACTATTATGAACGGAGAATTAGATTAAGATTTTTGAAACTACAATGTAGAAAACTTTAATGGGAGTAGAGGAACACCAAAAATTATTTTGGATTACTTAAAATACTTCGATACCTTTGATGATATTGGTGATAATGTTATGTCAGCGCACACGGCTAGGTACCAGGTAGGAAAGAAGGCAGGAAGTTGTCTTTCCTACCGGCTTCCTGCCGCAAAGTAGTCCTGCGTGTTGATTTTAAATGTGGGACAGCCTTTATACAATACAACTGAAACTTCTCAAGGTTGATGCTAGAATTCATGTTGTCATCACCACTGACCGTTGCACTATCTATACAATGAAAATAAAAACATTTAAACACATCACTAGTTATAGGTATCGTCCGTCTTGGTCTCTGAGTTATACGGCCCTCAACGGTGGTGGTCTGTCGCGAGCCATTTCCTCTGACTTTGCTGCACACATCGACACACTCAGACACGCACATACGCACATAATATATGTTTTACTTGTTGCCTTTGTGTGTTTCTGTTTTATTTGTAAATTATAAATATATCGTTTTGTAGTATTTTGGAATTTGCACTTCTTTTTTTTTTGAGATTCTGTAAAAAATAGTTTACCGTTTATGGCAGGGTTAGAGCTCCAGAGTGAGAACTGTAGCAAGTCCCTGACCCAGCTGCATACGAAAGTTTCTTAAGGTTTTGATCGAAACTTTTCGCTATCAAACTATGTACCGAGACAGGTATTGGAACGTTGGTAGTTGAATCAACATGCCACATGCCGGCGGTCTCGTGGACTAGATCTAAATATTTTATTAATTTGTCCATATCTGCCTTCACAGGGTTCTCTTCGTGAGGAATGGTGATACAAACTAACACTGCTCGACGCGCAGACCGATCTATTATGACAATATCAGGCTCATTGGCAACAAGAGACCTCTCCGTGATAATAGATCGGTCTCAGTAGAGCGTAACATGACCATTTTCAAGAACTAGTTGAGGTTGGTATTATTGGTAATAAGGTACAGCAGAATCAACAAAACTATATTTCAGAGCATGTTGTTGATGTATAATCCTAGCCACTTTGTTGTCTGTGCAAGTACGCGCCATTAGCAAAACGAGAACAGCCAGACACAATATATTTATTGGACTCTCCCGGACTTTGGCTTGAAATTATTATATAAGTATTTATTAAGTAGAGTATTATATTATAAATATAGTGTTGACTTAACTTCCAAAGCCAGGAAATAAATACACAGATTACAGTAGTTCAGTTAATTCTGTATTGCTTTATTTGAAACTCCACTTGTTCAATCTTTAAATATGTCCTCACTACCAAAATACACCGCTTTTTTCTCCCGTTTTTTCAGACTACCGCCTTTTTTTATTATGTCACGTTCCCACTTTTAACATTGCTTCCACCAAATTTGCTCCTATTTGGCAATCCGAAGGTTTGTATAAATTTTAACATGATAAATTTTATTTTAATTATTTTACAACAAACCTTACAATAATTTAAACAGGTATAATTATACGCAACGTTAAACATTAATACAAAAAACATTACACTTAATTGCCTATTAAAATTATTTTTTGTTTCACCAGTAGTTACGAAAATGAAAGTATAATAAAAAATATTTACTTCCTGCTCAACAACACTTTAACGGGCTTCGAAACAATCTAGTACCACAGTCATGTTATGTAATATGTTTAATAAGTTAAATATTTAAATGTAAGGACTTTTACTACATCGATTTAAAGTCATCAAATGTTGGGTATTGATAACTTATATAGTAAAAATAAATAGGTTGGCTTAGAGGGTATTTGTTAAAAAAAACACAGTTACCGATACACGTAAAGCAAATAAAAAATACGCATAAGATTTTCTTGTATTTTCCACGAGTCGTAGTCATGACCTTAAGTGCTTGTTTTTTAAAAGCTTGTCGTAAATGCATATTTGAATAAGTGTAACGGATTTTTTGAACGTCATTTCCACTGGTTTGATTAACTTGGCGGTTTGCGCACGCATCAAGGACCGATGACAATACACTAATTTTATAACTTCGCTCTGTTAGTATGCCTCAACGACAAATGCAATTGGAATAAAAAATAAGTAATAAGTACCTACATATAGTATTATTTCATTCAACTTTACTTTCGGAGTATTCGTAACAATATGAGTGAAATAATTCAGTTTATATAGCGCTGAATCTATTGTCGTAAGAATAAAAAAAAACAGACTAGACTACTGTTTGCATCAAACACTCGATTGTTTATGTTTGTGAACAGAGAGGTAAGATAAGGTAAGCAAGCAGTAAGTTATTTTAGCTAGCCTTTTCCCGGTCACAATTGTGAATAGTAATTTTAATTTAACGAAGAAAAAAATCAAATCTCTTACCGCCTCACTCGCTTGTCCCGTCTGTTCCGAAACAAATTACTCTGTGGTCTGTTTGTTTTCGCAAACAAAGTTTACTTTCGCCGTTAAAGGAAGTTTGCTAATGAGAAAAATCAAGGTAGCAAATCCCTGTGATTCAAGGACGTTTTTCACGGATACTCAATTCGGGCATTTGAAGATTGCTATAAAAATTTTTGTAAGGGATTTTATGACCTGGCAACTAATACTTTTAGGTCATGTCTTATTTTAATTTATATTCTTATCTTTATGAAAAATGTTAATATGGAGTAAAATCAAAATGAAGATGATTAATTTGAGACATTGATCAACTGAGATGAAATTAAATGAAATGAATTGAGATGATATGGGATGAAATATCATCTCAGTAAACTGTTGGTCATTTAGTGAGATTTTTTCAGTGGACATTTTGGAGGATCCCGAGAAGTCACATCGAGCGGCTTTGTTTCATTTTCCCACGTTTGTGTACTTTCACAGATATTAAACAGTTAATAATCCACCGTTATTACACATTTAAACCTCAAGAAACAATTCGATTCGATTCGATAACTACTTAAAAACAGATAGGCCGTGAGCACATGAAACTGTCTAAGAAATTGAAAAAAAAGGCTTGCGGGGCTCATTTATCTTCATCAGTGCTCACCTTCTCA
Organism: Bombyx mandarina; assembly: GCF_003987935.1. The sequence goes on from NW_021011493.1 coordinate 4,273,043, forward strand.
ATGAATACATATGTCTTATCTGCTAATTACAGTTTTAGGGTACATTAATAAGTTACTTTATCAATTTGAGTAAGTCATTCTGTATCCATAAATAGGAATACCTAATTAGAAGTAATAATTATTAAAATAACAGGAAATTTCATTTTCTAAAAACCGTAGACAACTGTAATTTTAAAGTTTTGTTTTTGTATTCCTGGGAACTTGGTCAATGGGATACAAAAAGAAAAATAAAAAAAAAACCGCGCGTTCACTCCCAAACAATGGCCGCTCGTGTTTGCGGTAGGATTAGCGTGTTTGTGTTTCTCATGTCGCTTTGTGAGATGTGTGTTCACGTTCCGATGTAATCTTTAACAAATATTAAGCTACATTCAACGTCATTTAGGTGTTATAAACTGTAACTGTCTGATATCCATCGTAGAGATTATTAATGTCATCGACATGGTGCATAGTAGCGTTTTGTGGCACACCCCAAAATCACAATGGAACAGCAAGCTTCTTATTTCATGTCGTACATTGCGGGTAATTGCGTTATTAGTCAGAAAAAAATATATAAGTAGACGCGAGCTCATTAGCCACGTAGTGCTAAGCTGTTATTGTAGATCGTAAGCTCACTGAGCTTCTCGTCGGATCTTCTCAGTTGGTCGCGTTTCCGATCCGGTGATAGATTCTGTGAAGCACTGCTCTTGCTAGTGCTAATGCTAGCAACACTCCGGGTTTGAGCCCCGTGAGCTCACATACACGTCAAGGAGAAGCTGAAATAGCCTCTCAAGGCTATCAACATAGGTAGGGGGGAAAAAAGTCGACTGTTGAGGAATTATTGTAGTAATGGCTTTATGAGAACCTATTGGGTTAGACGAACAATTATTGATACAAGATTCTCTGTCGCATTAATAATAACGTTTTCTAATAGTCCACCTTCAACATAAGAAACGAAGGTAACAAGAAACAAATACAGTTAAATAAAAATTAACCTTTGGTTGTACGGTAAAAGGAAGCAGTTTCTAAAGCAACCAATCAGTCGTGTACTGGTATATTATTGCGTTTGTCTAGGCGTCAAAGATACAGATCGTGTACTAGACTCGACACGCGAGATCTGAACGATATCCATGTAAACCATTAATACGCTGTCACCGGTGAAACGTTTATGGTTAGAGAGCTGCAGCGGTTTCTTGATATGAAAATTATTCGTTATGAAAATGTATATGGAAACATTTAAAAGGGCTTAGGGTTAAATTAGCTGTTCTCTTGATTAACTATTGTTTTTTTTTTATTGTAAATATTGGTCAAAGTAATTTTTATTTACTCTAAAATAATAAAACATTTATGACAGCGCCAAGGATGTCTAATCGGCAGTTCCGTGATTCGCATTCGATGGAATTGAGTTCATTGCAATAAAGGTCAATCAAACCTGTTGAATAATAATTATTGAAACTCTCAATAAAAAAAATTCACGATGACAGGACAGTAAATAAAACACAAGATAGTAAATAAAATGTAGTACATACACCTACCTCTATTCGAATGATATTTTATCTGACAAAGAGACTGGGTCCATATTGTTTTTAAAAATAATGAAATCATTCTCTTCGTTATTATGATTTCCTTCCATAGTGACAGTAATTAAAACTTAGGTAGGCAGTGGCTTGGCTCTGCCCCTGGCATTGCTGAAGTCCATGGGCAGCGATAACCGCTCACCATCAGGTGGGCCGTATGCTCGTCTGCCTACAAGGGCAATAAAAAAAAAACTTACGTTTCCTAATGATACCTTTTATTGAATTTCTTGGGTGTAACACTATCAACACAGAGATTCACCCTCGCGGCTGCTCAAGTCGCAATGTGTGGCGCGACAATAGCCACTCGTATTTAAAGTAGAACAGTGGCGGCTGTTTGTCCAAGAATTCTCTGAACACCGCCTTAAATAATTGTTTACATGCGTTAGACTTATTCTCAACCTTCTCTTCGTATGTGTCTAATAGTCTACGAATATAAATAGCCAGGAAGTGCATTCCGCATTACAAGCAACAAGACAGTCGTGCCCAGTTTTTCCTGACTTCACTGTAAAAGAATCGAAACGTGCAGCGATTGTGAAGCTAAGCTTGTTGGTCGCTACCGAAAAAGGAGAAGCTTCGTATTCACTGTGACATTTTGTTGCAGTAAATTTATATTGATGTTGTAAAAAATACATATAAGTATCTGTGGTGTGTTTACTACAAAATAAAAGGAAATATAATGTTATTATTTTCATAATCACTCTAGCTGAGAACCCGTATTTCTACATACTTGTTTGTTATGGTTTTTGTCTCTCAAAACCATTGATAGGTAGGTAGTGAGATGCCACATCCAAATGTCGGTTTTCAATTTCAACCTAATAAACTGATATTATTATTTCCGGCGTTTCGAATACTTTACAGTATTCGTGGTCACAGACGACAAACGCGAGACTCTACCGTACAGGTAGTTTAAAAAAAAAAAGGTAGTTTTAATTATGTCTATGACGCGCTGTGGTTCGGGATAAATAAAATTCCACCGAAGTAAAACTTAAAAACACATTCAACACTTAGAACACTTAAAACTCTCAGTTCGCTTCTTCCGTTTCGCTTCAGGTGATCCACTCGCTGTTTCGCTTCAAGTAGTTCCGATTACTGACTGACTGCGTGCCATCTCTGCAACGCTTTTATAGCCGATACCACATCCCTAGAATTGTCGAGAATATTCCACACATCTCTAGTATTGTGTTTCCGCTATCTGACAATAGATGTCGTTGTCATTCTCGAGCGTTCTAGGTGCTACTAGATCCTTCGATATTCGTTCGACTATTCGGTGATAAATGGCGTTACTCTTACCGGTGTTAAATACTCGCAGAGTTACTGCTCTTTTATATTAGAAAACGAAACCTTCGCTGTGATGCTGATAGATATCTTTACACTGACATTATTTGCTACTTGTTTACAAATATTAGGGCGCAATACCGACAATAACCTCCGCGTTTGTAGGGCTGTCACGCAGCGCGTTACCGTGTGTTCGCTATGACAGTGAAGGGTATAAAAATTTACGAGCCGCTCCACATGTTAATATGTCGGTGTTTTGTGCTACGGTGTTTGTTTCAGCGTACACGGCCTGATATACAGCGTGTAAACAACGTCGGAAGCAGTCGCTGAGAATTTTAATGAGGGCTTTGGTGAATTTCAAGGAAATCTTGCTTTCTGTAGCGCGCTGTGTTTTATTGGTGAATACTAGATCCAACCATATTCTACTTGAAATTGTTAATGAAACGTAAGTATTACAAAAGTTGAATAAAAAGAAATAAAATAAAATAAGAATATTATCAATGTAGTTGAAGTCAAGTGAATGTGCATTGTAAAGGGTAACTTAAAAACTACTGGTCAGATCTTCATGAAATGGAGAGGAAACGACTTTCACATAAAAATCAAAATAAAAATCCTCAAAATCGGTTCACCTATAATAAAATTTTAATGTAACTGTAACACAGAAAATAAATTACAGTCGGATCGGGAACCTCCTACTTTTTTTGGGATGCGTTAAGTTGAATTAATGCCGTAGGCTTTTCTCGGTTTTCGAACGATATTGGTCAGAAGCTCGCTGACTGTAATTCTAGCACCACTTAGCATAGAAGGGTGGTCAAACTTACTATCATAGATATCACGATACTCCAGATAAGAATTTAAAGTTCAAATATGTTTATACTCCACGTAAAGAATCCTGACCGGAAGACCAGCTCAGGCAAGTTGTTAGATTAGTAGAAGGGAAAAGGCAGTCGATCCCTTGTCCACGGTCCACAGTTCCACGATTTTCTGATGGATAAAGGACTTATCCGTGTTATCGGTAAAGGCAAACTCAAACGTAGCTCAACATGGGGCAATATAGATAATATAGACAATATAGACACCTTCACGTTTTCTTCTGATGGTAAGTCAGAATCACAGGTATTGGAATACTTTCATCAAAATATAAAACTGTTTCTATTTAGCACATCTTTCATAGCATAATATTTAGATCCGGCACGAGAAAGATATGTGGAAGGAAACATTTTTGAAACTTTTTAATGTTATAACAAACTTGATGAAGGTTTTAACTTCACTTTCACTTGTTTCGACTTTCATTACGTTGTCAATCTCTCCGTATCAGAATAAAGCGAGAATACTGTTTACAAATGACAGATTTAAAAAAAAAATGTCCTTTAGATTTTCCAATTACATATTTTGAATAGAAATATCGGTTGTTCGGTACTAAGAATAGCCGACGCATTTGAACCAGCCTCAACTTAAACAGCGGCTTCAACCAGCTTAAGGAAATTTAGAAGATTCGAGGCAAGCATACAGGAGAGTAGGTGGTCTGTCATAAGCATTTTATGTTCGCTACCTACGACTTTATAGGCATCAATACGTCTCCCCTTATGCCAGTTCTTAGGTACAAATGCACTAAAGTCACATTAATAAGATACGTAGTTATATGAAAGATAATAACAAGAATCGATAAACGGTTGTATTGATTCGTTATGATCGTCAAATCGATTGTGATTCAAAACAGATGAACCGGCATGGTTCCGCGACCCACACAATGTTTTGATTTATAGCATCATTTTATCGATGTGTAGGTTTGTAACTATTCACGATAAGTAGGCGTTTGCGTTTAGGGTTGGGATGAAAATGGATTTCTAAACGAGATTTCGCACTGTTCACACGTAATCGGAATTGTTTGAAAACGTTTCGCTATCAATTAATTAATGGATTAAAATGACGCAAACATTCTAATAAATTTGTAACTTTGGGAAAAACTCTCAAGTATTATACGTATCAGTGCCTTAGCAGATGAACACATGGTCATATCCGAATCGAAGTAAGTTGTCCCTCCGTAGTAAGGTGACACTACAAAACTTACATACGCCCCGTCATGACCTAACTAAGCGTAGTGTTCACTTACGCGGCCCGCACCAATTTCAAACCCATTCAAGTCATTCAATCCCGTTTTTGTAGGATAGCTGTCGGAGCACTATGGTTCCTAAGGAACGTGGATCTCCATGATAACCTGGAGCTTGACTCAGTTAGTATCTACAGTCGGCATCATTACGCCACTTTGAGAAGGCGGCACGACTTGAAAACCCTCTTGTTGTGGCTACCAGTAATTACATGCCCGACCCAGTGGACCGAATGGTAAACAGTCGACGTAGTCCTAAACACGTCATTACGGATCCTCCTGATCCATTAACGGAGCTTTTAGGTACCTCAAGCACCGGTCACCGTCCTCGCCGAACCCGTGGCTTGCGACGAAGGGCTCGACGAGTAAATTAACCCAAAGACACAGCCCACTAAGTTTCTCGCCGGATCTTCTCAGGGGGTCGCGTTTCCGATGCGGTGGTAGATTCTGCGAAACACTGCTCTTGCTAGGGCCAGTGTTAGCAACACTCCCGGTTTGAGCCCCATGAGCTCACCTATGTACCTCAATGTAGTTACAAAATCAAGTAGCCAAAATAATTTCACTTCGTATATTATAAGGAAATATAGGCCCTAGAACAGACTTACATGAAGACCGTTTCGGATTTCGCAAAGTAATTGTTCTATTACATACGCATCTATTTGCAGTAATGTACCCCATAATTTCTTTGTCGTCTCATAACAATCATACATGATGTAGTCCTTTCAGGCTCACTCTTGGTACTTTTTACCAGTCGAGAGTGCGACGTGTAACTTAACTCACGGACACAACCATTGAATTTCACGCCGGAATTTCTTTTTGGGTCGCAAGTCCGCTTTGGCGGAATATTCAGCAAAGCAATACTCTTGGTAAGCCAGAGGTTACCAACTCACTCAAGCTGAGCCCTAAGAACGCATTCACTCACTTAGATAAAGCCAGAAAAGCGCAGGAGTTGCAGATGAAGGAGATGATGTAAAAAAACAGTATTTCGGTGATCATTTTTAGATCATTAATGTGAAAACATATTCTTACTTACTCTACGCTATCGCCCCCTGGGCACCTGCATTATGAACTGAGCTATACCAAGGCTGTGTTAGCATTCCCGACCAGCCTTTTTGTTGGGGTCTGTCGCTAGCTGCGTGTATGATGTGTCATGAATTAAACATTGACGGTCTTTTGTGAGAACATGCGGCGTTACGTTGGGAATGCGTCTAATTGGGGTTCAATGTACATCGAGATGGATAGCATCAGCTGAATCTGTTGGGAAGTAAAGCTTAGAACTAATTATATGTTGTTTAATCAAACACTTGTTTTGCCGCACAAAGTTTCCTTACCTGATTCATTGTAGTAAAAAAGTAGTTAATGGTTTGTAAAAATATTTGTTTAAAATTGCGGGAGCTCATCACTTGATGGCATAATAATTTTCTTTTTTATTTTCTACCTTTGCTGATAGCCTTGAGAGGCTATTTCAGCTTTACCCTAGCGTGTAGGTGAGCTGTCGGGGCTCAAACCGCAAGTGTTGCTAACACTGGCCCTAGCAAGAGGAGTGCTTCGTAGAATGTACCACCGGATCGGAAACGCGACCCACTGAGAAGATCCGGCGAGAAACTCAGTGGGCTGTGTCTATGGGTTAATTTACTTATTGAGCCTTCGTCGCAAGCGAGGGGTTCGGCGAGGATGGTGACCGGTGCTTGAGATACCTAAAAACAACGTTAATGGTACAAGAGGATCCGTAATGACGTGTTTAGGGCAACGTCGACTGTTTACCATTCGGTCCACAGAATCGGGTATGGTAGTTATCGCCTCTGCCTGTTGAGTAAAGGATCAATAAAACAAGTGCGAGCGCTAGTCCACCTAAAACTTAACACACAGATCATTAATTTATAGGTGAGCGCATATCTTAGCATAACTACGGGTTCTAAAGGTTGATAAAACTTTGCGTCATATCTTCAAGATTTGCATTAAATTTGTCTCATTTATATGTGTGATAGTGTTAAACTTTTAGTGACACCAGACCGCCTAGGTAATCAAACTACAGTCGCTAAATGTTTACACGCTTCACATGCGTATGTAATTAGGGCACTGTTTATGGGTTATTGGACGTCGACTGCTATTGCACGTTGCATCATAGACCGCATGCATCACTTACCGTCCAATCAAAGAGCCACGTGCTAAAATAATGCAATGCTTCTTAAATGCAACAATTTCGGTATAGACAACTTTTATATACATTGCTCTCAATGTTTATATTCAAAAAACTAAGATTGAAGAAGTATGTAGAATACGTTTGACTATAATCGGAAATTCTGAAAACGGACTGTACTGGCCAAAATACGGGTGACGTTAGATTCTTTGTTCAAATTGTCGAAGATTCAATTAATATGATCATTTTTATGATCTTCCAGTTACATATTTCAATTAGTTCGTTTAATACCAACTCTTTTGACGACTGTTTGAAGAAACCGTAATACGCTATATATTAATTCATCTCCAAATGACACAGTTCATTAAATCACAATCATGATTTTCACAGTTTAATGAACTTCAGACGATAAAATAGAATGAGCTCATACGAAGTCTATTATTTGTATGGACACACTTAGTCACGAAAATTATAGTTTTCATAATCATTCATCATAATTCATAATCGCTAACACTAGAAACTAACTAGCTGTACCCGTCCGCTACGCTGGGCATTTAAAATTAACATTATTATTTCTCACCCCACAAAGATTCTCATTATTAACGCCCCCGCAACTAGTGTTGGAAGTTCAACACTCCTATAAATATTAGCCTATCCATTAAGTACATGTATTTTCTACATGGATACCAAGTTTCAAGTCAATCGGATGCATGGTTCAGTAGTTATAACGGAACATCCGTAAAAACCACTGTATATGCATTAGTATAGAATGATATAGGTAATTTTCTATCTAGGGTTAGTTTTGTTTGAAAAAAAAAACCGATCATCGGAATGTCATTGTCATGACGTGTTCCCCATATCAAGCTATATTTGACTAACTGTAATAAAACTGTTTCTGAAATTCAGGTAAACATTCATTTGGTTATTGTTAATCGAATACATTATAAATTTTTATATTACATTATAAATTTGAGGAAATATACTAAATAATTTGACTTTTTTTCTAACAGACGAACGAAAATATAGTAAAACTTTGAAGTCATCGTGGCCTAAAAGAGTTAACCCAGTTAACACCAAATGAGCTGTAGGCTCATTCACCCATTTAAACAAAAAAATAATACAGTAAATATTCTGAACTACTTTTTTTGAAAAGCAAATCGTAGACCACGAAGTTCTAGTTATCAACAGTAGTATGTCTCTGCTAAACCATATGAAAAATGACTATAAGGTTCTGGCCTAAAAATACAGGAAATAAAATAAATAAATAGTTTGAGCACCGTTGGCATTCGATTGATTTGAACTTCTGAACGATCAATCAAAGCAGCGACAATGGTGGTCCGATCATGATGCAATACTTGACAATGAGTTGCTACCATGAATTTATTATTGTGCGTTAAATGAACATTTTATTTTATAATCGCACTACAGATATTATTATAATGTTATAGCTCGATTGGGACCATCATATTACTTATTTATTATGTAAATTGCAATAGTAATTCCAATCTATTGTTTATAATAATACTAGCGATCCGCCCTCGCTTCGCTTCGGAAACTGTAATTTATTATTGATTTCTCCACTATTTAACAGATGTTATTATACATATAAAAAACCTTCCTCTTCAATCACTCTATCTATTAAAAAAACCGCGTAGTGATAAGGCCTGTTTTTAAGAATAATACCACTCTCCAAACGATCTGCCTTAATTACGTGTACAATCTATTAAGAAACTCACATTAGAAATAGTGAGGGAACTAGGAATCAAAAAAATAATTAAAATCAATATAAAAAAGCCATAAGCGAAAAACAAAACGAGAAATTATAGAATTTTAACCCTCAGTGAACATTATAGTGGCTTATACATATCTGAAAACATCTGATAAAATCATGTTGTGTGTTTACTTTCCGCCATACTGGAAATGGCGATAGGGGTCAAACGGCCGACCCGAGCGGTTTGAATGGTTAAGCAGTGTTATTGTTTTTCGTTTGTGACGTGTTTTAGTTTATTTTCACGTGAATTTTAATGGATTATAAACCCTTTATTTAATTGAACTGAAATAACTAATCGATACGATTATTACGAAGATCAGGTTTCACTTTTAGAAGCTTAAGCTTAAGGCAATTTTGCAATAGCAAAAAATACATTTTGTACGAAATTGTTTTTAATATTATTTTCGTTGAATAAGTGAAAACAGCTGCTCGAGACACGATAAAGTACACGATAAAGTGTACAATATATGTTATCTAGAGACATAACATGAGGATCAATATAATATGTTTAAGCTTAATTTTTGGATTTCGTATATGACAAGAGGGAATGCCATGTTATTGACAATGATGTCGAAGACAAACCGTAGTGGAAAAGTAAAATAAGAAAAGCTGATCCCGCTACCGTGTGGGAATAGAAAGAGAGAGAGTACGAGTATTATGTATGTGAAGTGTTGTCGTTGATCAGGCCTGAAGATTTAACAATATTAAACAGGTTTATTTCAAAATGAAATAACTTAATATCGGCTCTGATTTTTTAATACTGCCGAATTAACTTTCTGTAGCCCGGCTGAACGTTGTATCAATACGTGTGACGTCATTTGTGTGCAAAATAAATTAATATAGTAGAAAAATTTGATTTCGATAATTTAGAAAATAATGATTCTATGATATCAAATCTATTTTTAAGATTATTTGGTTATAAGTGATCAATCAAGTTTTAAAATCTTACTTTTTTTTTATTTAAAGTTTCTTTTTCGGAAAACAAGACTGAAAAAATCTCAGCAAGTACACGGTAGTTTTGAAATAACGTCGAATTCAAATATTCGTTACAGTAGTAAAAAACTAGACGCTAAGGTATAATGGCAGCGATGACGTTGTAATAGCGAAATAAGTTCTTTTTCATACACAAAACAAAAGACGCTTTCAATTTTCCGTTCAAAGATACTGAACTGGTATTTTTGTTTAAAAATCATTTCACCGGGGCTCATTTATTGTGGACTTACACAATTACATAAATATGTACCAAATAGCAACAATTATTATAACAGTAAAGTGGACCGTATGAATCAGTCTGCCTTTGCAAGTCTTAGGAAAAAAAGTCACCGTAGCCTGTTATGTAGGTACATGTCCCTACGGCGCTTTTGGCACTTAATATGGCACGTTTACATATTTTTCCCAACAGCGAAAATACTGGTCAATGGTGCCAAAATCGGAAAGGGATTAATTTTCATTTAGCGCAGGCAGATAGCGCGGGATTCTCACGAATATCGTTTTTACCAGTCACCGTTTACCATTCAATAGCTAAACTGATTTAAAATATTGAATGCTCTGCTAAACCTGCATCAAGGCAGGCCGAAATTAACGTGGTATCTGTAGTACTTGGAGGTCTGTTCATCAGAACAACTACATAAATAAATATTTATTTTTGTTCGATTTTTTTTTATAAAGTTGTCAATTTAGAAATACTTCAATTTGTTATATTGCTTATCCATTATTGATACAAGTAAAAACCAAAGATGTACAGAATACAAAACAAAAAAACCAAATAAGTAAAAGAACGCTCGGTATGTGATAAATCTTTTAACCCATGTATAAGTTAGGTTTTGTTCTCCTCATATTTCATTCGTGGCAGCCACAAAGAGGGCTTCAACCGTGATTTCAGGTCATTCTTTGTACCGTTCGGCTTTACGTCTAGACCTAATGCATAACAAAGGCCGATGTTTCGACGGAAAGCTAATAAAGTAGACGAGTGGCCTGACCTAAAGCTACGTAGTCGACCCACGAATAGAGTAGGTTTAGTAGTTTTTTTTTATGAAATAATATTCAAGAGTGATGAAAGTTTTTTTTTTTAAGTAGGTACTAGTTTTTATCTTACTGTTTTTAATTCCAAAAACAAATTATTCTTTTTTCAATTGTTTTTTTTTGATTAACCGATTTTATTATGCCAATTTCGCTTATAATGGAATCATGATCTACAGTTTTTTTTTTAATTTTTTTTTATTGCTTGTATGGGTGGACGAGCTCACAGCCCACCTGGTTTTAAGTGGTTACTGGAGCCCATAGACATTTGCCACCCACCTTGAGATATAAGTTCTAATTAATTAACTTAGAATTGGTAATTCCGTAAATAATTACGGAAGATTTTCTTTTGAGACATTAATTCTTGTCAAAGCGGTCGTAGTTTGAATCATGAATAGAGCACATAATGGATCGTTCTACTCCAACATTCTAGTGATTTTATCGGTATCTATCTTTACCTAAAGTTGTCGATGCCGTGAATGTAGTGGACGATGAAAGTTTCAACTCCTGATGAAAGTGAGCAGTAACCATTGGCAGTAAAGTGAAGCGCAAAGATAATCTGTTAATCTTTCAAATATAAGCGATATTATACCATCGTGGTGCAGAAAGCAATGAAGAGCTACCACGTTGATGAGCTTATAAAAGTTACCGAAGTCGTCAACACACAAATGCCGCCATTTGCATTTGGAAGATAATCTAGAAAGTTCGATTTATTGGTAGGCATGTTTGCCTGCCTTCCGATTAGCAGAATTACGATTCTGCCCGCGTAGACTGGTAAATAATGCGAAATAAACACAAAAGAAATCCTTAGATAGTAATTTAACTTAAATTAAAGCGTTTTAAAATGATTCCATATTCCAAATAAACGAAATAGTAGATTAATCCTCAGTTTAAATAGTTAAAAGTTTATGAAATAAAAATTACTAATAAATAAACATACAAACAAACATTAACTCGAGATATAAATGTGATTTTTTTATTTATTCTGCTGATACTAGTCAGGTAATTTAGCTAAAGTAATAAAATTATTTCATTATCATCGATTTTTGGTATACGTGTTAATCAGACTTCTTTAAATTAGTGAAAATTAACTTGTAAGATTCCGTTACGTAAATAAATAAAAAAAGTTCCAGCCATATATAAAAAATTTTTTCCATCTACCATCTGAATAAGAAATAATCGATTTTAAGGGTTTTGGCATTTACCTAAATGCCGACCTCTTCGTGGACAATAGTATGGCCCTTATAGGCTTATACGTCATATTCCTGGCTCATTCCGACGGTTCCCCGTGTCCCATAAAATACATATCAAGTAAACAGAGCGGAAAAGTATCATAACATATCGTACTACAATTTTTATTTTGTTTTTTCAGGCGCTCGGAAAGCAAAGAAAGCCGTAATGGTTGTTTGTTTAACATTACATGAAAATATACGAATGTGTTTGTTTTATATACTCGGATACGAGGACTGTGGCTTAAGCGACGCGTTCGACGAATCATGATTGATTTTTTTTCGTTTTTAATTTAAACAATCATATTAGAGGGCTATGGACGTGTCCAGCTGCGGACGTCTGTGGGATGATGATGAAGAATGAAATGGCTTGTTGTCAATTCTAATTTTAGGTCGAACTTTTAAGAAGTCGGTTCATATTACTGTCTTTTTTATGTAAAGCGGAGTGAATGAAAAGATTAAGAAGTTATTTAGGTTCTCTGGCGTATGAACCATACTTCAAGGGCATTTTTCAAAATTTGAGTTTGATCCATAAGCCCGATATTTTACCACATAGTCTTTGTTGTGAAACATTGTGCTGAATTATTTTGCACTAGTTTTAAACCAATTGGAAATGTCTGAAACGATCTTGAATAAACATTATCATTGCATATGGCTCTGAGCGACAGAAATCCTAAATATTATATCCAATAGTAACAAAAAAATATAACCAACAAATTACGATTTCAATTACAATTGATTACATCTTTTTATATTCCTTTATTTTAATTTCCCTAGACCAGTACTCGAGCAGCTGTAACTTACTTGAGACCTTAGAACTTATATCTCAAGGTGGGTGGCGCATTTACGTTGTGGATGTCTATGGGCTCCAGTAACCACTTAACACCAGGTGGGCTGAGAGCTCGTCCACCCATATGAGCAATAAAAAAAAAACCAGAATATCGTATGTAGTAACAGCTAGTGCTACGCGAGGAAATGGGGGTAGGGAGACAGGCTAAGTTACATGTAGAACTCTCTCCTTATTTCCTGTCTAAAAGACCTCTCGATTCCGGCTTTGATTAGTGGTATTATAAAACATACGTTCCTTGTTTCCACACACCTGGCATTTGGGCGGCAGCATTCAACACATGGTGGCGGTTTACTTCGGCAGCGCATGTGCTTACTAGTTCACATAAATATAATATCAGTACCTGGTATTTAATATCTATTCGATACCAGGTGCTTGGAGCTCTTGGGCCCGCTCTCAGGTTACACGAATGTGTGGTCACCAATGAGGTTTCATCGTAGCTCTTTATTTTTGATGACGTATTTAACATAACGAAGTTTGATATTTAATATATTCATCTTGTTTCATTGTGTAACCGCAGTCGTAGTGCAGGATGGAATTTCCTTTGGTTATTTTTGTGTCAAGGGGTAATATATAGTACCCGGTTTTATTGTAGACTATCTGACGCGGCAGATTTCGTAGTGCCTCAATAGATAAATAAAAGATCTAAACCTTTGTATAAAATAAACTTTAAAAAAAACAAAAGGAATCCGTCCGACGGGGGACACATCAAAGGAAAAACAAAATTATTTGTTTTTATATTATTCCGAGCATTTTCATATTTTTTCTCCTTTTAAACCTTCTCTTCAAAATTAGCCAAATCGGTCCAGCCGTTCTCGAGTTTTAGCGAGACTAACGAACAGCAATTCATTTTATATATATAGATTAGATTTATATCAGAGCAGTTGCAGTGGCCGCCCGGTACTATATAATACCGATCTGAAGCAATTGGTGTCATAAAAGGCGATTAAAGGATTCACCGGAGAACGACTAACCGCGTTCTTTGAGTAATAGTAATAATACAAATAACAAGGCACTGCGATTAGAAACCGGCATTTATTAGTTGGGTATACGAGGCACGAGTAGGGACCACCATGCTACGTATTTTTGACGCAAAGAAATCATGCGCGCCTACTTGAGGTATGGGAATTACTTTATTAAATACACACGTCATTTAGGATCCTCTGGATCCACTAACGGTGATTTTAGGTACCCCAAGCACTGGTCATCGTTCTCGCCGAACCGAAGAGCTCGGCGGGTAAATTAACCCTCAGACACAGCCCGCTGAGTTTCTCGCCGGATCTTCTCAGTGGGTCGCGTTTTCGATTCGGTGATAGATTCTGCACTGCTTTTGCTAGGGTTAGTGTAAGCAACGACGTCAGGTTTGAGCCCCGTGAGCTCTCCTCAAGTAGGGTTACGCTGAAATGGCCACTCAAGGCCATTAGCTAAGGTAGGTAAAAAATATAATTAAATACAATAATTGAGACTATGACTTCATTTCACTCATATTCGCAATCAATATTAAAAAAATCAAAAAAAGCGGCTTCTGACGAACACTAATAATGGTATCAATGATTTTCAATCAGTAAACTTCTTTTTACTAATTTGGTTGGCCTAGATCACGATCCACCTGGCGAGCAAAAAAATTCCGTTTGTCACACTATTGCTTCCTCAAAGTGGGAATCGAAGCCACGGCCCTGATCTCAACAATGAAATAACTAATTACTACGTCACTGAGTCGGTAAAGTTTTCCAATGCATAGTCATTTTTATTTAAAATGAGTATTCAAGCCAAGAAATAAAAAAAAAAATTATCTGGTCGGTACGCGTATCTATAATACGGAGAGTAACTAAGTAATATCGGAAAGTTTAATAAATTATTAGGTCATCAATGGTGTTAAAGTAAGTACTTTATGAGTCCACTTTACCTTAAGCACAACTTAGTGCAGGCAGTCGTGTTTCGTTTATAGAAAATTACAATTTGTCACGTTATTAACATTCTAAGCTTCGTTTAATTCTTATAAATTCGTATTAATCGGTAATTTGTCACGCATATCGAATGTTTAATAACGTTTAAATGTGAAACTATTAAGATTAAATCTCGTTAAGACGAGAGACTTAAGCTTGCATATATTAATTACACGTTTCTCGGATTTAAGTCATTGGACAAATAATAATCTAGGATTTTGTTTCGTGTGAACCTGATAGCGCACGGTATATGTATAAAAAATTGTATTCGTATTTCGTTAAACATTTTGATGATATGTTCGTGTAAATAGCATATGAGATATACTTGTTGTGGGATTAGAGATCGAATTTTTATTATACTAAATGTTCTAGAATACTCAGATCGACGTGACAATATGACGGACTTATCTGGACAATATGGTGTCCATTTTTTTTATATGATCAAAGTTTAAGTGAACAAAAATGTAGTCCACATACAAACTCACAGGGCTATAGACTACTACACAGATCAATACTAGATAGCTCCAGCACGACACCAGTACATATAATTCGGGAAGGAAATTGTTTTCTTTTTGATCTGTTAATGATCTACGAGCTTCAAAAATAATTAAGTACGTTATATTAGATCAATCGAATCGGATATTTTTTTAATTTAATTTTTTCTTGCTACTTATGGATATTTTTAATTAGTTCCAAGCTGGATTTTTGTTTTATACCTATAAGTAATTTTGTGGGTAATTGTTACCACCATTCTTTGTATTTGTACTCTAACCCATCATTCGTTCCGGTAATTGTCGAACATCATCTAGGCCGTGAGCTACCAAACCAGGTTATGAAAAAAAAAAAGATCTCTGGATGCGAAACGCCGTTCAGGTTAGTTGTCTATGAACTCGTATGACAACTAGGTGCAAATTTCAAAATTGCTCACTCATCTATGTCCGTCAAAAGAATAATCTAGAACTCTGAGAGCACAGTTAAAATTCTGAAATAAAGCTTTCAATATTTTTGTTACAGGTCAGTATTACGAAAAACAGCCTCGATTTTTTTCTTCAACACAAAACACCGCTCTAAATAGGTAAGAGGTTTTTAAAAAATATTTCTAAAGAGTTCCACTGGGGCGTGACGCGAACAAACGGCTGTAGACACTTTTTTAAGAACGTCTAAAGAACCATCGCGTTACAAAGAGTTTTATACTTTAAAATAATCAGCAAAAAACGGTTGACATTGAATCATTAGTTGTCAGATTGTTGCGGTAATTGTGTTTTTCGGGAAACAATCTTCATTTATCACAATTAGGTTTTTTGTATACTTCTCATTTCCAGAAAATTCGGATCAAATGACAAACTATCTTACATTAAATGCTAATAGAGTTGGTTATCGAATCCTTTTTAGTCGGACTAAATAATTGATCGGCTAAGCATTAATTAACTAAAGTTTGCCGTTAAAATTAATACGCGTTCTTTTTCATTACATTATATATTTTATAGCCGAACTATGAATGAGTTTATAACTTCCTCTTGCGGGTCTGCGGCAAATACATTCCTGTCGACAGCTACGGCCATTTGTGTATGTATTCCGTAATTGCCTGATTTTAATGTACCTCCTCAAATAACTTAACGCTGCGGACGGATATATATTAAAATTGGCAGAAAATGTTTTCGCAATCGAAACTTTATACCCTGATTCGGGCAAGAAACAGAACAATTTTTGTGTGTAAGTTAAGTCTTAAAGTTATCCTGCTGCAGAAATAGGTAACAAGTTGATTTCAACCGCTGTTGACACAATACAACATGCCCTGCCTGCTAATATTGAAGCTAGATGCATGAGACTAAAATAATTGGAAAAAAACCCACAAATGCAAAAATGCGTGTACAGAGATTGTTTGTCCATTTCTGTTTTTGTTTTTTTTTTTTCTGTTCTTCCGATGTATGCTGATAAGAACTTAGGCAGACACTGAAATTGTAATAGTTAATTTACATTATTGACAAGAATAGGATTGTCAGTTTCGTGGCTATGCCTGAACCAATACAATTTAACGTTATCAATCCAATCAATGCATTTTTTAAACAGAAATAACCTACGAGCGTTAATCTGCAAGGTGATTAGAATAGGCATGGGAATTGTTAATGATATAAAATCTACCGGATGCGTTAAAACACGACTATTAGTAGAGGCTTATAAAGATATTTTTATTTCTTCTGGGTTTTTTTTTTAATCTCTGCGCTAATTTCCTTATCTTTTTTTTAAATTCCTACCTAAGCTGATGGCCTTGAGAGGCCATTTCAGCGTAACCCTATCAAGTAGGTGAACTCCCGAGGCTCAAACCTGACGACGTTGCTAACACTAACCCTAGCGAGCGCAGTGCTTCGCAGAATCTACCACCGGATCGAAAACGCGACCCACTGAGAAGATCCGGCGAGAAACTCAACGGGCTGTGTCTATGGGTTAAGAATTACAATTATGGATTATGAATTAAATTATGGGTTAAGAATTAGAATTAAAGAATTATTATAATATACTAGGTACCAACACCCTGCCTATTTCTACCGTGAAGCAGTTATGCGTTTCGGTTTGAAGGGTGGGGCAGCCGTTGTAACTATACTGAGACCTTAGAACTTGTATCTCAAGGTGGGTGACGCGTTTACGTTGTAGTTGTCTATGGGCTCCAGTAACCACTTAACACCAGGTGGGCTGTGAGCTCGTCCACCCATCTAAGCAATAAAAAAATAAATCGGAATTAAACTACCTTATTTATATCGTATTGTAATGCAGATAAATTAAATTAGCCGGTCTCCATGTTTGGGATTGGCTACGCTAGAGCGAGGCAAAATAACATAACTTTGCTGACCTCGACATATAAAATCGAATCAGCAACTTAGACGCAACGGGAGAAAGAAGGGGTAAAAATATTGTTATTCAAAATAGCACAGTGCAGCTTTTTATTCTTTTACGTATACAGCTAACTTCTTAGGCAATTTTTTTTTTCATGTTTTTCAATTTTATTTCGGTCGTCTTCTCAAATAATATCTCAATATATCACAATTTTAATTAAAACATTAACGGCCATTAATACCAATTATTTTTCGTATCGTATTCAATTTAATACTATTTATTCGTTCCATCTTCTACTTTGTGTTTGAAAATCGTTTTTTTTTTCATTGCCCATGTAGGCTGACGAGCATACGGCCCACCTGATGGTGAGTGGTTACCGTCGCCCATGGACTTCAGCAATGCTAGGGGCAGAGCCAAGCCGCTGCCTACCGCCTTAGTAGAAGCAATTTTATTGTACTAAGCTAATATCTTAATTACGTCGGTTTGTATCTAGTTAATCTATGTGGGTCAGTCATACATTGATAATGCTAGGTATGATACAAAGTTACGACCTTTGTAACAAATAACGTATTTGAATATTATTGAGTATTACGTAATAATTATGTATAATTTAAGTCGTCGTGGCCTAAAGGATAAGACGTCCACTGCATTCGTGTTGAAGCGATGCACCGGTGTTCGAATCCCGCAGGCGGGTACCAATTTTTCTAATGAAATACGTACTCAACAATTGTTCACGATTGACTTCCAAGGTGAAGGAATAACATCGTGTAATAAATATCAAACCCGCAAAAATTTATAATTTGCGTAATTACTGGTGGTAGGACCACTTGTGAGTCCGCGCGGATAGGTACCACCGCACCGCCCTGCTTATTTCTGCCGTGAAGCAGTAATGCGTTTCGGTTTGAAGGGTGGGGCAGCCGTTGTAACTATACTGAGACTTTAGAACTTGTATCTCAAGGTGGGTGGCGCATCTACGTTGTAGATGTCTATGGGCTCCAGTAACCACTTAACACCAGGTGGGCTGTGAGCTCGTCCTCCCATCTAAGCAATAAAAAAAAAACGTACTAATTTAAAATTGCCTCAACAGATAAGTATTTTAAGTGTACATATCTTTTGCAATCTGGAATGGTTTAGGAAGAATTGCATCTTTTCGAATGTCAAAACTACGATTGTAACATCATTTCACCATCAATACAATACAATTGAGACTTCAACTGCATGCTTAACGATGGTTGGTATTCAGATTGAAGATGCTTAGGCGCTCCGGTAGCCGCTTTGTGTTGTTGTAGTCCATGGACATCACAAAGTCGATTCTGACGCTCACCTTGAAACATACAGCATACGTCTCTGTTTAATTGTTATATCGACGTTCTCCCCTTCAGGATGAAACGTAAGAATGCAAAAATAGCACCCATAAGTAGTACTCAGTTTGAGCTTCTTAAATGTCTTATCATCTAAATAATTAATACGTAGTAATTAATACAGGGTAGGAAGAATTTGGAAGAAGGTAGGATTTGAATTATATACATTTAAACACCTAACACTTATGATGTTGTTTTTGTAATAAGTAGAGGGGGCCGAAGCACCGTTCCGTATCTTCTAGCCGGACTAACTGGCCATAACTTCTGAACTTCTTACCTGCTTCAATAAATGCTTAAAACTACATACAGATAGGTTCAATCGTCGCGGATATTTGCGTTTCCTGCGTTACAACACTATTGATAGTTGTGATTCTCATCAGCGGAGGGAGCACTTTATAGGCGTCAGGATATTATGAAGGACTCTCAGGCGTGAGAGAAATGTGTCAAATTCCATCACCGGATGTGCGGGTCGGGCGTTGAACGGATCCATCGCGGATCTCTGGCCCTACGCAGTGTGGCGGTCTTATGGTTGTACCGTTGAATTTTAGGCTATAGTAAATAATGGTAAATAAAAAAATTGTGCACGTGAAAGAAGTGAAACTTCTTTTGCGGTGTGTAGTATTGGGGTTTTCTTCATTTTTCATCCTTAAATCAAATTTCTCTTGTAATAGGAATACTGTGTATAAGAGAAACGACCTAGCTCGCTTTGTCCTTTCCCTCTCTCTACGGTCGAGTGGTTCGCGAGACGTTCTGTCTACTTTCTCACTTATGCTCTTCCTAAATTGTATCTTTTCTCTCTTGCCGTAACGAATCTGTCGCGAGATAATTTTACTCTCAACGCGCCTAAAGAGGTTTCACTTCAAAATTATAATTATTTCAAAAAAATGAATGAAATGTTATATAATCCGATCCGACTGATTTAAATCACTTCAAAACTCTTCTGTTATACCATACAATAAATTACAAAATGTAAATAATTGAAAATTCTTACTTTATTATCGCAATGATAATATTAAATAATAATTTTATTAACTTTTGCATAGTAGAAAATTGTAAATATTAACGTATTATGAACAATAATGTACATTTCAAGGCTGGTTTGATCACTAATTTCGAAAGGTTTAGGCTACGTTCATAAAAGTATAGAATGAGCTCCCCTCCTCAGTGTTTCCGTTGAGTTTATGTGACAACCCTAACAATATGTCACATCAGGGCTGTCATACCGTGTGATTATTTGGAGACGGACGTGTCAAACAAGGGTCTGTATTGATGTTCACACGATTAGGAACGTCGTTCGCCACGATTCGAGTACTTTATGGTATAGCAAAAATGTGTTTACAAAATAGGAAGTAAACGAATTATAATAACAAAATATAAAATTATCAATTAATTTACACGTATGCCAGTCTAGTATAAAATTAGAAATCGCTATTCTTCAACTGATTTCAGCTCTGAGATAACAGATGTTTTAAAAATATTTGTTCTTTTAAAATTTCAATTATTTATTGAATCGCAATCAAAAAGTCAGTACCTATTAACTGCGTGTCGAATAGATAAAGCATTTCTCGACCAGATGACACTTTTAGTAATTTTATTTTATTTTATTTATTTTATTTGGCTCACAATACACATCACAAGCTAAAGATACATAAAAAACACAAATAAAAAGAAACAAAATCTGGCTTGCAACATAAGTTATGTGCGCAAGACATATAGTGCTGAATTTGTATAACAATGTTCCTTACAATTATGACAAAACAACACAATAACAAAAACTAATCTAACGAATAATGTAAGGAAAAAAAACTATTCACAATATAATACATTAAACAATTACATTAACCTACCTATTAATAAAGTGGAGGATGCCCTTGAACATTTTTCTAAACGTAACTAACCTACAAGTAAAAATATCTAACTCAGGTGACGACCTTGCCAGTTCGTTATAGGTACGACACATTCGGGTAATGGGATTATAGTAGGATATATTGTTTTTGAAGAATATATACTTAAAACTGAGTTAAACAATACGAAGTGGAAGTATTGGTAATATTATCTCGACAAGACTAAACCGTGTTCATAGATTTCCATGTTTCAATAAAAATTCTGTTCCATCTCTTTCTGACATATCTATACGGCAGAGTGTAAGAAAGTGATAGTTGCACCATTGCGCTGTCGGCAAATCGTTTGAAATACTAGATTTGTACAAAAATTTACTCAGTCTAATATTTCTTGTTTAAGTTTGGAATGAGCTCTTGAAGCTGTTTTGTTATTTATTTATTTATTTATTCAACTTAATGCACATAAGTACAATGGCGGACTTAATGCCTGAGGCATTCTCTACCAGTCAACCAAGGGTGGTGTAGAGAATCCTGTGGTAGGTGCAGGGAAAAAAATATCGGGAAATTCTTTTTTCGGATGAAAAAATTTTTACCGTAGAAGAGAGCTACAACAAACAAAATGATAAGGTGTACGCACACAGTAGTGAAGAAGCGAGCAACCGTATTCCGCGTGTCCAACGAGGTCATTTTCCATCCTCGCTCATGGTATGGTTGGGAGTTTCTTATTGGGGCTTAACAGAGGTACATTTTTGTNAATAGTAACGGGGAGAGGGCGGAGCCTTGCGGGACTCCGGCTGTGACGTGACGGGGCCGGGAACGCGTTCCCTCGACTCGATATCGGAACGAACGGTTCGACAAGTAGTCTCGTATGATGAGCACGAGTCTGTCTGACACTCCCATGTTATACAGTTTGTATATCAAACCGTTGTGCCAGACTTTGTCGAACGCCTTCGCTATATCAAAGAAGAGGGCTCCTGTCGGAATGGGTTTCCGCCTGTTCAGCCCTAGTAAGATGTGCTCCGTGAGGCGGTGCACTTGATGGACGCACGAGTGTCTGGCGCGGAATCTAAACTGCTCGTCTATAAGAATTTTATTCGCGGATACGAAGTCCCAGAGGCGTTTACGAAGGAGCCGTTCGTATAGTTTGCCTATCGCCGGGAGGAGACTGATGGAGCGGTAACTCGCGGTTTCGTTCTTTGGTTTGCCCGGCTTGTGTATGCCGATAACGTCCGCTTCTTTCCACGCCGCGGGAAAGATGCAGTTCGTCATAGCAGCATTTAGTATGGTGGCCAACATCGTTATCAGTTGGGCTGGTAACAATTTAAGCGCGCGGTTGCGGATACCGTCGGAGCCGGGAGCTTTCCGTGGTTGTAGGCTATCGATCGCCTCCTTGACCTCGGAAGTGGTAATGGGGGGTAACGCGTCCGAGGGCGGCAGGGAAGCTCTGCGCTCGACCTCCCTGTCGACTAGCTCGGTGTGTTCGGGGTCCGCGTGTTGAGTGCTGGTGGTGCACTGCTCTTGCAGTGCATCGGCCAGCAACTCTGCCTTGTCAAATGAGCGCTAGATAGTACGGCCGTATTTATAGGGCTTGGCACACGTCAGCGTGTTTACAAGTTTTTACAAGTATTGAAATTACAATAAAAGGGACTGTTTAACATCAATTTCTTATCACAGAGTAATTAGTTGATGATCAGTAGGTAAATAGTCATATTTGCGCCGACATATATATATTTCAAAAAATCAAATGAAATGTTATATAATCCGATCCGACTGATTTAAATCACTTCAAAACTCTTCTGTTATACCATACAATAAATTACAAAATGTAAATAATTGAAAATTTTTACTTTATTATGGCAATGATAACATTAAATAATAATTTTATTAACTTTTGCATAGTAGAAAATTGTAAATATTAACGTATTATGAACAATAATGTACATTTCAAGGCCGGTTTGATCACTAATTTCGCAAGGCTAGACTACGTTCATAAAAGTATAGAATGAACTCCCTTCCTCAGTGTTTCCGTTGAGTTTATGCGACAACCCTAACAATATGTCACATCAGGGCTGTCATACCGTGTGATTATTTGGAGACGGACGTGTCAAACAAGGGTCTGTATTGATGTTCACACGATTAGGAACGTCGTTCGCCAGGATTCGAGTACTTTATGGTATAGCAAAAATGCGTTTACAAATTAGGGAGTAAACGAACTATCATAACAAAATATAAAATTAACAATTAATTTACACGATTGCCAGTCTAGTATAAAATAAGAAAACGCTAATCTTCAACTGATTTCAGCTCTGAGATAACAGATGTTTTAAAAATATTTGTTCTATTAGAATTTCATTTATTTATTGAATCGCAATCAAAAAGTATTAACTGTATTATCAGTATTCACTGCGTGTCGAATAGATAAATCATTTCTCGACCAGATGACACTTTTAGTAATTGAAGAATATATACTTAAAACTGAGTTAAACAATACGAAGTGGAAGTATTGGTAATATTATCTAGACAAGACTAAACCGTGTTCATAGATTTCCATGTTTCAATAAAAAAATCTGTTCCATCTCTTTCTGACATGTC
The DNA here is from genome assembly GCF_003987935.1 of Bombyx mandarina. The sequence goes on from NW_021011493.1 coordinate 4,296,556, forward strand.
TATACGGCAGAGTGTAAAAAAGTGATAGTTGCACCATTGCGCTGTCGGCAAATCGTTTGAAATACTAGATTTGTACAAAAATTTACTCAGTCTAATATTTCTTGTTTAAGTTTGGAATGAGCTCTTGAAGCTGTTTTGTTATTGGTTATAGTTTGCTTAAATATACTATTTCTTGGCCGTGATACAAGAGTCTTGCCCATTATTTGCAGATACTTAATGTCACAGGCCGCAGTAGCTTTTCGTGCTATAATGTTTGCCCACACGCCCCAAATGGAAGCTGATACTTTGAGATTAGTTATTACGAATGATTTGCTTTTGAATTTATTGAAATCTGCTACGCAGTAACATCCAGACCCCTCTTGGTTGAGTCTTTGCTCGCCCATCTATCCTGGTGATACTGAAAATACATTCGGGCCAGTAATACTTACTTCATAAAAAAAAATATACATACTTATATATTATATACAGATTTCGATAGTCGTCACAATTGGTGTTCGCTCAAGGTTATTCTTTCTAAATTAACTTATTGTAGCATTAAATAAAATTTATCGAGCTTATAGTGATTTGTTTCAATCTTTCTTGTCATGACACCATTTTATTTTGACATAAAAATTGAAAGATTACATTTTGATACAGTTTCACCTTTCTTTCGAGATCGAGTTTATAATTACAGAGATACAAATAAAAGGAAAACTCGAACTAAGCGGATTAACGTCGGAACAGGAGGACAAGGTGAAGTATTCGTACGATATTTCATGTTGAAAAGACCGGTAGTGATGCTAGGATAACTTTCGCCGCGGATCCGGCCTGCCCGAGAAATTCTCTATAACTGTAAACTTTGTGTTTGTTGTGAATTAGAATTAACATGGCGTTTATCATGAAGTATTAAATTAATTTTTAAATGCATACCAAATTGAAACGCCATAAGTTAAAATTCTCGTGTTCTATCCAAAATCTGTAATTATAACTAAGAGATAAAAATCATTATTAGATTTTTAAAAAATATTGCTTAAGTGGGTGGACGAGTTCACAGCCCACCTGGTGTTACCTGAGCCCAAAGACATATACCCACCTTGAGATATGAGTTCTAAGGTCTCAGTATAGTTACAACGGCTGCCCCACCCTTCAAACCGAAACGAATTACTGCTTAATGGCAAAATACACAAAATATATGTAACGAAAACACTGACCGTTGACCGATCGCGAATTCCACAGCACAGTAGTCAAGCCTACTAACAGGTATAACCACGAGATCATTTAGTAAATCCCCTACAGCTCATTTCAAAAATGATTTTTATAATTATTCCGTATCCTATTCGTTAATTTAGGACGAACACGTTTTAAAATTATAGGAAAGTTGGAAGACTAGCGAAATTTATTTACATTTTAATTTTATCTTTTCGACGGTAGTCGACGAATTTTTTTTAATGGAAGTATGGTATCCATCGTATCCATCGGTATGATTAGGCGGCACGGGCTCAGTCAGGAGGATGATCAACCTCTGTGGGCACATAGCTCGTAATTTTGTAAACCAACTATTTAATATGATTAATTCCACTTTGTATACTCAGGTAAAACATTTAGATATAAAAAACATTACAAAAGTGCATTTAGTTGCTGTGGATCTTGTGATTATTATTTTAAATTTGCACATGGACTGAGCAAATAAATACTTTATGCTGGATGCGTTAAAACCAAATAAACAATTAAAACTGATTAATAACAACTTATAAATAAGCTTTTACATGCTTATCAAGGTAAGAATCAACTTAAACACCACGCTGGCTTCTAATAAATACAGTAATTAATCTTGACCGTGGGGCCAACGGATAAATCTTAAACATTGCTAATACATTCAATAAACACAGGGGAAGGAGTGTTGATGACCTTAAAGACGTGTACTGACTTAAAATTTCTTAATCTATCTATTTTATATATATAAAAATGAATTGCTGTTCGTTAGTCTCGCTAAAACTCAAGAACGGCTGGACCGATTTGGCTAATTTTGATCTTGAATTATTCGTGGAAGTCCAGAGAAGGTATAAAAGGTAAATAAATATAAAAATGTTCGGAATTAAATAAAAATAACAATTTTGTTTTTCCTTTGATTCCTTTGTTTGTTTTAAGTTTATTTTATACAGAAGTTTAGGTCTTTAATTTATCGATTGAGGCACTACGAAGTCTGCCGGGTCAGCTATATTATTTAAATATGAATGTCTAGATTTCTATCGGTATTACGGTAGTATAATATAAAAGAACGTAGTAATATTCATTCACAAAGTTGTAACTTGAGATCACCGGTTGATCTTCCAAGCTTTATTAGCTTACAATTAAGCTGTAAATCGCTTGACCTGTACGCTTAAGCGTCAGTTTCACTCAAACACGACATGGTTGTAAATTTTAATTGAAACTCTAAAAGATCTTTGTATTCAGATTTAAATGACTAATTTCTCAGACTTCCCAAGTCTGTTCATTTTGAACACATTGTATTGTGACTGTGTTTCATTTATCACTGTGCTCTGTAACAAACACATTCTTTTGAACTGAAAGCAATTATTTCAGGAAAGCATCGAGCAATCTTAAATTTCATTGCTAAAAATTTTAAAAACACGCTCTACATTATTGCAACACTTGTTAAAAATATTTAAAGGGTTTCAACGCTATTTTAATTATGTATTCATACCGAATAATTGTGATGTGAATTTCTGAATAGATTATTTTTATTAGAAATAAAGTGTAAAAAGAATAAAAGTTACAATGGAATAAAAAATAAATTCGTTATTTGCGCTCCGCGTACAATGTAGTAGTGGCGCCAAAAAATTTTTTGTTCCGTAGAAATAAATAGTAGAAGAACGACTTCTACTAGGTTGATATAATTTACTTAATTAATGGTTGTCAACTCGTACGATACTACTTACTACCTATCTGTTGCTGCTGTTGCGTGGCAGTCACGTTTTCTTTCATGAGACTTCGACCTCAAGACGATTTGTTTTATTGCTTAGATGGGTGGACGAGCTCACAGTTCACCTGGTGTTAAGTGGTTACTGGAGCCCATAGATATCACTCAGTATAGTTGCAACGGCTGCCCTCCCTTTAAACCGAAACGCATTACTGCTTCATGGCAGAAATAGGCGAGGTGGTGGTCCCGTGCGGACTCACAAGAGGTCCTACCACCAATTCTATTCTTCCTTGTGTTCAATTCTTTGTTATATTAGTTGTATTAGTGTGTGGCAGTAGCCATCATACAACACAAGATATTTGACAAATGCCTGAATCTCACTACAAATCCTTAATTAATATCTGATATGTATTGCAACGTAACAAGCTCGAAGTGCAATTTCGATTGACGTCATCACGCGGAAGTGATTTCACGTTTACAATACGAAAATATGCGATAAATAAAAATTATCGTGAAAGCGTAGGTTTTTTATCTGACACTCATATTGTTATGGGAGTGTACAAGGATCTTGTTTTTTTTTAACGCAGTACACATACATGAGATGGATCACGTACGCAATTTCAATAGCTGTCATCTATATATTAATACGTGAAGCAAAAACTTTGTATCCCTTTTTACGAAAATTGCGCAGACGGAGGAGTATGAAATTTTCCACACTTATAGAGAACATAGAGAAGAAGTGCACAATGCTAATATTTTTTTTAAATAATGCATAAAAGATACATTAAATCAATAAAGAAAACATTACACACACTACATACCATGTATTTGACGCACACACGCATGTCTACTATTTATTGTCAAACTTTTGTTCTTGGCGTCTGTTGTCAAATTGAGAATAGATTAAATATTGTTTGCCTTTGTTAATATTTTTTATAGTGTAGTCTTGGGCGAAATTTGTGATTATAGAAGTATAAAATACAATCATAATAGTGTACAAACTTACAACTCCAAATAATTATAGTCGAATTTCGACTACTGCGGGACCTCTAGTAATATAAAATTGTGAAAAAAATAAAATAAAAATAATAAACTATGTTTTGGCTTTCGCCGAAAAATTCAAACGATGTTCAGTTATTCTTCCTTTTTATTACTATATAATTTCACATAGGCTTCGCTTTATTTAGGAGTACATAATGTACCTTATCCGGTACACTTCGAAAGAACGTCCTGCTTCTATCCTCGCTCAACCAGTGAAGACCGCCATTTTTTTTTGTGCGTCGCCCGCCTGTTTTATTGGTAAGGCGGAAGTGAACAAAAATGTAGGATAGTCATGACATGAAACTATACATAATAGTTGTTTTTTATTGCTTAGATGGGTGGACGAGCTCACAGCCCACCTGGTGTTAAGTGGTTACTGGAGCCCATAGACATCCACAACGTAAATGCGCCACCCATCTTGAGATATAAGTTCTAAGGTCTCAAGTATAGTTACAACGGCTGCCCCACCCTTCAAACCGAAACGCATTACTGCTTCGTAGCAGAAGTAGCCAGGGTGGTGGTACCCCCCGCGCGGACTCCCAAGAAATCCTACTACCAGTAAAATTCCTCATTACCTTATATTCCTCATATTCTATATTCCTTATATTCCTCATTACCTTAGCTCTTGACATAAGATACCCCGCCCTGCATTACCTAATTGTATAGATCCGACATTTAAGAAGACTGTTATTGTAACGGAGCACGCTCGGTTGTGGAATACAGAGGAGGCTGGAAACGTATCTAAGCGTTTGATGGCAGTTGTAAACCTTAACCTTAATGTAACGACAATGTTTGAACAGAACGTGGTAAGAGGACGCAATGATAAGTACCGTTCCGTGGGTTTATCGTGAATTGAGATGCCTTCTTCAGGAATTTAAACATTTTCTCGCACCGTTCATAACGTATCACAAAGTCTCCGAAGAAGAGAAAAGAAAGTCACCAAAATATCGAGATATATTTATCGTTAATTATTTAAATTTAAATTGAAGTCGTCGTAGCCTAAAGGCACCTCCGGTGCATTCGTATCTAGCGATGCAACGGTGTTCGAATCCCGCAGGCGGATACAAATTTTTCTAATGAAATACGTACTTAACAAATGTTCACGATTGACTTCCACGGCGAAGGAATAACATCGTGTTATAAAAATCAAACCTGCAAAATTATAATTTACGTAATCACTGGTGGTAGGACCTCTTGTGAGTCCGCGCAGGTAGGTACCACCACCCTGCTTATTTCTGCCGTGAAGCAGTCATGCGTTTCGGTTTGAAGGGTGGGGCAGCCGTTGTAACTATACTGAGAGCTTAGAACTTATCTCAAGGTGGGCGGTGCATTTACGTTGTAGATGTCTATGGGCTCCAGTAACCACTTAACACTAGGTGGGCTGTGAGCTCGTCCACCCATCTATGCAATAAAAAAAAAACTAAACTTATTCCTACAGACAATTTCGCGAAGCAGTGAGCGTTTTTAAAGTGACTAAAATTATAGCTAAATATCTATAACACTATGCGATGTAGCAGACCAAAGCTTACACTTTAACGTGAATCCAAATTTTAGACTGTTAGCGTTCTGCTCGGAACTTCGCGCGCTTTGATTGCATTGTTTAAATTTTACATGAAGTTCAAAGATTCCTAAAGTGCCGCGTCCCGGAAGTTTGGTTTATGTATCGTTTTAGATATAAATCTACTTTCCTTTGATCAGACTCCCCGAGGACGGGGCCCGCCTCTGTCCTTTACAACGGGGGGAGCAGGTGCTGCTATATTAGTTTTGTTTATAATTGATTGAGTGCATAAGATAAGCCAATAGAATAATGGCTTTGTGGGTTTAAACAAATCTATGATAGATCCGGTATTTTGTTGCGAACATTACTCTTGTGAAGTCCATTAAAATTCCTTCTGTCAAAACAGAATTGTTAAATTTTACAAACTCGGCACACACAACAACGCTGCATCTCTGACAATCAAAACAATTTCGTAAATGAACGTATCGAGTCAATTACATGTCGATAGTTTTTACGAAACCGTGATCTATCACGAAGATTGTTTGAAGGGACGATTTGAAACGGACAATCATTACAAACAATATTAAATTGAGCTATGCCTTAAGTAGGGGACGGCGGGATGGATGTAATATGCTCTGCGTAAACCCAGTCCCGCAGTCTCAATAGCTCCGACTGGGTTCCCGCCCGGTCCGGGGTAGGGCGCCGGCTGTGAGCGGCAGGAGTTTTTAGTGAGGTTCAACTCCCACATACGATGCATCCCACGGCGATTTTCTCCTGTGGAAAAAAAAGGCCTTAAGTAGAAGGCACCAGACCGCGTGGTTGGTTGCCCATGCGATGGACCGACCAGATCAAGTCGGCAGTTGGCGGCTGTTTGCATGAGTGTACGAGGCTCACCACAAGCCGCGAGGAGTGGCGGTTGCTCGTGAGGCGCTTAACATCTGCCCACAGCAATGATACTGGATGACGACCACGACCGCTCTGACAAGAGTGATACGACATACATATATGCCTTAAGAAGTTGAAGAAGAGAAGAACATGAAATTATTGAAATGTTTAACTGGTTCCTTGGGACTCAGAATTCGTTTTATGACGAAAACAAACAACGAACGACAGCTAGTTTATCTCTTTGATTAGAAACTAGCTTTTGCCCGCGACTCCGTCCGCGTGGAATAGTTACTTTGACATAACGCTAAATTTTACCCCCACTTCATTCACGTAGAAAGTGAAAATATTTTTGAATTATAGAATGTTAAGAAGCTATTTAAACCCCTATTTTGAAACATTATTTATTGGTGTTCCACTTGTATTGGTCTTACCGTGATGTTATATAGCCTATAGCTTTCCTCAATAAATGAGCTATCTAACACTAAAAGAATTTTTCAAATCGGACCAGTGCTTCCTGAGATTAGCGCGTTCAAACAAACAAACTCTTCAGCTTAATAATATTAGTATAGATATTAGAGAAATCCGGTCACTATCGTCAAATTTAAAATTGGGTCGATCGATGTTGGTACATTAGTCAATATTTTATCAAAAATCTTAAATATAAACTATTTCGCCAACCTTACCATGAAACGTCCAGTGTTGAAGCTAAGGTTATATTTTCCTGTGGATTACTGCTTCATGTATTTCAGTACGGAATAGACAAATAAAATGTTGCTAGCCTTCTTACGCCCTAATCTCAAAAGGATTTTATTTCAATCAAGCTTTGTTGGTGAAGTATTTGAAAAAAAAATTGCACAGTAAAATAAAACATTTAACGTGTTTATCTTTATATAAAAACCTTCACCTTTCAAAAAGTAATGTCGTTTGATTAAAATATTGCGTAATCAAACTTCATTATGCTATTTGAACTGTGTCGATAACTCTGTTATCTTTAAATACACATATAAAATAAGCCGGAGAGTTCACCCATATTACCTGGAGCCACTGCGGTCATCCACAGCGCGTTTCCAGAGGTCTTTTTTGCCACGTACCATCAGGCTATGGAATGAGCTCCCCTCCACGGTGTTTCCCGAGCGCTATGGCATATCCTTCTTCAAACGAGGCTTGTGGAGAGTATTAAACGGTAGGCAGCGGCTTGGCTCTGCCCCTGGCATTGCTGAAGTCCATGGGCGACGGTAACCACTCACTATCAGGTGGGCCGTATGCTCGTCTGCCTACAAGGGCAATAAAAAAAAAACCCTACAATCGTCAACAATTATTATTTGTTTAATGACGGTACTTGCGTATATTGCTCCAGAAAAATACAATAAAAGAAATTTTAAATGCATTGACGTTGGGAATATCATAAAAAATATTTAATTTCACTTTTTGTAATATAAAATACGACTTCAATAATGGTTATTTTCTTAATGGTTATGTTGTTACTGGTTTGATAAATGGCATTAATCGTAGGTAAGCATTACGTAAATAATTTTATGAATTTGGTAACGCAGATCTGACAATGAACATTGATAGTTATGTTGAAATGTAAAAGAATATTAATATTCACCGTACTAGAATGATCTACGCGGCTTAAATTTTAAAGTATTGTTGATATTCCTTTAGTTGAAGTTTCAAATGTATCATTTAAGAGTTTATCACTAATTTTCTTATACGCATGACCACACGGGTAGGTTCCAGCACCCTCCCTATTTCGAAGGGCAGTACAGGCGTTGTACTACAAAATTGAAACAGATCTCATGTCTCAAGGTGGATGGTAGCCTACATATAGTGCTATCTATGTGTTCCGGTAACCATTCAACACTATGTAACAAATAAATAATAAAATATATATATTATGTACATATTTGATCGATTGTGTAATTCTATTATTAGCGTATTGCCATAGAACACTTCATCATTCCGCTAATAATTTGCATAACATGATAGGTATCATGTTATGTCTGTCAATATTCTCCCAGGCCGCAGATAATCATGGGCTGGGAGGTATCACGTTACAAATCCAGTTGTGATTGTTTTGAAATACGATTTGTTTGTACGCTTTCCGACAAAGTGCAGAACATTTGTGCATTGAGCTTTTGAATTTATGTTTATCATGGAAGCTATGTAAATCCAAGAAGAATATTAGGGTTTTTTTGTTTTGTTTTTTCTAAATATTTTAGGAAAAACTAAACAAACAACAATCTCTTTTTTGTGTTATTAATAAGGACCAATGGACTTAGCTGATGTTGAATATCTAAGAAACTAATGCAGTCTGTCGTGAAACCTTTTTGAAACCATCGACAAAGACATCATGGTAATATTTCAACGGGATTGTCATGTTTCCGAAACAAATCCGAAATTTCCTTTACAATATTTATGCTCCGCCTGAACAAAACCGATCCCTTGGACAATAAATCACAAAAATGACGGCACACATCCAGAGCCGTTTAGCACGTAATATGTAGAACATTCTCCCTCTGAGGGGCTGATGGCTGACGCATCGGAAAAGGTGTTCGGCAGAATAATCAATAACACGACCAAACTATACTGAGCTCTCCGCGAATGTCTCCCTCAAGTCGCCTTACAAACAAGTGACACTGGGGCTTGATAATTTCGAGGGTCCACGATAAACGGTTTGGTGGCCAGTTTTCACACGTCACTCGCATAATACGGGTCAATAACATAAATTTCTTAGAGGCGAGCTTCTTTATTGGATTTGTCGTTACCGTTCACTGAACTTTTCCATCTATCCCTGTTAGGAGGCAGCGCGTGGGTAGATTGAAATTTCGATCAAAATAGCAAAATTAGCTTTTAGAGAGATACGATTTCTTTATGTGTGTTTTAGCATTGTAACGTTATTTCTTTTAGATACCTTAGGTAGACTTTTGTATTAAGCAGTATACAGTGAAGTTTTTTGATTAAAATAAATAGAGTTTATTTGATAGAGAACTAAAGTTACCGACATGGCTAAGAGGATCAGCGACATGAAGTTGCAGGGGGCTGGGCAAACATGCCGTAGAACTGACGATCGCTGGAGCAGACCGTGTTATTGAATAGAGAACCACGGAACAGGACAAGAAGAGACGAAGACCTGGCTCAGTGGGATAAATTTGGAGAGGCCTATGTCCACAGTGGGCGACTATGGGCTAATGATTATGATGATGATGAAATAATTGATTGAGTTACTCAAAAGGCCGTTTGCGATAGTTGCAGAACGATAAGTTTGTCAATTTTAATTTAGGTAGTCGATTTTAAGAACATGTCATTTGCCATTAAACAAAAATATAAGACCGAGATAGGCCCGCATGTTTTGGCCGCATAGGCGAAGTACTTGTGTCCTCTGAACAATAGCCAAATAGACTCATCGTATATCATCTTCTGGAATTAAATGCATTGTGTATGATACGATTTATAACTTATATACTTATACGGTACAATGCGACTTATAGCTTTGTGTTGCAGTTTTTAGTTGACAAATCGAGCTCATAGAACCGCAAATGTGGAAGTAAATCGGAAAGCTCTCGAAACTAATGTGGCTTTTAGTGTTGGGTTTTGTCTAGACAATGTTAAATGTTTGTCTGTTTGTAGATACAAAGACGAAATTGGAGAATATTATTATTTACACGAGGATTTTCTTAAAATACCTATTAAAAATTCTGTTTGTAGATACAAAGCCGAAATTGGAGTATATGATTATTTACACGAGGATTTTCTTAAAATACCTATTAAAAATTGGAGTTTTGTGACTGTTGTCTTAAAGTTTTTTGCTCGATCACTACAAAACGCTAACATTAAGCTTTTTAGTTCACATATGCATAGGCTTATATTATTTAAATTAGAATCATCAGAAATTGTTGCGAAAAAAACGATCATATTCCCCCATAAATAGGGATATTTAATAATTAATTTTACGGGGCATTGATAGAGAGAGATTAGAGAGAAATTAATGAGGCTCAACTTCTTTGAGTGCACGTCAAATCGAGTTTTTTGGAACTCACGAGGACAATCGTCGCTTGAGCTCAAACTTCGCAACTTGCAATGACACATTCCCAATTAAAACCTGACTTTTTTTAATCTCTCCGTGTGGTCCGTTCTTTTTATGTAGGGGATGTAATAATATTGATTGAGGCATGTACAGATTTGTCAAGTTTCGTAATTATGTAGACGAGAGGTAAAATAATATTATGGTAATGATTGTTTACGATGTTTAAGTTGTCAATCGTTATAGAGAACATAAAAATGTTCGTTTTTGGAATAATTAAACTGTCATCATTATTGTAGCACAAGGTATGTGTCGAAGCAATGATTTTTTTTTTTTGATTGCACTGTATGGATGTTCAGCCCGCCTACTATGACTTGTTGCTATTCACATCTTTTGATTGTCTGCTATAGAATATCTTAGACATACAATTTACTAATGTGTCGAAACCGTGCCTATATCTGCCGTGAAGCAGTAATGCGTTTCGGTTTGAAGGGTGGGGCAACCGTTGTAACTATACTGAGACCTTAGAACTTATATCTCAAGGTGGGTGGCGCATTTACGTTGTAGATGTCTATGGGCCCTAGTAACCACTTAACACCAGGTGCGCTGTGAGCTCGTCCGCCCATCTAAGCAATAAAAATAATAATAATGAAACAATCAAGTAGGTAATTTCCTTACGATATCAGTCGATCTATTTGCTTAGTAAAATTCAAACATAATTAAAATTGTTAGTACGATTTTTCTCTTCTAGTGTTTTTGATTGCCGTTTTATTAATTCCGATGTTGCGAATACTTACGTAGTTTTTGAGATTATTGAAGTTATTCGTCTAATAATTTTTGCAACGAAGTTCCTAATCGAGCGTTGTGAAAGGGGGCTAGACGGAAAAAATTCTTACGAAAAGTTGTCACGACACTTTTTAGATCCGTCATTCTGACCAATCAACGTGTAGGCGCTTATCGCGTGACATTGCTCGTATCCGATTGGTCCGCGTAATGAGTACAGTTTCTCGATATAGCGTTTCAACAATAGTAATTTAGTTCATAGTATTGTTTTTTTCTTCTTCATNCGCGTTGTGAAAGGGGGCTAGACGGAAAAAATTCTTACGAAAAGTTGTCACGACACTTTTTAGATCCGTCATTCTGACCAATCAACGTGTAGGCGCTTATCGCGTGACATTGCTCGTATCCGATTGGTCCGCGTAATGAGTACAGTTTCTCGATATAGCGTTTCAACAATAGTAATTTAGTTCATAGTATTGTTTTTTTCTTCTTCATAATGCCGTAATTTATTATTATAACTTAAAAATTACAATTCCTTCACTAATTAATCGAAAGGAACTTCGTTCCATCCGGGTGTCCCTTGACACCTCTGAAGTTTTTTTTCTATAAAACACATCTTTCTTCTTCTTTGATTGCGATTTACTCCGGTTACGAATGTCATCAACATACCGACATGTACACTTGATTGCGCTCATATTTCATGGCGAATACTTAATAGTTTTTACGTCCTCATTCCGTCGTTGCCTTATATGGAGTATCAACACTTTATCGTGACCGGCATAAATTGTGTTCTGTCCAAAATGTACTTAGTTGCTTACGAATGTTTATTAATAGTCGAACGCACCAGCTGTCCTGCAAGTTATCCTTGCATTTGGAAATTGGTATTTACTTTGTGTTAAGCACGAATAAGTGATTTTCATTAGCATGCAGCACTCGACTCGGATAGTGTGAGTTTTTATCGTAGCTCATATAAGATAGAAGTAGACTTGGCCTTAGGGATGAGACGCTCATTCGCGAAGCAGTTGCTTTTGAGTTAATAGGTCTCTTTCGGAGGCGCTCGGGCAGCTGTTAGCAAATCCAGCCCCTCCTGGCTGAGCCTTTGCTCGCCCACCTGTCCTGGTGAAAGGCCTCCGGGCCGCCAGTAATTCTTCAATCATAAAAAAAATAAAATGGATAAGACACCTACTCGTATCGAGCTGTTATATATTCTTAGTGTGCCTAAAAATGCAACGTAAACAATTCTCGGACAAATGGAGGGGAAGCGCGCTAGAGGAAGAGCGCCAGCTAGATGGGTTGACCAACTCAAGGAGGTGACTGGAGGCCAGATATGGGGAGCGGTACATATGGCACAGAACCGGACCGAGTGGAGAAGATTGACATACAGTCACGATCCTCAGCATTGAGGGAACCACCAGAAAGAAGGTGCACAACGTAATGCAGCTTAGTTAAGTTGCCGATATATCACGCAGTTCAATTCTAGCCGCGGTCCCCCGGTGACACTTGCCCCAATTAATTTAAATTGTCAGTTTCAAATGTCCTAATTATTGGAATTAAGGAAACTTATTTTTTTTTAAATAGCTTTTTTAATAAATCCTCGTAACAGAGCGATGCGCCTTGCCGGAGTTCAACTCCCGCATGCAAGTACCATTTTTTTCTATCTAAATCTATTCCTACTTATATTTAAAAAAACCCTATACTATATTATATTAAGGGGAAAGACTGCAGCGGGGCAAAATTTCCCATCCTTAATGGGGATGGGGGAGGACTTAGTCCCTGGATATACAGGTCGCGTCGGTGGAGAAACCGCGGTCCCCTAAAGGAGGCAGCTGAGTGGCGACTTCAACTTTTTTTTATATGTATTGATGTAACCCAACCTGTATCAATCTTTGGATTATATATCGTAGTCCTAGTAACATATAACCAATTGGCATTCGCTAAACTATTGCTCATTCATTCAGTTATTCAAGTTATCCAACCCATAATCATAATAGAGCGGAAAAAATCAAATGCCATCCCCCATGCGATTTTTCATAACTTACAGAGATTTATATGTGAAAAACTGCTGCGTTTGCAGAAAATCTATTGACTTAAAAGACGATGGAACAGATAAAACTGTGTGTGAACGAATGTTTTGGCCAAAAGCCAGTCACTTCGTATATGGGTTAAGCACTATTACGGCTCTGTGTTTGGACGTCATAGGTCCTGGTGACTTGTTTTCAAGCTTTAGAATACTATTTAATATATTAATTTTAATGTAATTTATAGTTTATTTTGCATAAGGTTGGTGAAATCTTGTCTGACACCGCTCCCATTTCTTTTTCTTTTTTTCCTACGTATGCTGATAGCCTTGAGAGGCTGTTTTAACTTCTCCTTAACGTGTAGACCGGGAGCTACCATACTAATAATAATTGTATGAAAACATTAATTTCTTGAAAAAATACCATTGGTACTATATGATACGCTATTTATTTAGAAGGTTTTAGTTAAGTTCTAAAGTTACATTCTAGTTCTAAAGTTACATTAAAATCTATTAACATTTATATCAATAAATGCATTTATTTAACAGTCAAGAGTAACAAACATCGCATTTTTTTATTTGGAGGATTAAGATTTTTTATAGAATAGGTATACGAGTGAATGAACTCACGTCTCACTCACATCAATTACAACATATATCCACCATCCCTGTGAGGCATGAAGTCTTAGCCTCAACTGTTCTTGTATTGTTTAAAGGCTGTTTTAGCGGATACGCATAACCTTTACAGCATCGATTTCTTAACGCTATTAAAATTCAAACCTTAACGTCAACAACACAAAAGTCCTTTCGCATTGAAAGACATGAATGAAATCACAGCTATCCTCAAATATGTTGATGCTGACACGCATGCTTCAGTTTCTAAGGCAACGACGTGTTATCAAATACAAAGCTGTACCCACGTCACATCAAATCAGATTTACCTGTGGTCAGGACAGGACGGTGTGAACACCATACTTAGCCTACGTCATGCCGAGAGGTTTGTTTGTGAAATAACGAAGTTTTTTTTAGGAAATTTAACACTTAAACATACCAACACTTACTGATACCTATTTCTACCATAGAGAGTAGATAATGGTATACGACAAGCATTACTCAAAATAAATAAAACAAAACAAAGAAATTGTATAATAACTTTAGATTAATTGGTAAGAAAAAGTCATGAAGTCAAATGTGCAAAAGATATAAAATGATGCGTGCATTTTCAATGCAAAAGTTTAAAATGGCTCATTTGACCCATTTTGGCATGTTTAGTGTTAATAATGGAAGATATTATTGTGTTCGGTATTCTTCTTCTCAGTCGTGTCACTCTTGACAGAGTGGTCGTGATCGTCATGTTGTGTTGGAAGGGGCAGACTTGATGCGTTTCACGATGTCGCGCCACCTCTCCCTGCTCGAAGCCATTCTACTGCACTCATTTAGGGGACCTCCCACTGCAGTTTTAATTTGGTCGGTCCACCGCATTGGTGGCCTCCAGCGCGGTCTTGTACCATCAACGCTTCCCTGTACAACGAGGCGTTCTATGGACCGGCCATCTCGTCCCGAAACGTGTCCGAAGAAATTCACCATTCGAGACTGTACTATACCAAATAGACGCTGCTTGATGCCGAGCTCCTGAGGTATCGAGTCATTTGTACGAAAGTCGGTCCACGAAACTCCAATTCGGTATTACCTGTGTGGTTCTAAAGAATAGTCATGTTACTTTTAAATTGTGCATGTTTGAAAATAAAGCAAGATCTATGGGTATAGACTATGTAGGATTGTTTCTTCATTGTTTTGTTTCGTCATTAAGGTGGGCACCGTGAAGATGATTAAAAAAGACGCGACCACAATAAACATATTGACGCGAATGGAAAAAAAACCGATACAAGACTGTTTTTGAAATAAACTTTTCCCTTGTGTTTTATGGTTTTAAATAATGATTATAAGTATATAGAAAAACTAATATCAGATAGACATTTTGATTCTCAACTGGAAAGCGCGCGAGGAGAAGCGAATATCCAGTCGCATAGACATTTTTACGCAAACTATTAGATAGATTTGTAAAAAATGTTGTCTTAGATGTTTGAGTTTCTATTCAAAATTGTTAATTTGTATTACACCTTTCCAGTATCTTCTTCAGATTTCGCGAGTCGTAAACGTAATTAGAAGTCGTCGTGGCCTAGAGGATAAGACGTCCGGCGCATTCGTGTTGAGCGATGCACGGGGTGTTCGAATCTCAGGCGGGTACCAATTTTTCTAATGAAATATGTACTCAACAAATGTTCACGATTGACTTCCACGGTGAAGGAATAACATCGTGTGATAAAAATCGAACCCGCAAAATTATAATTTGCGTAATTACTGGTGGTAGGACCTCTTGTGAGTTCGTACGGCTAGGTACCACCACCCTGCCTATTTCTGCCGTGAAGCAGTAATGCGTTTCGGTTTGAAGGGTGGGGCAACCGTTGTAACTATACTGATGGCTTAGAACTTATCTCAAGGTGGGCGGCGCATTTACGTTGTAGATGTCTATGGGCTCCAGTAACCACTTAACACCAGGTGACGTGTGAGCTCGGGTGGACGAGCTCTAAGCATCTAATCTAAGCAATAATAATAAATAAAAAAACAGTTACACGTATCTTTCACAGTTTCGTAAAATACCCGAAACGTGGTTTTCGCAATATAATGCAATAGTGAAAAACAAGAGAGATCAAACAATAGTACTAGTTATAAATAAAATACCTCTGAATAAAAAAATTATCGCATATGATTGTGAAAAATTCATTATTTATCCTATACCTAGATTTTGAGAGTTATCTTGTTTAATGGTGTTTGATCTTACAGATATCTATTGTCAAAGATAATAAATATAATTGAACATCAAAATCCGTAATAGCATGACGTAAATACAACATAACCCGGAAAATTCATAACCATTGTGGCGTTACACGGATTGTCTACCCTTAGTGACGTCATAACCCTTCACTATTGTAGATTCTAATTAAATCCTTCTTAATAGACATGGTGCGAGCCTTTAATTGGATTTTAAGGTGCAAAGGAGCGTTTGATTGAAAATGAAAGGGTGGCGGGCGGGTCTAGAAAGAAAGAAAAAAAGGTATTTTCCGTAGAATGTTTCAGAGGTTAATTAACAGGTATTAAACGTGGGCATCCTTGATAATTACAGGTTCGTCATTAATGAAGGGAAGGACGTCGGTTTTTCGGTTTAACAGTCCGTTATGGACGTGTGGTCGACATGGGCATAATCAAGAAGGGTTATAGGTAGGGTTGAAAAAACTTCCACGCGGAAGCTGTCAATTCAAATAATTGCGAATTCAGATAAAAGTACATTTAAGTTTCCGACGCTGTGAATAAATAGAAGGCTTACAAGGAAATTGGTTTACTGTTTTCTTCATATCTTCAAGATAGACGAAAAGTATTTTTGTTATTGCCTTGTATTGTTGAACGAGCTGATAATTCATTTGGTGTTAAATGACTACCGAAGCGCATAGACATTACAGCGAGAATGCCGCTGTCTATGTTAAAATACAAGGTTGGCCTTTCAATTGTATTGTATAATAGTTGACAGATCCTTTGAACAGCATGAAAGATTCTTAACAAAAATAAAATAGGACGATAGTGCCTATCCGCGTGTGCCGCAATGCATAATATCGCCAATAGATAATTACGCATAGGTATTTACGGGTTTTTCGGGTTTTTTTTTTTAAACACAATATTAATTCCTTCTGTGTGAAAGTCATTCTATCGTCTATTAAGTACGTATTCCGTATAGAATTTTTAAGCTATTGCATAGATTTTATCGCGGGCTTTGAGCGCGGCGACCGAATCAAGAAATTCCGTAACGAAAACAACCTAACACCTCTCCGCCTACCATGTAGCTCGCGATCAACACATTCACACGTTGCGCTTGTGTAGTGTTTGTGAATAAGCGCGCGGCGTGACGTCGCACTGCATGCGCATAATGAAAAGTCTGCCATCTCTCTCTCGCGCGGCTTAGCTTATGAGTGTGAAGGGGACAGTTAATGTTTTGCTTTAGTTAATGTTTATAAATATAGCGTGGTCTTATTTTATTATTGTTTTGATATTAAATTATTATTGTCTAATTATAATTGCATAAGTTGATAAATAATGCTATGCAATAGCTTTACCATGACAGTCCCCAAGCGCCACACGTGTTTTTTTTTTTATTTCTCAATGAAATCGCCCGACTTTTTCTCAGGCACGTCCCAGTTGAATCGATTTAAATCTGTCGTTCGAGAACCCGCCTACATCAATAATAAACAACACATTCAATCATAATTTAGTTCGACACAGAGAAACCGCAGTATGAAGTTTTCACAGCACACATTGTGAACGCTGTTTGTAAGATGAAAGAGCTCCCAAAAACCGCAAATTTCAATACGGAAGCTTCGAACGGCTAAATGATTAAGGCGTCTCAGCGGGGTCAACGTCCTCGTACGTCATATTTAGGGTTGCCATTCGAATCGGTTCAATGTTGAGGGTTAACAATTTTCATTAATTAAATTTCAAAGTGAATGTAGTTTTTTCAACTAGGAAAAATAATTTCTCCCACCATGTTTATAGGTTTGGCAATCTTATGATCTTCAGAATTTTTTTTATTCCGAGTTATTTATTCCACCTATAGAAATAAACAACCTTTCAATGGTTTGGAAAGGTATTTTTTTATATCCAATTTACAAACGGTTTCCAAGTTTTCACTATTTTAATTATAATAAAATTATGTTGTTAAATTCTTGATTGTTAATTTTCTTGAAGCACGTTTACTGCATATTGATAACTGAATAATGAACAACTTCACTAATTAAGCCAGTAAGTAATACCGCTGTTGTTTTGTGAGCTCGTAAATTTATAATGATTTGTAGGGGGGACTTCAGGATTTATGAGCGGGTTGCCAGCCTAAACAGACTTTTTTCTTGATGATTACTAGTTAAAATTTCTCGTTTCGTTTTTATGCGGTCACGAGTCACTCTTTGTTTTATTAAATTGTATTCTTAAAATTTTATGAAACAATGTTTTTTTTTTAAATAAGGTGATGAAAATTTTTTAAGAGGTTTGATGATTGGATGAATAAAACTTTAGGTATAGAGTTCAATAATTAGTTAATAGTAAGTTATAATCAATATATATTATGATCAATAATAATATTATAATACATATATAATTAATTTCCATCTATGTTTTCAACAATAAAGTTAAAAGAATCTAGTGAAAACTAAGTTTACTAAATATACAGATCTTGATATTATTATATACACGAACCAAGATTTCAGGAAGATCCTCAAATCTGCGGAGCACACTACAAATCCAGTGGCTCTCAAATTTATTTATGAAGTCGATAACACGCAGTAAATCATAGTAGGTCTGTTCGGAAACCGAATTTTTCCCGTTTTCGGCATTCGTATTTATGTGTTAGCACTATATTTCTTGTAGCGACCGGCGGTCCTGCGTCAAACGACCATCGATTTTCCACTTTCTGGCTTCATTCCAATCTCTTTCCCTTTGCCTAATATATTTGCTGGTCTTCCTTCACACAGCGCTTAGTTTTGCGAATATTAAAGAACGACTTTTTTTGTCGATAAATCACATAAATCGCTGACATGCGCATTTGAATAGCTCCTGGTCATTGCGATCTATAAGGATCATTTTATCAATGTGGGTGAAATCGGCTATGTGAAATTGACTAAAAGCTAAATTTTCTTGTTTCGATACACTGGTTAACACGGATTCAGTTCTCGACGAATCCGTTGCTTGCGACGAAGGGCGAGTAAATTAACCCACAGACACAGCCCACTAAGTGTCTCGCCGGATCTTCTCAGTGGATCGCGTTTCCGATCCAGTGGTAGATTCAGCGAAGCACTGCTCGTGCTAGGGTTAGTGTCAACAACGTCGTCAGGTTTGAGCTTCGTGAGCTCACCTACTCGTTCTGTGAATCTAATAAAACCCCTCGAGGTTACTATTTATTAACTAATTTGTTAACTATATGGCAACACTAAAACGAATCCTCTTTATACGTATATAAAAAGTCGATGTGTGCATGTTTCCTATATGTAGACTCCGAATGGTTGGACCGATATCGATTTTTAGAAAATCTTATTGCCTTAACGGGTAGCAGTGGTATACTAAAGGTGAATTTTCTATCCTCAGACTTCAAAGTTTCATTGTCTTAAGAAGCCTAAATCGCTGCTTTCGTTCCGATTAACATCCATATAGTCTTGAAGTATAAAACCGATCTTACACAGTATGGATATTGCATAACATAAGTATTCTTCAGAATTGTGTTTGTCATGGTTTCTCACAAATACTTGTGGGCCGCTTTTGTCAGAGATACACATGGTAATGGCCGAATGAGGAAATAAAAATATTTCTACACGGTGCGCTTTTTTTTTGATGGCCTGTGATGAATTTGTGTCAGTGTTTTTCGTGTTCTTTCTGTGTTATTCTTTTGTTCATGATCGGATATTTTTCTTGGTTCTAGTTTTGTATTGTTCGGTTGTATTTTTATGGAATAAGGCTACGAATGTTCGTGTCTCAGTTACATATTTATCTTATTCAACGTTACAAGTGCTTGGTTAAAATAGATATGTTTTTTCTACAAATGTACTTCAGCTATTTTTAAATAACTTGATTTATCACCTCAAACTATATCTTAAGACGTGATCGGAGTTGCTTCGTCATATTTTGCGTCATCTATATCTGGCAATCCATCACGAAACGAAATCTAGCTGTCAACATTCGGTAGATCTACCCCATATGTATTTCTTTTTCGCACTCAATAAACAGGTAGATAAATGGAGGTATGCGTGGTCCCTAACAAAAATGTACGATTTATTTTGGGGAAGTTGTCGGCGATGGAACGAAACAAAACCGGGAAAACTTTCCGAAAGTGCGGTCAAATCATAGCCCTCTTGGGAGACTAGTTGCAGGGACTTTCTTATGGGCCCGAAATCACCTTCGTCTGTGGTACATACTCGAGAGTCAGCGGGGCGATTCTGTTTCACGAAAATGAGTTTCAATTATTATTGGTTTTGTTTTATATTTTCGTTATTCCATAGAAATATTTAGTTGAGAAATGAAACGATACCTCTCGGAATCAGTAGTTGCTATTCGTCAAAAGATTTTATCCATAACCAATTCGAAGGTTCTTAAGCCTTTTTTAAAACGGTAGTGCTTTTGATTTGTCTACGTTTGGATCATTGTCCGTAATCCTTTTTATTATCGCACCTCCCGCCATCGGAGCAGAGTTCATCCATATTATCTGGAACCGCTGCGTTCATTGATAGTGCGTTTTGACACTCCACGGAGGCTTTTGGAGAGTATTGAGCGGTAGGCAGCGGCTTGGTTTTGCCCCTAGCATTGCTGAAATCCATGACCGACGGTAGCCACTCACCATCAGGTGGGCCGTATGCTCGTCTGCCTACAAGGGCAATAAAAAAAAATCGTGAAAGTATTAGAAGCTCGGTTTATCAAACGATGGAGCTATCCTTATCTTCAAATTCCATATGTACAAAATTTTCTAAGTAAGCACGTAGCTAGACTAATAATAGACATCCTAACTGTTTCTATTGTAAAGCAGTAACGCGTTTGAACTGTAATATAATGCAACTGGCGAATAAATTAGCTAGTAAATATTCGGCTATGGTAAATGTGAAAAGTAAATATATGCATGACGTGTTGTCTATTGGCCCCGCATTGGCTTAATGCTGGATAAGCCGTGACCTCCTTTCGCGTTTTAGTACATTAAAAAGTAATCTTCATTTGCATCAATATAACTACTTCGAATTGTCTGAAATTCGAACCAAAACCCTTTTGATTTAACTAGATTTATTCCAAACTTAATTATAAAACGTCTTTAACTGTAACATCTTATTAGACTAGACTTATTAATTTTTCGATTAGCAGATTAATTGAGATTCCACATTAACGAGACCGGTGGCAGATTCATTTTCATTACACAGTCTACCTACCGCAAAATCAATCAATCATATCTAAAGTTTAAAAGTCCATCAAATTTTAAGTTAAAATTTAGAAACTTGAAATTGTCGAACGAAATATTGCACGTTTTCGTCTTTCAAAACGAAACCGTTGTCTTTGTCTTTTATCCTAATAGTTTATTCATCAAAAAATACCGTTGATTTTTTTTTAGATGTACAGGAAATCTTACGCTGTTAGCAAATCCCACCTCTCACGGATGAGCCCGTGCTCGCCCACCTTTTCTGGTGAAACTGGAGGCCTCCGGGCCACCAGTAATCCTTACTTCCTAAAAAAAGGTCTTTACTGGTGGTAGGACCTCTTGTGAGTCCGCGCGGGTTGGTACCACCACCCTGCCTATTTCTGCCGTGAAGCAGTAATGCGTTTCGGTTTGAAGGGTAGGGCAGCCGTTGTAACAATACTTGAGACCTTAGAACTTGTATCTCAAGGTGGGTGGCGCATTTACGTTGTGGATGTCTATGGGCTCCGGTAACCACTTAACACCAGGTGGGCTGTGAGCTCGTCCACCCATCTAAGCAATAAAAAAATACTACTGATAATTTTGCCTGCAGATTCGTGGTAGATGTCGCAATAGTAACATTGTTCTACCACTACACACGGTGCTAAGACCGGAACGCACTTATCTATTCGTATAGGCTCACAATACTTTCTACCACTGCTCGTATGTTCAGGCACCTCTAAATCCTAAAAATATACAAAATTCCCATTTCTAATATCAAATAAAATAAGTACTCTCTTTAAAACAACCGAGCTTTTGAAAAATAGTAATTCGCTTTTGTCTGTTCAGCTTAAGTATAATTAATTAACAAAGGTGCAAAGAAAAGACGAAGATTTAGATGATTAATTGAAGATAGGGAATTTTACGTTTAATCTTATTTAAAATTAAACTGAATAAATTTAAGGAACTTGAAATAGCAGCGCGACTGAATTACTACTGGATTTTGGAAGTTGCAAATAACTTGCTACAGTTACCTTGTAATTTTTTTCGTTATTTGCTTACTCTGTAGGTATCTCTCTCTCTGAAGGTCTTTAATATTTTAAATTGTTTTTTTTTTTTGCTTAGATATGTGGACGAGCTCACAGCCCACCTGGTGTTAAGTGGTTACTGGAGCCCATAGACATCCACAACGTAAATGCGCCACCCACCTTGAGATATAAGTTCTAAGATCTCAAGTAAGCTACAACGGCTGCCCCACCCTTCAAACCGAAACGCATTACTGCTTCACGGTAGAAATAGGCGGGACCGTGGTACCTACCCGTGCGGACTCACAAGAGGTCCCACCACCAAAATCACAAAAACGTCGACAATGATATCACTAGCTCTCCTCCCTTAAAACAATATAAACCTTATATTAATCTCACCTGTATCTAAAGGTTATTAATGTCATGAAATCGTAGAGTTTAATTGTTATTACGTTAATATTTTCATTCTTTAACTTCGTATATTAAACAAAACGAAAAACATATCCTGCCTTAGGCAACTTTATCTCGCCAATTACGCGACCTGCAGTCTCAAAGCGAATTGAATTTTAAACGTAATCCAATAAGATTTAATATCAGGAGCTTCATTTGAGTTCGTTATAACTGGCTGCACTGCTTGGCTAATTTATTTAGCATTTTGCTTTATTGTATGCAAACTAGATACGTCTTCAAGAGATGACTTTATTAAATTTACAACGAAATGATATTGTTACTTGATTTAGTAAGTTACGCCGGCGATAACACCAGTTTAATAACTGTAGTATTGGATAGTGATATAAAACCAATTTTCTTCATGTTCATTAGTAGGCAAGGTAGAAGAAGCATTCTAAGATTCATTTTGATAATTACTTATTTGAGATCGTATTGTTAACTCGCGCGGGTAAATAAATACCACAATCTCGTCTATTTCGGAAGACGCATTCAGAGAGATTAAAGTTAAGTAATATGCACAGCGTCGAAAAAGGCATCGGAAGTAAAAAATTCCGTTCTTGACAAGGGTTCCGCGTTCGGCTAGGTTTCTTTTAAATATTGTTATAAGAAGTGCCCAGAAGTGCACAGAAGTGTACAGAAGTGTAATTCATTAGAAGTAAAAGTTTAATTTAAAGATTAATATAAGTTCATGTAAAATTACGAATATATGTATATATAGATACAGATACCTTTAGATGTTCACTGTAGTAAAATGATAATATTTTGAACCTATCGAACTATAATCTCAAGTTTTACCTATCGTAAATAAACATGGGTCAGTATTGTAACTTAACAGAAATGTTAACATATTTTAGGCTTCCATTGAAATCTAAATATATGTTAAATAAGCTTAAGATGTTCGAAGTTTAAGCAGTTATATATCAATACGACAGATCAATCAGACTCGTTGGGCAAGTGTAGTGAACACGATGCTATTGCCAAATTGGTCATTTTTTGTAACAGGGTCGAATTTGGAAACAAAATGTGATATGATAAAGGAGATTTTTGATAAGGAAGTCTAATTTGCGAGCATAACTAGAATATCTCACACAGATGGTTCAGTAACAGTAGGAGTGAAGACTCCAATGAATTCACTGTCGACAATAAAGTACCGTGCTAATATCCGGAGGAGTTGTAAAACAAATTCATTGAAAATATGACGTCTCCGGTAGTGAAAAGTATTATACATTGGTTGTAGATTGTTTTTTAAATTCCACATTTTCATCAGATGATTAAGTTCGATAAGAAATCCCGTTAGAAATCTGTTTTTTTTAAACTTAATGTGATTATTAATAGTATTAAACGTGGAACAAAAAAATACTACTCGCTTGATTCCGAAGACACACAACGACTAAACAAAAACCACATAATAAAACTTTCTAATTACGATCAAGAATACAAAGAATCTGATTCTTACGTAATTTCGTTTTGGGTGAGTGTAAACGTTCTGATTAAAATTTAGATTAAAAGTTCCTTGTTGACCATTGAAAAGGGAACTACGTCCGAAAACATTTTTTTTTATTGCTTATATGGGTGTACGAGATCACAGCCCACCTGGTGCTAAATGGTTAATGGAGCCCTTAGACATCTACAACGTAAATGCGCCACCTACCTTGAGATAAGTTCTAAGGTGTCAAGTATAGTTACAACGGCTGCCCTACCCTTCAAACCGAAACGCATTATTGCTTCACGGCAGAAATAGGCAGGGCGGTGGTACCTACCTACCTACCCGCGCGGCCTCACAAGAGGTCCTCCAGTAATTTCATTCGGTGTCGAGTCCAACACTGCGCCTGCAATCACACTTCGTTTCTGACGAATGCAGTCTGCCCAAAAACGGCGCATATACCCAACGTTTCACATGCCTCTATACAATAAACAGCTTAAATTACGCACTGCACATAACTTCCTTGGAAAGACATCATCAACTTCTCCGTAAATGGTATCGATGTTTTTACGGTCTCAACCTAGGTTAGTAGACGTGTGGTTGCTCTTATTGAACTTACCTATTGAACGTGTGATGCATTGGTAAATATATAGACGTTTTTGTGTGTACTAATATGGTTATTAATGGAATTTTATCGTGTTTCAAGAACAGGAAAAAAAAGTACTATTGCTTTTACGGTCATGTCAAACGTGGCATGTGGATTCCTTGTGGAATTCGAGATTTCTTTTGGATCGCTATAACTTTTCTCTCTGAGGAAATGCACTGAATTTTTTTCTTTTTAACGCTCTTTTATTAGCTTAAGCTTGTATCGGAATAGCTAGCCAACTTTAAGACGTCCGTTTAACTTCGAATTTTTTTCCGATATCAAGGAAGGATAACAGCGTAATCATTTTATTGCTTTGACCAAAAAAACCTGATATATACTTAAAAAGCTATTTAATTTTTACTTCGGTTTCTTAATTAATTTTTTTAGTTGATTGGATTTACTGTTGGATTTACCGATTCTATAGAAAAATAAACCATTAATATTATTTAAGAACATTCTTGACGAAGTTGAACCTTACATCACAACTTACTTAAATTCGAAGGGTATGGGAATAATTACTTTGACATAATTAATATATTATATAGACCCATCATAACTTAGATTTCTAAAGAACTGGAAACTCGTAGTGTAAATTTCACAAAATTTGAGGATCACCTAATGCGTTCGTGAATTTGATACGTTTTAATTCGGAACTAACGATATAAATATGTATTATTATCATCATCATCATTCTCCTGCCCCTCTCCCAGTCACCTGGGGTCGACGCAATATCTTTTCTCCTTCCATACTCCTCTATCATATACCATTTCTTCGCTTACTCCCCTCTTACACATATTGTCTTTCACGCAATCCATTCATTTCTTCTTAGGTCTACCTCTTCCTCTATATCCTTTCACATTCATAGTTAACACTCTCTTACCAACCTCATTTTCATTTCGTCTCATCACATGTTCATACCATCCCAAATACGCACTTCTCGGTTTCTCTGCCACAGATGCCACTTTCAGACTTCCTCTAACATATTCATTGCTTATTCTATCCATTCTTGTTACTCCACACATCCATCACAACATTAGCTCTCCGTTGCATGCAATTGCCTTTCAACTATATTATAAATATGTATTATTATATTCAGTAATATTTAAAACTATGTTTTTACATCCAGAATGCTTCCCGTGTAGAAGGTATGAAATCTTACAAAACTTTAAAGCCATAAGATTTTCGAGAACAAGTACATCGGTCGGTAGCGGGTTATCGAGCCAGTAATTGCGGGGTCCGGCCGTATCTCTGGAACTTGGTCGCGGAACTTTCTCATTAAAGCCGGGCCCGACTTTAGAGTAATGTTTTCACGGGCCCCAACGACGGATCGACCTGTCCGCTTCGAATGTGGAATGTATTTACGATAAGAGCACGTGGATGTTGTATTGGCGTGTATTTTATTTATATTGCGATGAGAAAAGAAAGTAGGCGGGCAGTTTTAGAGACAGGGCACGTACGGTTGTGTGTTTTTCTCAGTTTTATTTAATAGGGCGTATGTACTAAGTGCCCACAATCGGTAGTCTGGTCGTGTTGTATTATTAACAACACCAGTTACAATAGCATTCCGGAACGATGTCTGCTTGCTTCTCATTTGCTCCATAAATAAAGATTTCTGTCATAAATAAAGATATCTGTACTGTCCGTGTATGCTAGTGAAAGATAGTTCGCGAAGAAGGATTTTTCTCTTTTTTTGGCGTATATCTCCAGACGAACTTACGGCTCTCGGTCTTTATTGGTTTTCGTCCATAAATTTCATTTTTATTTACTTATCATAAATCAACATGAATATACTATAAGTCTGAGCAGTATTTAGAGAGATGAAGCCAAAGAGCCGAATTTGGTGATTACAATACTCTTTCTATAGGTAATGAATGTTTCGGGACAGTAACTGGTAGGCTAATGACATCTACCTCTCCCGATATTAATTGTTTATTGAGAACATTAAGGCTTAAGTGTAGATTTCACTGCTTTTCATTCAAAATGTTTTTCTTGTACGGACTGTGAAGCTGAAGTGGCAGTGGGCTGGTCACATATGTCGCAGAACCGATAACCGTTGGGGTAGACGTGTTCTGGAGTGGAGACCGCGAACCGGCAAACGTAGTGTAGGACGCCCTCCTGCTAGATGGAGCGACGACCTGCGCAAGGCAGCTGGCAGTAACTGGATGCGTAGAACCGAAGATCGGGTTCAGTGGCGAGCTTTGGGGGAGGCCTATGTCCAGCAGTGGACTGCCGCAGGCTGATGATGATGATGATGATGGACCGCGGTCAATTAGGAATTAAAGACACAAAACATACGCACCTACTCCTGTATCAATGTTTCTTATTAATATTACTGAACCATTTAAGTCCTTGACAAAAAATATCAGGGAAAAAGTAACGTTTTATTATCTTTTAAAGTTAATGTCGATAGAATAGTAAAGACAAATACTTATTCATTTACGTGTGTTTGTGCGTGTATAAAACAATATAATATGATACTAGATAATAAATTTCGGAGTGCCCAATTCATCGTACATTATCGTGAAACTCAAACAGAGGTTTCGAAGTTGTACAAAAGTTTTTTTTTTTTACGTTTAGTAATCTTACTTTATACGAACATAATACTGTTTCGTGAGAGAACAGTCGTAGTAAATAAATGTTGTATCGTAACGAATGCTCACTATTTTTGGGTCACCTAAACGTGTTAGACGGTGGGTGTAAGTTAAGGTAGACAGAGAGAGAACAAGTTAATTTTCCCATTGGTTATCTTTGTTCCGATTGGCTTTGTTTGGAAAGTGAGCTCAGAGATACTCCACTTTTGACCGGTTACCAAAGTCCGTATAAATCAGAAGCTGAATTCATTATAAATATATATTAAACTAGCGACCCGCCCTCGCTTCGCTTCGGAAACATTAAATTTTATTATTGATAGCTGAGTCCCGCGATGCTACCCGCGGTTATTGTTGTACCGCGGGTGAGGTCACGGGGTGAAGCTAGTCTAAAAAAAGCTAGCTTAAGTTACTCCTTATATCATCAGCTACCTATCAGTGAAAGCCACGTCAAAATCGGTCCAGCCGTTCCAGAAATTAGTCGGAACAAACAGACAGACAGACAGACAAAAATTATAAAAAATGTTATTTTGGTGTATGTACCCTATATATAATCATAATTGCATGTAGTAAAAAGCGGTTATTTCAATATTACAAACAGACACTCCAATTTTATGTATATGTATAGATGAAGGTAAATGGGAATTAAATCATTATTTGCTAGTAACAACCGACGAATTGAAATTCACTCTAATTGATTAAAATCGAGATTACCTTTTCTGAGCGCATTAGTCGAGTTTGGTCATTTGAAAAATTGCATAGCCTTCTTGACTTCTTTCTTCTTTAAAAAATCGTGACTATAGTTTATGATCAATAATGCTCACGATGATTTAAAGCCATATAAATGCTTAGTCAAAGTTACATGCATTTAATATAAAATCGAATTTTAAAAGTATTATAGATATTAAAATTTGGTAGGTTTATTGAAAAAAAAAGGTCTACTTATGGTATATAAGGTATAGATTTGCTTTGCCCTTCACTGTTTCACTGAGTGCTTAGGAATCAATAAAAATGTTTTGTCCCACCTTGAGATGTACATACATTTTTATTGCTTAGATGGGTGGACGAGCTCACAGCTCTCCTGGTCTTACGTGGTTACTGGAGCCCATAGACATCTACAACATAAATGCGCCACCCATCTGGAGATATAAAATCTAAGGTCTCAAGTATAGTTACAACGGCTGCCCCACCCTTTAAACCGAAACGCATTACTGCTTCACGGCAGAAATAGGCGGGGTGGTGGTACCCGTGCGGACTTACAAGACGTCCTACCACCAGTAAAAATACATAGGTTCTAAGTCTCCGTTTTTTTAATCAATTATCTCAATTAATCTAAATATAACTATAAATTACTCAGTTGCGTTATGGCTATCGCATTAAATTACACTTATCACTCGTGCGGGCTCCTTATTTGCATATATATATTTTTTAACGGCACGCTCAGACAGCGAAAGTATACATGATCGATGGTTTGATCACCGAAGATATTACTTTATATACCCATACCTAAGCGGAATTAATGGAGTCCGGCCGACATCTTGTCTTTTTTTTTAAAATAAATACAATATAAATCGTTCTTGAATATGATCAATAGTGTACAGCAAGTTTGTACTCAGTATTGACCCTTGATTACATTAAATTATTATTGTACTAGCGACCCGCCCTCGCTTCGCTTCGGAAACATTAAAACACACATGAAACCAAAAAAAAAATTGAAAAAAAATTAAAAAAAGTAGCCTATGTTCATCAGGGACAATGTCGGCTTCTAATGGAAAAAGAATTTTTCAAATCGGTCCAGTAGTTTCGGAGCCTATTCGAAACAAACAAACAAACAAATCTTTCCTCTTTATAATATTAGTATAGATATCTTACAAGCGGCCCGCTCCGGCTCCACTCAGGTCTTTAACAAAAATTTCAACGATATTTGACGTTGTTTTATTTTTTTAAATAAAATAACACTTATTGCGGAATAACTATAATATGTAGTTACACATATGCTGTCGCGACACTTTTTCTAAATAGGGATACTAATTTAAAAAAAAAAAAGAATATAGTCTATGTCACTCAGGAATAATGTAATGTTCCAAAAATGTTCCAAACAGTGAAAGAATTGTTCAAATCGGTTCAGTAGTTTCGGAGCCTATTCAATAAAAACAAACAAACAAATCTTTCCTCTTTATAATATTAGTATGGATAGTGTTGATTAGTTGATTACGTGAAAACTATGAATTAAAACGAAGACATGTCTTTTCAGTTTAACATGCGTTTATTGACTGAGAGTAAGTATTTTGTATGTATGTAACTCAAGTTTTGAACGTCATTTTCACAGACTTCAAGACATTTTATTTACTTGAAAATTTGCAGACACTTCAAGGACCGATGCCAATACAATAATTTTATAACTTCGTTCTGATATCTTAATCTGAAATAAGAGGAGAAAAAAAAAATTAACTGTTAGCTGTTTAATTAATTTTCAAGTTATATAAGTGTATTTTAATTTAAAATCTAAATGATATCAAAAACAAGAAGCATACGTAGTTTGAGAGATAAAACGAAGTATCCATAGTGATAATTGCGTACAATTCGAAAGGTCAAATGCTGTTCCAAAACAATTGAGATAAATCTCAAAGTCGTTCGCGTTGTTATTTAAATGGACTTCAATCAACTATTAGCACAAACAAAAACCAACGAAGATAAGATTGAAACACGGGAGCCTAATTTAATTCCCTAATTATATGAAACTAGTGGTCCCGCAGGAGTCGAAATTCGACTATAATTAATTGGAATTGTAAGTTTGTACACTATTATGATTGTATTTTATACTTCTATAATCACAAATTTCGTCAAGACTATACTATAAAAAATATTAACAAAGACAAACAATATTTAATCTATTCTCAATTTGACAACAGATATCAAGAACAAGTCTGACAATAAATAGTATGCATGCGTGTGTGCGTCAAATACATGGTATGTAGTGTGTGTAATGTTTTCTTTATTGATTTAAAGTATCTTTTATGCATTAGTTTAAAAAAATATTAGCATTGTGCACTTCTTCTCTATATTTTCTATAAGTGTGGAAAATTTCATACTGCTCCGTCCGCGCAATTTTCGTAAAAAGGGATACAAAGTTTTTGCTTGTTTAATACGTGAATTAATATATAGATAAATGAATTATAAACTGTAGTATCAATTATTAGCCTGACAATAAATTGAATAACGCTAACTGTACTAAATCATCTCGTATTATCTGAGCCGCTGTGCAAATAAGCAATTTGCAGATGTGTAGTTGGCTTGTAGTCTTGGTTCAAGCGATTAGCGATAAGTGTCTTATTAAAAATTATTACTTACCGAGTTAAACTTGTTTTCTTGTCTGTTCGAATTTAATTTTTGTACCACACACAAAATTACACCAACACCAAAACCACATAAAATTTTTAACTGGTGGTAGGAGGACCTGTTGTGAGTCCGCGCGGGTGGGTACCACCACCCTGCCTATTTCTGCCGTGAAGCAGTAATGCGTTTCGGTTTGAAGGGTGGGGCAGCCGTTGTAATTATACTTGAGACCTTGGAACTTATATCTCAAGGTGGGTGGCCCATTTACGTCGTAGATGTCTATGGGCTCCAGTAACCACTTAACACCAGTTCACAGCCCAACTCGTCCACTCATCTAAGCAACAAAAAAAAATACGACGTCAATGTGAGAAGTACTATATCCGTTGTTTACAATAACGTAATTTGTAACTATTTTTTGAGTTTCACTTTGTAAGATAGATTAATTGAATTTCACGATTTCTTTCAAGAATTGAATGGTACTTGTAGAAAGAAAGACTTGACGCACACAGAATGGAGTATCTTGCTGGAAATGAATTATTTTGGATGGTGTTTGTGCAATTTCTCTGTCTGACAGAGAGTTTTGTGCAAATTGAAATTGATGTGCAGTTAAAGTTTTGGTACTATCTTTATGTTGGTGGCGGCATTCTCGCACACACACTGAGTTTCTCGCCGGATCTTCTCAGTGGGTCGCGATTCAGATCCGGTGGTAGATTCTGCGAAGCACTGCTCTTGCTAGGGTTTGCTAGTGCAAATTTTCTCAGGTTGAGCCCGTGAGCTCACCTACCCGCCCGTACGTAGCTGGAATAGTCCCTTAGGCTACCAGAGAAAATGTAGAGGAAAAAACGACCACATCAAGTTACCAAAGATTTTCACTAAACAAAATCATATGTTTCTTGTATCTATTTATTTTAAAATACGCACTGGTCGCAGGTTTCAGGGATGTGTGCTCTGATGTTAAGAAATGCGATAATAAATGAGTGATCATCTCAAAATTAACCATTCACTACGTTATATTACTATTTTGTATATGTATACAAAACGTACTTAATATGGTATTCATATCTCAATTTTGTCCGCGTACCATTGCAGAAGTAAAGAAGGAATTCGATTTTTAATAACAGTCTTTAAATATTTTGATTTATTTTATGGTAGACATTTGCGTAAATCACGATAAGTTATGGGGCGCTGACAATAATTGGATAGCACCGTTTATGGTCCGCACTGCTTCGTGTGCTCATTGTGAGAAACAGTTGACTGTTATTGATATTACTGTAATAGTAATAGGTAATACATAGCTCAAATTAGAATATTAGACTGTTTTTTGAACAGAAAATAACCAGGCATGAGAATTAACAATAAAGAAACAATTTACCGAATTAATTACCTAAGTAGTAGTTTTATTTTTCCAACTGGGAAGGCACAGGTGTCATACATACCATACGGCCTAATCTTTTATATATTTTTTTATTTATGAAAAATGATAATATGAAATTACATGAAGTTGATTAATATGAAACATGGCATGAAATGAAATGAAAACGAAATGGAATGAATTGAAATGAGATGAGATGATATGGGTTGAAATATAATCTCAGTAAAATGGTGGTCATTTACTGAGACTTTTTCAGTGGACTTTTTGGAGGATCCTGAGAAGTTACGCTTAGCGGCTTTGTTTCATTTTCCCACATTTGTGCACTTTCACAGATCCTAAACAGTTAATAAACCACCGTTATTACACATTTAAACCTGAAGAAACACTAAATAGACAAAATAAAACAAAACACACAACTTCATTCCTCGCGTTCCATAATTACCTAATACCAAATCGCGTGTTTACGAACCCTACAGATTAGTACCAATATATCGATCCTGCTCAAATCTAGGGTGATATTAACGCCTAATCCCAAGCTAACATTAGAATTTCCTTGCGGCATAAAGCTCGATATTATAAAGGTTTCTAAAACCTCATTTGGATCTGTAATCTAATAAATTCAGACTGTTTAATATATACACTAATTCAGTCATAAATTTAGTTAGTTATGACATTTATATATTTCACGGAACGTTATTTTCTTCAGTGTATGGCTTCCAGTGACATTTCTGTTTTAGCAGTGACATATTCATTAAAATGTCAATCATGTAGAATATAGATTAGTTTGGTACCATTGACAAGTTGGCTGCGTATTTTATTACGTAAAAACGTATTGTTATAGCATTATTTCAATGATTACTATGATTGTTTTGTGACTCATAATGGTCATTCTAATAATTACAAAGTTATATTTTTATTCTGTCAATTTATTTGTTTTATTCAATGATGTTTTAAGCTATGCTACTAGTAAAATATACTACAGTAGCTTGTTATAGTTGTGGTGTTAGTGATTTTCGTTGATTTTTGCGCATGTCTCCGAGCTACCGAAGTATTGAAATCACTAGTTTACTTCTAACAATAGTTTGTGACAATATAATAATATTGATCATTGTCAGTCATTGTCTCGCTTCTTCTTCATATTGCGAATAGTCAGACTTATCGAGACATGTCGAAATTAGAAGTTCTGTTTTTTTGACTACGGAACCAAAATCGGTAGCTAATATAGACGAAACAGGCACTGGTAGCCCTAGCGTGAGTGCATAAACACAGTTAGCCATAGAAAGTGGAGTTTATTCAGAATAGCGTCGATAATGCTTCGGGTGAAGCCAGTCTTACGTAGCCTACCTTGTCTGTCGCATCCGTTCACAAATCACTTTTATCGTGTACATGAAGTGTACAGTAAGGTTCATTATTCATTGACGTTCTTATTTATAGTACTTAGGTGCGTAACAGGAAAGCTGTGACTATATAGTAAATTAGAATTTTATAGCTAATTGACTTGTTGAAAATTACGTACACAATTTACACCTTTAAAAAGTCAAGGTCAAGATCCACT
Organism: Bombyx mandarina; assembly: GCF_003987935.1. The sequence continues at coordinate 4,330,061 of NW_021011493.1, forward strand.
TTAAGTCATTAAGTAAGAAAAATAAGCAAGTTAATATTGTTAGGTTAGGCGCGTTTCGCTAAGAACTTGACGCAAATAACGACTGTCGTTGAAGCTATATCCTAAACGATGCATTTCGGTCCAAATAATAAATTAAAAATCATAAACTGTTCTTTTAGGCATTAGTTCTCTTTGAAATCACAATAATTTAATGGATTTCTTATCTGTATCTTTAACTTGCAAATAAATCGATTACATTACAAGTAGTTTATTTTGTGACATCCGTTTTTTGCTTGTACCTACAATGGAGAGTAATTGGAATTGAAATCGTCTACCTGTTTATGTCACAAAAACAATAATATGTTTTAAGTGTCGCTGTTACTTCTACAAAGTCAAACAATGCACATACTGTGCATTCAGTTTACAATGTTTTTTGCAGTTGAAAATGAAGTAAGACTGGTTCAGTCGCTCTGGCACGTGAGCGCTTTGTGTGATAGCTCCACTTAAGGATCTGACGGACCATTAAACGAACTAGACTGAGATCTAACTTAGAAAATCAGCTTAGATTAGCATACTTCATAAACATTATTCATTGGCTGTATGGTAAGCTTCCTGTTGTATTTTTTTTTCGTTTTTTTTTCAATAGTCGTAAGTAGGCAAATACATACATATATCACATATTTTTAGTAATATACTAAGTTCTGAAAATTGGAGTTTTCGTAGCGTTATGTGGTTTTTAATTGCTGATTCAAGGAATATAAACGATCGTTCACTCAACAATAGTGCAATTAAAATATTTTTTCAAAAACTCTCAAACATAATAAATAGTATTTCTCCACTTTCGATGAGTACTTTACTCTTACGAGCAGTAAGGAACTTAGTTTTTTTCTCCATTCTAAGAAGTAAAAACTAACAGCAGTAATTTCGAGAACCTCTTGTGTTAAATGAGGCTGAATCTAACGACTATTTTTACTGTGGCAATTGACCTCTTAGACATTATGTAGGCATTCATCTCAGAGTCCCCTATATTACGTATGTATAAGCAATTCAAAACAGGAAGACCAACCCTCGGTACGATTGAGGAAATTCTGTTTGTCGTTTTATTCAATTAAATGTTGAAACATTTTTCCAGTATCTACACTAATCAAATTATAGGCCGTTTCATATTTTAACTTTATTTAAGCAATAGAAATGAAGTTGAAAGGACTTGAATTAATAATTGAAAAGCCACCTTCCCGTGTCAATCTCCCATAGGCATGACGCGTACGGGCTACGCGTCATGGCTATGCGTATAAGTCAGAAATCTGATTCCCGCCAATAACCCACTTACCACATTCGAATATCTTCATGCATAAAACTATATTTTTATTTATTTTATGCAGTATCGATAACAACCCAATATTTAGTTACAACGGGTACAAGAGTGTAATAACAGTGATAACTCGATAATGTAACCGTGTTTGTTTGCGCGGGAAATATGACAGCTGTCAACTGTCACGAGAATTGACATGGCCGGCACTCGGAGTGTGCACGATTGTGCCAATGTAATAATATTATTGTATTTGCTCATATATTTGAGTAATATTATGATAAATTATCTGAAATATTTATTCGTAACATGCGATAACTTGACATATCCTAACTAAATGTTTTATTAATCATAAAAATTGCTTAATTTGTATTACCTAGTCTTTTTGTATTTTATTGGAAAGAAACTTTCTAAGCTTTCGAGCCATTTAATTTTGTCTAATTACAATTGATTAGGTGCTTGTAGGGTAACTGTGCTTTAAAGAAACACAGTATATGAACAAGTAACGGTCATTATTGCACTTCATTTTGGGCTTAATTATGTTCAATTAAGGATTAGCGCAGGACCGGTCTTTGTGACGAGGCTTGGGGGAGGCCTTTGTCCAGCATGGGCTGAAAAGAAGAAGAAGGATAAAAATTGACCAGAAATTTGTCGGCAAATTCTGAGTGCAGAATACGATATAATTATTGATTACCAAGAAGCATTTTCAAATGAAAAAAAAATGTAAAGTTAAGGTGATCATTTCTTCTCGATGACAAAAACAAAACATAAGTACCGACTCATGTCATCACTAGTCTCAACGATAACCCATTCTCGACACGTTTCAGTACCTGACTTCGATAACAGGTCGTTGACTTCTTTGCTAACGGTTTGCAACGTAAATACATGTATATGTATGTGTATATATATGTATACCTTGAAACTGTTTACGACTTTTGAAGACAAGTGACGTAGAAAAAAAACAATATTAACGCACAGACCAGTGATGCAATCAAAATGATTTAAACTAGTAAGCTTAGCCCGGTGATCGAAATTCGACCATAATCATAGGAAACTTAAGATTTAGATTCGTTTGTGAATAATAATTATTTTTCTTTTGTTATTGTCATTGGCATAGTCTCATTGTTATTGTGTAATTAGCATTTTAGTAAATAAACTAGGTATTTCTATATTTTTTTTTATCGATAACATTATAACGCGTCAATTAAATAGTCACCTAAAAAAATACACTTCTAAAACAGAAACGTTTTAAACAGCATACTTAAATTACAATAATAATTAATTTCATCTTTTTTATTCTGTCGTTACTGGACAGGCTACCAGAGCGCAAGTTATAATTATTGTCATCGGTCCTTTATGCCTGTGCAAATTTTCAAGTTAATCGGATGTCTTGAAGTCATTAAAAAATACCATCAAAGATTCCGTTTTAAACAAACAAACAAACGTACACATCCAGCTAATAAATGCATGCTAAAAATCATTTGAATAACAGACGAGGAAATTATATTTAACTGTTTTGTCTTTTAGGACAACTTTATAATAATAAATGATCTTTATTAAATGAAAATAATTGAATTATTTGATTTTCAACAATCTATATATTAATACGTGAAGCAAAAACTTTGTATCCCTTTTTACGAAAATTGCGTGGACGGAGGAGTATGAAATTTTCCACACTTATAGAGAATATAGAGAAGAAGCGCACAATGCTAATATTTTTTTAAATAATGCATAAAAATACATTAAAGCAATAAAGAAAACATTACACACCACTACATACCATATATTTGACGCACACACACATGCATACTATTTATTGTCAAACTTTTGTTCTTGACGTCTGTTGTCAAATTGAGAATAGAATATGGTTTGTCTTCGTTAATATTTTTTATAGTGTAGTCTTGGCGAAATTCGTGAAGTCGAATTTCGACTACTGCGGGACCTCTAGTACTTATAATTATGTACAATTGTATGGTACCTACTCGTGCGTAGAGATTAACTATGTGCTACTGCCAATCCCCTTGAGGCATGAGCATACATTATCAATTGTATCCTTGTATACTTCAAAACAGTATGCCTAGTGAGAGTTTTTTAACGTTCTCGATAGCGTAAAAGTTTGATGTGCCCCGTCGGACGAATTCCTTTTGTTTGTTTTAAGTTTATTTTATACAAAAGTTTAGGTCTTTTATTTATCGATTGAGGTACTACGAAGTCTGCCGGGTCAGCTAGTTCTATATAAATTAATTAGCTACCGGTCCTTTCTCTGCTCCAAGCTACTGCATTCGCTCGTTCGTTTTAAAGCTAAATTTCGAAAGCTAAATAATAATTTCCTTTATTGAACTCACGACAAACGCATGTAATATTAATTGTGATATGTAATAGTCATGTTTTGTGAGTAGACACAATGCAATTGTTAGTTCGATGTTCAAATTGTGAATGTCTATAGATTTCGATAATCGTCCCAGTCAGGTGAGCGGGACTCCGCGACGGCGACTAAAAATATAACGCTTACAAACCTTGGTAAAAATAAGTATGTATATAACATATAGCTAACATAATTGCATATTGATTGACATCTTCCATGAAGAAAAACTAGTACTCTATTTTATATCTGATGTAGTTGTTATAAATATAGAGTTTTGTTTTTTGATTGCTCTTTTTTCAACTTTGAACTTTACAATTAGTATAAATTAAATACTTAAATAACCTTCAACGAAACTATTAAGTATCTCTTACATAAATCTTCTAACTTTAGCAATCAAAATAAGAATAAATAATTCTAAATTTAAATACGAGTGCATTTGTGTCGTAGACACATTGTGTAATGATTTTATTTTTAAAATACGCCTTTTCGTGTTTTTAAAACTATAATATCTGAGAGCCCTGAGCAAGGCGAGGGTCGTATGTGGCCGCTGTCGTCACAAGCGCACTAAATCATGTTTTATAACGCGTTACGCTGCGCACAGATTGGCTGCGGTGCAACTCCATCTAATGTACCGTAAAAATCATTTTGGGTAACGGCCAAGAAAGCGTGTAACATCTAGTTTGTGACGACCTATTCCGTAGTATGCAATGATAATATAAAACGCATACAAAACAACTTCACCGATGACGATATCGGTTTTAATAATACAGTTTCCTATAAACTTAAAACGTAAACACTAAAGCTGTTCACACGCTTTAGTAATATGAATAATTCAAACGTTTTCACTTAATAAAATACTTTTAGAACCGCCCCGCATAAAATAGGCTTAGCCTTTTACCGGGGCTCTCCTATCGGTAAATTGTAAATGTTATATTTAATATCAACGTTCGAATGCTTACAGCGGACAATTTGTAAAATGTAAATTAGCACGAACATGACTGCGGAGGTGCTCGAGACAAATAGTTGTTCTCGGACTCTCGACGATGCTTGCCCGAAGCACCGAGACGTATTTATTATGCTAATGAACGTCTGACTTCAACTCTTGCCAGATTCGCACGATTCTCTTACAGATAATTCGGTGTTTTGTTCCGCTTTTGTGTTGAGTTCAAAAAGAAGAAAAGCGCCAAAGAATGGACTCCGCGAAACGAATTTTAATCAAAGAATTATCATAATCTATACAACGAATTGAATTCAAACTGAGGCATCTCTTTTATAGTGTAAATGCGGAAATATCTTGAAACGTTTCGAAAATGATATTATCATTATTTAGCACTAGCGGCCCACTCCGGCTCCGCTCGGGTCAACAAAAATTTCAATTATATTTGACGTTGCTTTATTTTTTTAAATAAAAGAACACTTATTGCGGTATAACTATAATAGTTAAACATATACTGTCGCGACACTTTTTGTAAACAATAATGTGTTCTACAAAGTCGTAGTACATGATTTTATTCTATCGTCAATAGTTTACGCAGGGCACGCGATTTAAAGAATATTATAGGTAATTTTTTTACACCTTGGGTTACATTATTGGAGTTTTAGTAAGGACCCGTAATTTTTAAAAAAATATTTATAGCCAATGTCACTCGGGAATAGTGTAGCTTCCAAACAATGAAAGAATTTTTCAAATCGGTTCAGTGGTTTTGGAGCCTATTCAATAAAAACAAACAAACAAATCTTTCCTCTTTACAATATTAGTATAGATGAGCATAGAGGCGTTTGCGTACGAAAGGTCGGTTTTTCTACCGCCGCGAAAAACTTAGACGTGCGCAGACAGGCCACGTCTCCATTCGAATTTGTCTGAGAAGAAAAATTGTAGGCACCTGCAACTAAATGCATTCGAGGGGAGTCTGATTGTTCCGGGGACGTACGTTTGAAGTGAGCTCATTTTGCACGCGTCTGGAGGGTTGACATGTCGTATCATTAGGTACATGTGTCGCGAGGGTGGCAGATGGCGACACCCTGAGTATCGCAGTATTCACGTTAATGTGGCTTGTGCTTAATGTTTGAAGAGATACAATTGATTTTCTAAACACGGATGTTGTAGAATAAAAAGATTCTACAACCAATGCTTATCCTACGTAAGCACAACCTCTTTCAAACAATAAAATTAAAATTCAATAAGCTTCAGTAACTTCAACAAAGAATCAGACTTACTTTCCTTTTTTTTCGTTATTTACAACCACTTATTTTTCTTTGTCAAGTACTGTGTTTTAATGGAGATCTGTCATAATTCATTCATCATCACAGTCATCACTGATTGGTTAACGTTAAGTGATCTGAATACGAAATGCGCTTCATCAATATATCGAGGGTCTTTTTGACTGACTGGTGCAAGTGCTTTCAGGCATATTTTTCACCTTTCATCATAAATATTATCATAGATCAGGCATATACTAATTGTAGCAGATGATTCTTACATGCCGTGAATATTGAGACCTTCTATAAATGATTTTCTCAACTCCTCCCCTGCATCTACGTTTCAAACCCTTATATTCTAAGCTCGCTCGTATTTCCGATCTGCTAAAATGAATAGGAAAGACGTAGCAACATGCTAGACACTTATAGTTGCAGAATTGGATGCTATGGCATCTGTGACAAAGAAGGTTAGGTTCCAAGGCATACATTCATCATTATCCTGCCCTTCTCCCAGTTACCTGGGGTCGGCGCAACATGTTTTCTCCTTCCATACTCTTCCATCATATACCATTTTTTCGCTCACTCCCCTCTTACCCATATCGTCTTTCACGCAATCCATCCATTTCTTCTTAGGTCTACCTCTTCCTCTATATCCTTCCACATTCATAGTTAACACTCTCTTACCAACCTCGTTTTCGTTTCGTCTCATCACATGTCCATACCATCCCAAACGCGCACTTCTCAACTTCTCTGTCACAGGTGCCACTTTCAGACTTCCCCTAACATATTCATTCCGTATTCTATCCATTCTCGTTACTCCACACATCCATCGCAACATTCGCATCTCTGCTGCATGCAATCGCCGCAATACAAGACATACATTAACAACAGCAAAAAAGAAATTATCCATATTTGTTTTCTATTTAGTCAATACAAAACAAAAAGCTAGCACAGATGATAATCAAGAACACCGCTGGGCGGGTTTCAACTGTCATTGCACACGCCGTGATGTATGTGCGCGGGGCAGAGCACAGAGTAGAGGGTAAATGTTCCCCTTGCTTATTGTTTACTCACTACAAAAGAACGGTAGATCATTGTCTATTTACTTCGTTTCCGATTCGATCATTTCAAACGTTTCCAAAGTGAGTTTATGATTTACTGCATTACATTATCTAAACAAAGTATCGTAGGTAATTTACTTCAAGGGTTGTTTTGCCTCGCCAGATCTCAGTGGTTCGTGTTTCCGATCCTGTGGTAGATTCTACGGAGCGCTGCTCTTGCTAGGGTTAGTGTTAGCAACGTCCTCAGGTCAGAGCCCCGTGAGCTCACCTCGCCCGGTTACGTAGGCATAATGACCTAGCTCTAGCTTACCAGCTTAGGTAGGAAAAGATAAAAAAAGCTTGGCTTGCTATATTTTTATATTTAATTAATTCGACATTTTGAAAATTTTACAGTTTCACTAGTCTCGGCGACTAATAGGTAGGTACCACCGCCTCGCCTATTTCTGCCGTGAAGCAGTAATGCGTTTCGGTTTGAAGGGCGGAGCAGCCGTTGTAACTATACTTGAGACCTTGGAACTTATATCTCAAGGCGGGTGGCGCATTTACGTCGTAGATGTCTATGGGCTCCAGTAACCACTTAACACCAGGGGGCTGTGGGCTCGTCCACTCATCTAAGCGATAAAAAAAAACTAAACTTTGACTGGCCGACTCTAGAGTTTTATAATAAAATAAATAAATATGTACATAAATAAAAAACGCGAAATGTAGTCCTAAAATAGTTTTAATTGTAAAATGATTTTGTTCTGAATAATCAGTAAACAATACTGTGTTTCGATTGAATTATTCGTTGACTTACTTTTATTAAAAAAAAAGAAACATTGTAGATTTTCTATTTAAAATAAGATCTTTTGAAATCCATTTTATGAAATCCAAAATAATTTAACCACACTTCGACTTTTCGATAAGCGGAATCGTCCATTTTCCACTTTCGAACATAACAGAGCTTACGATTCTGATCTTAATCTGTATTGTACTTAGATCACATTTTTGTTTGTCGCGTTTCATTGTTGCGTATTCCCGTGAATACAAACATAACTTGGTTATTACTAATCATTTTTTATTTTCTTCCTTCAGTGCGGTCTTCTGTTTTTATTGTTAATATTGTTTGCGTATATTTTTACATTTGATCTTCAGTTTAATAGGTAGAATAGTCATTATTCCAAAGCAGGATTTACTTCATGTCTTTTTTTTTTCCTACCTAAGCTGATAGCCTTGAAAGGCTATTTCAGTGTAACCGTAACTAGTAGGTGAGCTCACGGGGCTCAAACCTGACGACGTTGCTAACACGAACCTCGGCAAGAGCCGTGCTTCGCAGAATCTACCACCGGATCGGAAACGCGACCCACAGAGAAGATCCGGCGAGAAACTCAGTGGGCTGTGTCTATGGGTTAATTCGCTCGTCGAGCCCTTCGTCGCAAGCGACGGGTTCGACGAGAACGATGATCGATGCTTGAGGTACCTAAAAGCACCGTTAGTGGATCGGGAGGATCCGAAATGACGTTCTTCATGTCTCTAGGAAAGCTATGGCATCAACGTTCTGGTGTCTATGGTCTCTGATAGTAACATGACGTTAGGATTGGCTTTGAACAAAAAAAGACTATAAATACGCGACCTTTAACACTTTATTTTAACGGTAAAAACATGTTATCCATATATAGATACGTGAAGCAAAAACTTTGTATCCCTTTTTAACGAAAATTGCGCGGACGGAGGAGTATAAAGTTTTCCACACTTATAGAGAATATAGGGAAGAAGTGCACAATGCTAATATTTTTTAAATAATGCATAAAAGATACATTAAATCAATAAAGAAAACATTACACACACTACCATATATTTGACACACACACACACATGTACTCTTTGTTAATTGTCAAACTTTTGTTAATGCTTAAAGTCTGTAGTCAAATTGAGAATAGGTTAGTATTGTTTATCTTTAATATTATGAGTATTTGTCTATAGTATAGTCGTGGCGAAATCTGTAACAATAGGACCATAATAATGTTGAAACTTATAATTTCAATTAATTATAGTCTAATTTCGACTACTGCGGGACCACTAGTGAGTGGTATATTAAAATGTGATCGAACATCATACGTAACGAAATTTGAATATAAAATGCGAATTATTGAAAACATAGACGCGCTTACATAGTGCTGGTCTGAACAAAACATTATCTATAAATATTTACCGCCCGACATCCTACAGATGACAGGTATTTTCTCCTTATTTACATGTTAATTAAAACGCTAAGCCCCGCACCCTGGCGGGCCCATATTGTAGATAGCCTCAACAAACCATAATATTGATCTACATTCAACTTTCTACTTTTATCGTGGAATTTAGAATTTATATTTGCAGTGCGGCTGTAATTTCGATGCTGGAGTATTAACTTGAGCGTATTTTCAAGATATGTATTTTATTTTATTTTTTTATTGCCTTTGCAGGCAGACGAGCATACGGTCCACCTGATGGTAAGCGGTTACCGTCGCTCATCGACGTCAGCAATACCAGGATCAGAGCCAAGCCGCTGCCGACCATAATACATATTTGTGTTTATTGTAGGCATAGTCCTTATAGGAGCGGACATCGTAAAAATACCTGGATGGACTGCGCGAAAGAGGAAGGAGAGGAGGAGAGGAGAAGAATGCGCGTTTTATGGGTGGTAGGACCTCTTGCGAGTCCGCGCGGGTGGGTACCACCACCCTGCCTATTTCTGCCGTGAAGCAGTAATGCGTTTCGGTTTGAAGGGTGGGACAGCCGTTGTAACTATACTCGAGACCTTAGACCTTGTATCTCAAGGTGGGTGGTGCATTTGCGTTGTGGATGTCTATGGGCTCCAGTAACCATTTAGCACCAGGTGAACTGTGAGCTCGTCCAACTACTAAGCAATAAAAAAAAGAGTGTAGAGATGATTTATGATAGACCTGAATGAATAAAGAGGATGTAGTGCGCTCTGGTGGTAGATTCAGCGATTCATTTCTCTCGTTAGGGCAGATGTTAGCAAATTCTGTCAGTCTGAGACCCGGGTGCTCGTTCACCAGTCTCTAGGCTACTGGCAGATAGGCATACACAAAAAGCAAAAAAAAAAATTTTTTTTTTTTAATGGATCGATGGGTGAGCGAACTCACGGCTCAATTGTCAAGTATAAAGACACGAAATCAAAGGTACAATTATATTTTTGAATGGCCGTCCTGTCTATTAAATCGGAATACATAACTGCTAAGCGGCAGAGGTAGGCAAGACGGTAGCACCTACCCATGCGGGTCTTACAATACGCCCTACCGCCACTGAAATTGCAAGTACTCTTCTTCAACCCATATCCACTCAATGCTAAGTATAGGTATTTTCGGATCCTCTTCGGTCTCTTGCCTTTCGCATCCAGTCCCTACCAACCACTTTGAGCAGATCATCGGTCCACCTCATTGGCTGTCTCCCACGTTACGACGTCCAGTACGAGGTCTCCACTCCACCATTTTTGTGCCCCACCAAGTACACAAGCAAGTAAACAACTTCTTAATTCATAATGTAGATTATGAGAACTGATCAAACATTGTCAACAAACTCCCCTCCTTAGAGGTGAGTTAAAGGAATTAATTGCGTAAGTTGATAGCCCGGTACCGAAGAAAACAAGATTTTGTCGCAATAAAGAATTCATTTCCCATTCGATGTTTGAATTAAGTCCCAAACTTATTCATAGAATTACATATATAAATTCATAAATACAAGTTCATGAAATTTAACGGCTGTTATAATTTACCAGTTACAACGATAAAAAAACACACAAACACACATAGAGCGGTTAATAACGTGTCGGATTCGAGTCGTTATTAACATTGAATAAATTAATAAACGTTAATAATAATATGATTATTGCCAACACGTACCTAATAAACGAAGAAGAAAAAAGTAAAGTTTTGATGCCAGTTATAAATTTTGTCTTTTCATTATGGAATTTTATATACTGTTCGTTTTATTTTTGTACGTAATATTATTTGTTGTCACACATTCGGATTTTGAGGGATATCTGAGCTACGTACATCATAATGTTCATTTTGTTGTGAACAATAAATATCAAATAATTACTAAGAAAATTCACTATTTTAATGCGCAAAATTGATAATAAATATGATATTTTTGTCGTATACATCGCATTATAGAAGGCATTGGGGAAGGCCTATGTCCAGCAGTGGGCAGATAAAAGCTGATGATGATGACATCGGAGTTTCATGAGTGGATTAGTCGTTATGCAATACAGGTCAGCCTTCACACATTCATTTCAAAACGGGTGGAGACATGTTCCGATAACCGCTTAACACATGACGGATCGTGATCTAGTCCACTTACCGAGTGCAATAAAAAAAGGTTTGACGATTTAAAAAGAAAACTTTCGGCTACTGACTCCGCCTCTGGGCTTGATAAAATAATTTTCATATTATTGTGGGCGCAGCGCGCGGTCTTTAGAAAGTGTGTGTGTGTCTTGATAAAGTCTGAAGCATCGTTAAGTATAGCGGTGCAGATTATCAGCACTGAACTATCAACTACTATTTATTTACGAGGTGAAGATTATTTAAAACGGTTTCAAGCTTGGAAGAAAAGTCGTATCCGGAACCACAATATTTAAACATCCTATTCCTAATAGGTTAATATCAATAACGAATCAACACTAAACTTACAACACTTAAATGCAGGGGTCATTATTTAAATTTAAAAATATCATTCCATCTGTATTTATAACTGCCTTAAAAAAAGTTTTATGTTCGGCGGCTCTGTGTTTATTTTTATGTTCAATGATTTTTTCGTCATATGAGGATCGATTTTCAAATTTTTCATATCGACGCTTGAAAGACAAACGTGACTAAGCGACAATGCGTGAACTTTACAGTAGACTAATTTAAAGTTGAAATACCTGAAAACAATTCTATTTTAACGAATCTAGCTGCAGGATTGAAATGATTTTAATAGACCTAGAAATATATTTTTTGGCGCATCGAATATGGTTAGTGCCTATCATTTATGTACAAAGCAGTTATTGACGCTTAGTCACTTTTGCCTTTCAAGCGTCGATATCATGTGCCAATGGCGATCCTATTGCTAGATTAATCGATATATTTCCGTCCTGCAGTCAGTTTTTTTTTTTAATTATAACAATTTACTAAAAATTAGTGATTCATAAAATCACTAACCAAATAAAATCAAATAATTCCAACATTTTTTTTTCATATCAAACTCATATATCAATCCTCATGGTGAATTTTATCTTTACCGATCAGATCAGAATCAGTATTCTCTGTAAATTGTTTTGTCATTTTAACGATCGTAAAGAATTTGCGCTATGTGCTTTACTTAACAAGCAAAATGAGTAAGTTGGCTTATGTAAGGCGTTCATTGAAGCCAATAAAAATAACGTTTTCTTGAAGAAGTAAACGAGATTTTAGGGTTACGAAAAAAAAAGCACTTAAAAACCACCGATTCCGAATGGTCAATTAAAACATCGATTAAGCAGGAAAAAAATCGATTTTCGTTCTTGAGTTAATTGAATGAAATCAATACCCGATGTACACTTAGATAAGTTGTCCCACATGTTCATATGCAAGTAATAATTATAATTATATATGTTAACCTCAAAATTTAATTAAACGTTATGCTATTTTAAGCGTTTCGTTGTAGTTAAACGAGTCGCGGGCTAACGGACTTGCGCTTTCGTAATGGCATTGATTTTTCTCTGCTTTACTCTTCTTTTTCTCCACCTTATCCCACTAGGTGGGGTCGGCACAGCTAATTTTTTTCTTCCATTCTCTTCTATCAGCCGTCATCTCAACACTCACTCCTCTCTCTCTCATATCGTCATTCACACACTCCATCCATGTCTTCTTCGGTCGACCTCTTCCCCCTCTACCTTGCACTACCATTTCCATACATCTCCTAGTCACATGCATCTTCTCTCTACGCATCACATGTCCATACCACGCTAACCGTCCGCTCCTTAATTTGTTGATTACCGGGGCCACTTTCACACTTCCTCTGATATACTCATTTTCTCTACTTTACTATCTTTTTTAAATGTATATTTTTATTATGAATAGATTAATTAAGATATCCTTGTCGATCATTACGTTTTCAATGTAAATCATTAATTATTTTAAATCATTAATATTATTAAGAAAAATATGAGAAATTTCGGAAACTTATCGCGTCGGCCAGCAGTCTATCGAGAAACTTGTTGTTCAGGGTAGGGTCAATGGTAAGAGATCTCGTGGACGAATCCCCATGCGTTGGACTGATCAGGTGAAAGACCTTACTGAAACCCCACTTAACGAGTGTGTGCGCCGGGCCTCGGTTCGCAAACTGTGGAAAACATCTGTCAAGGCTTTAATGAGCAAGAATTCCACATGACCACGACTGCTCTGCCAAGAGTAACCGATTATGATGATGAGAAATTACCACTATTGTCCTCACTTAGCAAGTACGGAATTGAGATAGAAGACGCATTTTTTTTTTAAATTGAATAATATCGTCACAAAAGTATGAAACACTATGATTAATTAAAATGTGCGAATTTACCGACTAAATTTAAAATGTACAATTTCTTTTTCATTAAGCTTTAGTCTCGACCACGAAATTCCTCATTTCATTGAACGGTTTTCGGTAATTGATCGAACGACAATCAAAGCGGTTCCCTGAATACTTTAAAAAGAAAATGGATTAAAACGTCCACGGCACCAGAAAGAGATTAATTAAGATATAGCGGATAAACTGTTGAGATCACTTCAAAGTAAATTGCAGAACTAGATAGCCGTTCGCTTGGATTAAAACAACTTTACTTGCTTTAAAGTCTAGTCTGCGAGTGACATCTAATCGATTCCCACTTTCATGAACATTTTTATTATTATTACTAGCTGACCCGGCAGACTTCGTAGTGCCTCAATCGATAAATAAAAGACCTAAACTTTTGTATAAAATAAACTTAAAACAAACAAAAGGAATCCGTCGGGCGGGGGGGGGGGGACACATCAAAGGAAAAATTAAATTGTTATTTTTTGTTAAATTCCGAGCATTTTCATATTATTTATTTACCTTTTAACCCTTTTCTGGACTTCCACAAATAATTCAAGACCAAAATTAGCAAAATCGTTTTTTTTTTATTGCCTTTGTAGGCAGACGAGCGTACGGCCCACCTGATGGTGAGTAGTTATCGTTGCCCATAGACTTCAGCAATGCCAGGGGCAGAGCCAAGCCGCTGCCTACCTTCCTTTGAGGAAGGACATGTCATAGCTCTCGGGAAACACCGTGTGGCGATATTTGGAATGTGAGTTAATTCGTCAAGGATATTAAAAGGTTCATGGCATTCATGGGCTCGAGCCGTCGATGCACAATGTGCGGCCTCCAGTGATTTATAACGCTGTGGATATTTTTATATCGAATACACTGACCGCTCGTTAAAATGTTGAATTTAAAACTAATCCGTTATTTATAAGGACTTAATGTTTATCTTCTCCGCCATAATCATATTTTTGTACATATCAATTCATTTAAACTACATAAAAATTATAAAATATTTTTCGTGTATCTCAGGAATGTGGACAAGATAGGACTAATGTCCACATTCCTGGGATACACGAAAAATATTTTATAATAATTATGGACGACAATATTGATAATAATAAAAATTATGTTTACTTTGGTAAATTTGAAATGTATTTTACACATAATATGTAGGTACTTTTATAAATATACTTAAAGACTTAGAATAATTTTAATAGAACATTAATTACTATTAAACATTAACATTGTGTTATATTTAACATGATCATGTTTATTATTATTTAACATTTTTATTCCTTCAATGATAATGAGCAATTACAAAAATTTACATAATAATAGTATCTATATATAGATGAAATATATTTGTGCATGTTTAACCAAGGCTATATAGGTGCATTCCTTGTTTAAAAATACAATATTTAGATTTGACGTCATCAGTACCACGAAACTTCAATCACTCAAGGCATCTTTGATGTTAAGTGTTAAGGGGATATAAGAGCACTCGATGAAAAAACATTTTATTTAGATTAAACTCTGAATTCTTGGGTACGTAATGCATTCATTTATCTCACTCGCACTTATTGTAAATTTTAAAGGCGTAAGCAAGACAACGGGAGCTCACTTTGACTTTTTCATTTCAATTTTCAACTGTCCCTTTCACGTGTGCCGCGCATTAGTCGTGAGTGAGTAGGAAACATTGAAAAACTTTTAGTTGTTCGACTCCCTCGTAAATCTTTATGGGGTGTCGAATTGTCGATGCTGTGTCAGACATCTTTATTATTTACGATAAGATGCAAGATCACAGGAGCTCCTGCATGCATACAAAGCTTAAATTTCATATTGACAGTTTTAAAGGGCAACGAACCGAGTACAAAAACATTCAGAGAAAACATTTGTCGAGACTAAAATAAGCCATAATGGAATTAGAATAAAAAAAAATCGATTTATGTCTTAGGGTTTGATGCAATGCACTAAACAAAAATTCCGTTTGTTACACATAAGGCCCTTTAATGAAAATCAAATTCTATTGGATTAAACTAGTCTAGTTCAAGGATTTATATTTGCCGAGAAATACCTGTAGAGGTCACCGACTTAACTGTGGCTGGCCCTGGCATTGATGATGTCCATGAGCAATGATGGCTACCTATCACCAAGTGGGCCGTGTGCGCATCCACCTAAAAAGGTAAATTAGATATAAGATTCAATAGAGATTTCAACTTCACGTTTTTAAGTGAGGCGATATTAACGTAGTGGTTTTTATGGCTTTTGTGCTCGGATCAACCGTGAACTCATTTGTTCGTTTAGCGCAAAATACACTCATACACAAAAAAATGGGGACGCTCTAAAGAAAAGAATCATATTAATAACTGCTAATTTAAACAATAAAGATTTAAGATCAAATAGAGAAGATGTGTATACATAAGTAGAATACAAATGTATTTGCTCGAACATGATAGCTTTGAAAGAGAAATAGGCTGAACGGCAATGCCCATACATGTAAAATATGTTAAGGAAACCCACGTCATTATGGATCCTCCCAATCCATTAACAGTGCTTTTAGTTACCTCAAGCACCGGTCACCGTCCTTGCCGAACCCGTCGCTTGCGACGAAGGGATCGGCTAGTAAATTAACCAATAGACACAGCCTACTGAGTTTCTCGCCGGATCTTCTCAGTGGGTCGAGCTTCCGATCCTGTGGTAGATTCTGCGAAGCACTGCTCTTGCTAGGGCCAGTGTTAGCAACACTCCAGTTTGAGCACCGTGAGCTCACCTACACATGTCAAGGAGAAGCTGAAATAGCCTCTCAAGGCTATCAGCATGGGTAGAGAAAAAAAGAGGAAATAATTCACTGTCAATCTGAACGAAAATTTAATTAAGTGAAACAATACTTAACTTGACTCTAATGATATAATTCTAATATTTCAGGTAATATATACGGTGAACAAATATGACGTCAAAACGGCAGTAAGTTTAATTTTAGAGTAAAATAAAAATTATGCTTATTTTTCAAAAGTAAAATAAGGTAAGTTGAATGCCCTTTTTTCAGTATGGCAATGTGCTTCTTGCGTATGTCATTGTTGCCAATGTTGATTTTTATAACACTCTTCAGATATAACAGTAAAAAATGCAGCCGAATAAAATGAAGTTCATCCAGAAATTGAATCAAATCAAGGGAGCGAAAGGCTGTTTGAATTGAGCGATAATTTTGCAACTTTAGAGGAGAGCCAATTAAAGTTTAAAGTTTGGAAAGAATATCACAATAAAAAAACTTCTTTAGCTATTGGAATGGAGTAAACTTAATTGAAGTCCAATTGAGAAAATCGAACTGTTGATGCTAATCTATATATATATAAAAATGAATTGCTGTTCGTTAGTCTCGCTAAAACGTGAGAACGGCTGGACCGATTTGGCTAATTTTGGTCTTAAATTATTTGTGGAAGTCCAGAGAAGGTTTAAAACGTAGATAAATATGTAAATGCTTAGAATTAAATAAAAATAACAATTTTGTTTTTCCAATGATGTATCCCCCCTCGGACGGATTCCTTTTGTTTCTTTTAAGTTTATTTTATACAAAAGCTTAGGTCTTTTATTTATTTATTGAGGCACTACGAAGTCTGCCGGGTCAGCTAGTACCAAATAAAACGCACCTTTAATTACAAAGATAAATATCGCTTAAACCCATTAGCCTTTCACCTCTCGAAATGATATAAAACGATGGGATGAGATGAAATGAAATGAAGGCCTACTCAAATGGTGGGTTTTTACTGACTTGATTTCAGTGAGCTTTTTGAAGGAACCTGGGAAGCTACGTCCAGCTTCTTTGTTTCATTTTCCACAACTTTACTAAAGTGTTAATAAGTCACCGTTCTTACACGCTTAAACTTGAAGAAACACTAAATTAACAAATTAAAACAATTCATAGAACTGCTTCTCGCGCTCTTGCGAAAAGCCTGTACGTCTGTGTAGAATGGAACGATAAATGTTTGAGCTACCGTAAATTTTAGGCTACTATTGCTAACCTTAATACTGGAAATCTCACTGTTACACATATAATTAGGATTATGGTAACTAAAAGTGAGACTAACGAAATGCAAAAAAAAAAAAAAAAACATAAAAGGCTACATGCGGTGAATTTTAAGTTTTTTTTATGAAGTCCATTAAATATTACGGTAATTTTCGTAAATTTTCTGAAATTATCTTTCACAACTATTATTTCCTCAGATGAAATCAGATAAAATTCCGAAATCAGCCCCATCTTATTATTATTGTTTTGTAACATTTACAAATTCCCAGTACTTTATATAACAAACATTGGAGAAATTGGAGAAACGCCTGGGGCCAACGCCGTGATTACTTTGTTAAAATATCGACCGACGTCGTATCGTAATTAGCCGGTATTCAATTAAGACTAAAGGCTTCGGTCGCTTGTATGGCCAGGGCTGCCTGTGCCAACAAAATCAACAAAAAAAGTGCGTGTCAACTCCGGCGCACGATCGGAATTTATCCTTTAAAAGTGATGCCGTAAATTTTCAAGTACCCATTTAGCTATAGTATAAAAGTGGTTTAGCTTTGAACTATTCTGCTTAGAGAGCGCTAGCAGGATTAATTAAAATGAATGATTAAGCTAATATCTTTAACACCATGCTAATCATGCATGTACTTTATTAAATTAGTGCCTTCTATTCCAAATTTTGACACGCTAATTTAACACACAATTCATTTACATTTTACTAAGGGCACACTGGATGGAACATGACAATATAATGAATGACTTGACGAAATCGATTTTTAATAAGTAAATTCAAATAAACACCGAAAAAAAGAAATAAAAAACATTAATTGAAGAGATACTGAGAGATAGAGATACAGAGATAATATTATACTAATAATATAATAGTATTTCTCAATTATTAAAATGAAAACGGAAACACTTTAAATTCCCAATATTACGCCTTTCCCAGACGTATTCAAATAATTCTAATCGCTTCGAATAATCCTCAGAAAAGTGCTGCTTTGTTTTAGTATGTTAGTTAATATGTGCGTCATCAAAAATACAAGATATACAAAATATTTATAAACATATAGTATCTATATAAAATCTATGACTACTCGTATAATTAAAAGAAACAGACATTACTGAGCATTCAACAAAGATTCGGTCAGTACTGATACCGTGTGGAGTAGTAATTGTTTGTTGACATAGTTATAATTCGATTTGGCGAATTAATATACTACCGGATCGGAATCGCGACCCGCTGAGAAGATCCGGCGAGAAACACAGCGAGCTGATGCATGGGTTAGGTTGCACGTCGAACTCTTTATCGAGTTCGACGGGTACGGTTACCAGAGTCCCTAAGCCTGCTCCTAGTGTTAGAGCAGAAGGCGTGTAATGCAAATGTTATTGGATCTGATGGATCCGTAAGGATGTGTCTAGGGCGTCGACGGTGACTGGCTCCTGCGTGATCAGGATTCGGGGAGTAGTCAGCGGCGGTAACTTTAAGGCAGTTATCATGCCGCATAGCCTTATCGAAGTACTATAATTTGTGTCTATCTGCTGCCAGTAGCGTAGCGGATATTCAGGCTTCATCGGATGTATAGGCGAGCTGACAGGGGTCAGTCTAAGAGGCTTTGCTAACATCTGCTTTAGTAATCTTAGCTAAATCTGCCACCGGTTTTGTAATCGCGTCCCACTGAGACTATCCGACGAGAACACAGTCTGTTGTATCTATCGCTAAATAATACTTAATAATAGTCGGTGTTAAAGCACATTGTAAATTTTGTTACTTTATATCCTTTAAATCTTTATTATGATAACAAAACGTATCTAAAGTCTGAGAAGCATAATATAATAAGGGCCTTAAAAATTTTCTGCACCAATCAATCACAAAGGCAATTCTCACGTAACTATCAAATGATAATAAAACTGTCGAATAGAACATTCTAGATATAATTAAAATCAAAAGCAATATGGCCAAAAGGCGATAAATATACATAAATAATCATTTAACTAGGTACTCAAACCGTAAAAGTAATAATTAAAACTACTTTTACGGTTTAATATCGCGTTTCTTATTGTCATTAAATTATTTCCGACGTATTACTTTACAGTTTTCGTGGTCACTGTTCAAAATAATGATCATTTTGTATGGCGGCTTTTTAATTTCATATGTATTTTTATGATTTGATTTGCATAAACATATTTTATTATTATCGATCGACACCTACAGTGATGCTGTTGAAATACTCGTTAATACCATATAAGTCAGCGAAAGTTGAATGCAATGCACGCCGACTGGCACTGCTGAAACCATATTACAGTAGGTACACTGACAGTTTTGTGGATGATATTGTAATTGGCTTGAGATATTCTCAAGCCAATTACAATAAAATTTGGTAAATAAGTTTTGTATAATCGATATTTCTGATTTGTAGCCCGAAATAGAATGTTTTACATCAATTTCGGTTGATGGGAATAAAAGCGGAAGAAAGCCAGCTTTACTTTAACGCAAGCGCTAAAATGATGTTTTTAGTACATTCATGATTGGCAATAATGATGAACAATGTGAAAATAGAATCGATATAGCCCAGTGTGAAAACATCCTCCTTTAATAAATACTACTTTTACGACTAAATCTCGCGTTTTTTTATTGTCATTATATTATTTCCGACGTGGCGATTAGCTTACAGTTTTCGTGGTTACGAACGACTAATGTAAACCACGAGAACTGTAAAAGCAGTTTTAATTACGTGTACTTAATATTTAAATATTTACTAACAATCACGCCACGTTAACTGGTTCCGTGATAAGTTCGTAAAGAACTTGTGTTACAGGTACCAGATAACGGATATAAATATAAGATTTTTATTATACGCATACATATATTTAAGATACATCCATAACCCTGGAAAATACATTTATATTTATCATACAAATATCTTCCCTTGGCGGGATTCGAACCCGCGACCCCATTGTGTAGTGACTATGTCATTTACCACTACACCAGACGGCGGTGTACGACACGCGAAAACCAATACCAACACTATAGAGCCATCTTTGATGACATCTGTATGTACCTATAAGCCTAAAAATTCATTTGCTTAGTAATTCGATTAAATAATTCGAGCATTGGTCCCGAAGATACGATTAAAATACAATTTCAGTTTCTACGTTGAGACTCGACTGAAAAGGTCTAGTTTTGAGATCATTAATCGCGTTTATTAATGCGCTGGTCGGATCAAATATGCTCCACTCTCAATACCTCAGTCCACGTTGCTATCCACACAGCCGAGGACAGGCAGGAATGGCGCAAGATGATTCAGGAGAAAGTGATTAGAAGAGGCCACGACCCTCAGCACTGAGGATTATCGACGCGAGGAGGAGGAATCGCGTTTGGATGATAAATTAATGGGATTGTTATGAACAATATAAAAAAGAATGATACGTGTCTAGTGTTGAAATTGTTGAAGTTGGGATTCCTTTTTTTTTGTCGTACTCTAATACTGTTTTTCCGTACAAACCCAAAATTCGTTACCTATGTGACAGGTAATCTAGGCAGGCAGTGACTAGACCGTTGACCTGGCATTGCTGACTGATATCCGTGAGCGAAGATAACCGTTCACCATCCTGTGAGACATATGCTCGCTTGCTTACAAGGGCAAAAAAAACTATCATTATTATCATGGTTCTTCTCAACTTCTTCAACTTCAGCCTCAAGGTAAACAGTGGCGCTCACGTTATTTATAAGCTCTTACGGTAGGGTCTGATAGGAGGCCACTAATTATAGTCATGCGTTTCGGTTTCAAGTGAACCACACACAGTCTGCAAAACAATTAACATGTCGACCTCATGTGTCAAGGTGAATGACAACAGTTTATCTGGTGTTGCCTATGGACACTGGTTGTCACATAACAACGAACAGAATGTAAGTTCGTTAATTAATCTTTAAAAAAAATTATCCGTCTTTAAACTAAAATAAAAAAAAAACCATCTAAATCTTGATCACAAAGTCATACAGATACAGTGCGTATGCGATTTGCTATATTTATCTTTAATAATAATTTTCTCATATCAAATAATATTTTATTGCATGCACGGATCATAAATGCTGTTCCTTTTATCGGGTTTCAGAGTGAAAATATTATGACGATATTAAGCTTGGTAAGACATGTGGTAATTAATTTGGGTTTGACACGACCGTTGGTCGATCAAAACGAGATTTATTAAAATTATTGCATTGATTTTACTTTACTCTTGTTTGTATTTCTTTTTTAATTTCTTTGCTTGTTTTTTTTTCGGTGTACAGTTGCAAGAACGGTGGTTTCTTTAACCGGCTCTTCGAAAAAGGAGGATGTTTTTAATTCGTATGTATTGTAATGTTTGTTATCTCAGAATGTTTTTTCAAATGTGAATCGATTTAGATGACTATTTGAAAGCTGAAGCTTTTTGTGTGGTTCCATTTAGATTATTAATGTTCAATGATATGATCCGTAGTACTCTTTGAGTTATCCTTCAGATCCTACGAATTCTTTTTCTTCTTCTCAATCGTGTCACTCTTGACACAGTGGTCGTGATCGCCATGTAGTGTTGGAGAGGGCAGACTTGATGCGTCTCACTATGTTCCTTTTTTTACTGAGAAGATCCGGCGAAAAAACTACTGGGCTATGTCCCGCCATCTCTCCTTGCGATGACTGCGAATACATTGATGATATTCTCATTATGTTTTGTGAATGTCAGTTATCTTTTTTCATTTTGATTTTGGGTAGATGTGTAGGTGTTTAGATATTAAAATATTCTCTATATTATACTTTTAGGAGTCGAGGAAAAAAAGGCAATTATTAATACTCTTATTTGAGTGAAAAGCTTTACAACTTTACTTCAACAAAATTCAATTACACTTATATCTGTGTAGGATTCGAACACCGACACAGTGACATCGCTTGATACTAATCCACCGGGCATCTTATCCTTTAGGACACGGCGACTCTAAAGTGATGCTTATACATACCTAATGATTAAATTGTGCATTATAAAATTTTGTTAGATATGGAACAGTATTTTTTTTACATTTCCAATAACAATGAAAGCCAAGGGAATTTCATAAATAATCCTGCCATATAAAAACGAAAATTAAAACAAAGGTTCATGTAAACAAACGGTCGCTCACTTTTCCCAGGTGTTTGTAATTTAAATGCGTGCACCGGATTCTTTCTTGGCCATGCGTTCCATGCTCTATTGAAACAAAGTTGTTTGTACAGCCGTTTAAAATACGAAAAAGTACTAAATTCTAACAAGAAAGACATTTTAATACAACTATCTGTCTCAGTCGCACGCGTCTTGAATTTAAAACGTACGAAAAAGACAAAAGTAAACTCCGTACAGCGTTAAATTTTGACAGTGATGTTTTTGACGTAAAATTGTTTTTCTTTGTGTTGTTTTTTTTAAATAAAGAAGGCCACGAGCGACTGACCGACGATGGAGAGCCCTTTTGATTTATTTATATTTTACAGAGGGGAACGGTTTCCTGATTCAATTATTGTAATTGTGTCGGGTCGGTGGCTCTGGCCGACGCCGATGAGTGATTCGGTTTATGATTTGACTGAGTGAATATTGATGAATTCTTCCGTTTGTTTACGGAGAGAGGCGGCGAATGAATATCACTGCTGGCAGGAAACTTCGAAAGAGTTTCAATCAAAAAAGCAAAAAAGTGACGGGCCTTTTTTATGCTTTAAGGATTACTGGTGGCCCGGAGGCATTTCCAGTTTCACTGGGACAGGTGGGCTAGCACGGGCTCAGCTAGGAGGGGTGGGATTAGCTAACAGCTACTTGAGCGCCTCCAAAGGAGACCTAACAAACCAAGAACAGCTACTTGGCTAATGAATCTAGTCTAAAGCCTTGTTCGGACTAGGCGAGTATTTTAGTCGAGTACCGAGTAATTTAGTGGCTAAACTACTCCCTACTCGCCCGAAAAAATAGAACAAAATGGATTGACTTGACTAAATTATTTACTAACCTACTCGATTAAATTTTTGTGCTCAGACAAATTTAGCTACTAAATTACTCGATACTCGACTAAAATACTCGCCTAGTCCGAACAAGGCTTTAGTACCGGGTCGAAATCGGGCTATTGTTATGAGAAAACCAAAGAGTTCCCTCGGAAGCACAACATATTGTTTTCAAATTATAGTTAGGTACCACTAAGGCACGAATACGCCTTTACCATTTACCGCAAACGCGGGTGAAGCATGTTATTAATTATGCATGATATCAGATATTTAGATTAAAACATGTTACCGAGATCGTTAATATGTTATCGTTCCTTAGTATAATTGATGACAACTATAATCAAAGTTCCCGCGATAGGGCGCATTGTGAGTGCTTCACACTGGATAACGTACTGTTTGTCGCGAAGATATAATGTATTTTGGTTCGAAGGGTAAGGATGTCGTAATTATAATTTAAAAAATTAACGTCCTATCTCTAGGTCAGAGGCTCCCAAACTTATTTTGTCTACTGCCACTTTGAGAATAAATTATTTTTTAACGCCCCCATTTTTTCACCTACTTTAAAACCACTATAGCGAGAGCTCAGTCGGTGTCTAAGAGTCCTTCTAGATGAAATAATAAATCGCCTGCCAAGCCTCTACACAACGCCTCCATTTTATTCCGGGTTTCTTACCGCCCCCCTTTAGGCCTACAGCTCCCACAAGGGGGCGTTATCGCCCACTTTGGGAAATACTGCTCTAGGTGGTACTCACGTTGTAACCTCTAATGGAATCCGGTAACTGGCTACACCAACCGACGGGTGAAGTCGTTACTTATCCATGACATTTAAAAGAACAATCTGTAGATGTTCAGGTGATCGTGACAAGCTTTCGAAAGTAAAACGTATCGTGTTAATAAC
This sequence comes from Bombyx mandarina, assembly GCF_003987935.1. The sequence goes on from NW_021011493.1 coordinate 4,354,420, forward strand.
ACCATGACGCTCTCACACACGCTCACAACTCAATATACTTTACAAACACGAATCTCTTATGTTTTAGAACTTTATCAACAGACTAGCTGACCCGGCAGACATCGTAGTGCCTCAATCGATAAATAAAAGACACATCAAGGGGACACATCAAAGGAAAAACAAAATTGTTTGTTTTTATATAATTCCGAGCTTTTTTTATATTTTCTCACCTTTTAAACCTTCCCTGGACTTCCACGAATAATTCAAGACCAAAATGAGCCAAATCGGTCCAGCCGTTCTCGAGTTTTAGCGAGACTAACGAACAGCAATTCATTTTTATATATAGAGAAGATTACATTACACATTTTAAATTCACGCATTATATTTGTCAATCGCAAAACACTCAATTTCTGTCTGTCTCAAGACTCAGATGAAATATTTTTATTGAAATTTGAAGTGACGACTAAAACAACTTACCTACTCGACTATTAACATAGCTTTTTGAATTGACAAAATTAAATATGAAGTCGTAGGATGGCCGGGTTGTAGCGTCTAGATATATTGTAAAGTAGAAAGACATGAGCTCACTTTGAATTGTTTAATGGCGGATGCACAGACCGGCGGTGTTGCCAGTATAAATACATTTTTTACCTAACAACAAATACGCCCAACAATCGGATAACATTTCATTATTTTAAAATGTATGTCACAGTATATGACGCGTTTGCTTAGATAATTTCCTGCGCCCGCACCAACCCAGTCATCATCGGACCGTTTCAAATGACATACTGCTCTTAATATGCGCATTAAATCATATTTTTTTGTGTTACCAATTAAAATTTGTCACTGGACATATATTTATCATTTTATAATATATTTAATTGGCTCATAATTTCTAATTTCGTTGTATCTATTTAAAGATGAACTCTGCGACGCCCGTTTCTTACGTCTACGAAATTCATCTAAGTTTTATCGTATTTTTATAGCAGTACTCAAAAAAGCATATCTTGAGAGCGATTCTAAGTATTGTGATCATCTTTAATGTACCATCACAATGTAGACAACGTAAAGGAATTGAAGCAATACTTCAAAAATAAAATAGCTGAACTGTAATAAGTTCCAAACATATCAATATCTCAAACGAATTATATATTCAAATAAGTACAAATCGGATAAAATGATACATTATTCAATGTGGTAGACGTATCTGAGTCGACTTACGAAAGCCGACTCCATTCCAAAAGTAGGATAAGGATGAAAGAAGAAGAAGACGCATTTAAAACTAGTAATAATGAATTCCGGCATTTAAATGTGGATCTGAAGTTTCAAGGTGGGTGATTAACGTGCTAATGTCTATGATTAACTACTTAGCTTACTTAAAAAAATAGAAAATAAATAAGAGTTTAAAAAAAAGCACGCTTTTATAGAAAATCTAACTAAAAATAATACTAAAATACTGAACTGCTTAAAATATATATTTCGGGTTAATCCGATGTTTTGAAGGAGTTCAAAATCATGTCTAAATTTTTCGTTACAGACACACATACTAAGTGAAGCTAATAAAAGCGTGTTAAAAAAACTTTTTTACTTTAAAAACGTTCAGAAACGTTTACTTTCACGTCAAATCAACTAACCGACGTGCATTCATATATTGGGAAAATGTTCGAAGCCCTCTAATTAGCTTAAACGTATAGTTTCCAGCTAGTTCTGGTAAGCGCTAGTTAGTTTCTCGCAGTATGAAACAATCTGCGTGTGGCGTTAACTCCGGAAAGCCAAGCGGACGCACGGCGCCGGTCTCACTGCGCTCCGTCGATACCATTGTATCACATTGTATCTATAACCCAAACATCAAAACGTTCTAAACTATCTCTGGATATTCAAAGCTATTTACACGTCCATTAACAGTGCTTTTAGGTACCACAAGCACCGGTCACAGTCCTCGTCGAACCCGTCGCTTGCGACGAAGGGCTCGCGCTAATTAACCCATAGACACAGCCCACTGTGTTTCTCGCCGGATCTTCTCAGTGGGTCGCGTTTCCGACCTGGTGGTAGATTCCGCGAAGCACTGCTCTTGCTAGGGCCACTGATAGCAACACTCCCGGTTTGAGCCCCGTGAGCTCACCTACTAGTTCGGTGAATCTAGAATAACCCCAAGGGATACTAGAATAGGTATGATAAAAAAAATAAAAAGCTATTCGAATAGAACGTTTCAGAACAAATCGAGTTTGGTTTAAGGCTTAAACTTTAAGTGATATTTTTGCCACTTTACTGGATAGCCATTTAAACTTTAAAATTTGGAACAAATATCATGACGAAAAAAAAAACTTCTTTGGCTATTTGAACGAAGTAAACATAATTTAAGTTTTATTAGTAACGCCGAATTGTTGATGCTAATAACAAATAAAAAGGACTTTTAATTATAAAGATAAGTGTTGGGTTATTAAGCGAAATGTTGCATAAACCAAAAAAGCCTTTCACTTATCGATACACCAAAAGTTTGTAAATCAACATAAATTATTTGTTTTCGTACTTAAATAATCATAAAACTAGCCGTCCGATAACCTTGACACGTATCACGGTCTCCTGGGAGCTGCTCTTTAAATTATATATATTGTAGGTAATAACAGTAAATAATATGATTGACGATACGGTGACAGCCGAGGCCTGAACTCAATATCCGGCGACAAGTCATTATACGAAATGAGTTTTGTTGGACTGCCACTGATCTTGATATTTTGGTTAAATTATATTGAAACTTGTCTTATAAACTTACAGTTTCATGTTAGATACGGAGTTATGAGTAGTAATCTTTAGAATTCCTATTCTATTCGATGGGCGGTGACTTCAGCTTCGAAAGAAACAAGCTGTTAGGAATTCATTGGATCCAGACAGTGCAGAACCATTTGCCGTGGAAAACATTGAAGAATTCCTATGTCCTGTACAGGACGTCCCTCTTCTGATGCGAATGTTGATAAATAACAATTATTTATACTTTTAAACAGGACAATCAAACAAGTTGACGTCAAAATTTCGAATTACAAAATAGAAATAAATGTTTTTTAATGTCGAATAGTTACGATTTACATACGAATCTTGAGTAGTTGTCCACCTTTCATAGCCTCAAAAAATGAAGTTCAAACTTTTGTAATTTTATATTCTACTGCCAAAATGGCCAAGATTGAGGTAACTAACTGTGAGTGAGCTCAAAATACGCCTTATCATTCGAAAGAAGTACATTTTGGATTAATTTTACTTTGTGTTGACCCTGTTAATATTATTGTCCGGAAACTGTTGTAATGATCCCGATCCATTAACGGTACTTTTAGGTACCACAAGCACCGGTCACCGTCCTCGTCGAACCCGTCGCTTGCGACGAAGGGCTCAACGAGCGAATTAACCCACAGACAGCCCAGTGAGTTTCTCGCCGGATCTTCTCAGTGGGTCGCGTTTCCGATCCAGTAGATTCTGCGAAGCACTGCTCTTGCTAAGGCCAGTGTTAGCAACACTCCGGTTTGAGCCTCGTAAGCTCACCTACACAGCTAAAATAGCCTCTCAAGGCGATCAGCATAGGGAGAGAAAAAAAAAGAAAAAAAAAACATTCGAAAGAAGTACATTTTGGATTAATTTTACTTTGTGTTGACCTCGTTAATATTATTGTCGGGAAACTGTTGTAATTAGTTTGAGACAAAACATAATGTGGCGTAATAACGGAAGAATGCGAGCGGACGCAAGGCGCCGGTGTCGCACCACCACAGTTCACTATTTAAATCCTCACTCTATTGTCTAGGAAATAAGCAGTGTGGTTCAATAGCTGTCCCTATATTTGAACGTTGAACCCATTTTGGACAGCTATGGAGAGCTAAGCTTAAGATCGAGGCTCCAATATATTGTAAATGTAACTCATAGGTGTACAAATATTTAGTATTAGCGGCGAGCCCCAACCTCGCATGAGTGATAAGGGGTTGAAAGTTTAATACATTTCGTGTGTGTATTACTTAAATGTAGTTTAAAAAACTGGGAATAAGATGCTTTACTTTTAATTGAATTTCGTGCTTCTGCCCACAAAAAAATCAGTCCATCAATCACTCTTTACGTATTTTTTTGTGAGATACGACCAATAAGTGTGGACATTTATTTCTAAGCAGGTAAAATATCGTCCTTCCATATAATCGTTCATCCCTTATTCTGTCCTATTAGGACTGCATTCTTCAAATATCCTTCTTCAGTAAATGCTAGAATATAGATAGATATGTAGAAGATATGTAGATATGTAGCTTTATATCTTTGAAGGGTGAACGAGCTCACAGCCCACCTGATGTTGAATGGTTACCGGAGCCAATGCAATGGACAATGTAAATACCGCCATACACCTCGATATAAGTTGTAAGTTCTCAGTTTTAACAGTACAACGGCTGCCCCACCCTTCAAACCGAAACGCGTTACTGCTTCACGGCACAAGAGCATTGAAGATATCGACTACTAATTTATTCTCAATTTGGAAGGTCCAACGACTAATGAATCTATCAATCAGTAAGACAAATAATAATAAATGTATGCATAAGATCACTTAATTGTATAAGTTCAAATTAAATTTGTATTTTTTCTATTAGAAATTCAAACAGTTTATTAAATATTTATAAATGCGTCATAAACTAAAAATTTAATTAATCAACTAGATTTGTATGGTGTTCCGTGACAAAAGGCAATATCGCAGAAGCCACGTTTTAGCCTTAATTGGATCCCGATGTTCTCTTTAAAGGACAAAAAAAGAATGTTACGAACATCGGAACGAATAAATTAGTTTATGGAGATTCTTTTGATGTTTCTGAACTAAGTAATGAGAGCCTTGATCAGGACTTTTTGTGACTGTCATTCGTCGTTGCCTTAATACGGTTTCGGTAACGAAGGATTCGAATGCAAAGACCACGTACTCTTCAACAGTAGGTTAGTAGAAATCAAAGTAAAACAGGATCTAGTAACTTAAATGTTTTTCACGGAATGGTATATTAAAAAGGACTTTTGGCGAGAACGCAAGGAGCGAAGTTACGTGATTTGTTTTATTTTGTCTATTTAGTGTCTCTTCAGGTTTAAATGTGTAATAAAGGTGGTTTATTAATTGTTTAACATCTGTGAAAGTGCACAAATGTGCGAAAATGAAACAAAGCCGCTGGACGTAACTTCTCGAGATCCTCCAAAAAGTCCACTGAAAAAATCTCTATAAATGACCACCATTTTATTCATATTACCATTTCTCATACAAATAAGAATATAAATTAAAACAAGACATTACCTAAAGGTCTTAGGTCTTAGTTACCAGGTCATTAAATTACTTAAAAAAAAGTATATTAAAAAAGTATTGGCTTCTTTATAATTTACGCAATTGCAATTGTTAGCAATTTCATTTGAAACTTGTGCAGCTTTCGTTTTTCAGATGCTTACAGTTTTCCGTTTTCGACAATCGCAGATATAATCAAAACCACGGTTTTACGGTATTGCGTTTATATAACTATCATTTTACTATTACCAACGCTTCAGATACTTTATAGTTTATACCTTTCGTAGTTTCTGCAAGGATTTAATTGTTTTTGTTCACATTTGATAATTTGCGCTGTCATTTTAAATAAATATAATCTTCAGAAGATACTGAAAAGTAAAAGTACTTTAAGAAAAACTGAAAAAGTAATTTTAATTTAGGATATAAACAATTAATCGAACAGGCTTTAAAATTCAAATGAATAACTTTAGGAGGGTTCAAAATTAGTATTTACACTACAGAATGTAATCAGAATTCTAACTAAAGGCTATTCACTGGGTAGCTACCACCGCCCTGCCTATTTCTAAAGTGAAAGAATAAAGTGTGCCAGTGTGAAGGGTGAGGTAGCCTTCGTATTAGAGAACTGAGACTTAGAAATCATATTTCAACGTGGGTGATGGCATTTTTTGACTTCTTGTTCTGTTCTTCTTGATCTTCTTGAATTTATATCGAAGAAAACGTTCACGATTCTAAAGAATTAAAAAAAAACTTGATATTAAACTGAGTTCCACTACCGAAACAGCTATTTCCTTGGTTATTAACAAACCCCTCTCCCTGTTAACAAGCCAATATGTCTGAAACACGCGCTCGTTCAAGGTGTGCCGCCATTAACATCACAAAGAGTATGAGGATACAACACGACACGGTAAAAGGTAATTAAAACATATGAGAATTTTAATAAGAGTAATTTAAATTTTAAATTTAAAATATTTATCAAAATGAATTGCTGTTCGTTAGTCTCGCTAAAACTATAGAACGGCTGGACCGATTTAGCTAATTTTGGTCTTGGATTATTTGTGGAAGTCCAGAGAAAGTTTAAAAGGTAAAAAAATATGAAAATTCTCGGAATTCAATAAAATTAACAATTTTGTTTTTCCTTTGATGGGTCCCCCGTCGGAAGGATTCCTTTTGTTTGTTTTAAGTTCATTTTATACAATAGTTTAGGTATTTTATTTATCGATTGAGGCACTACGAAGTCTGCCGGGTCAGCTAGTTTAAAATAAATGTTTATTTTAATAAAGTATCTGTAGCTGGGATAATATATTTTAAACGTCAATGAATTAAGCCTACGTGATCACGCAAACTTTGAAGTATTCGATGCGTCAAAAATGATATAATGAAATTTATGTATCCAAGATTAAACCGTAAAAGTCGTTTTAATTTTATCTACGACTTGCGACTTGAAAATTTATGGGAATACATTTTTTTTATAAAGTAACTTGTATTGGCGCTTCTAAGGATGTAGTTAAATTAAATTCGTCATTAGCAATATTTAATTAGTACTCAAATAAATATTTTACTACTAATAACATGTAATTATTATCATATATAAAATTATAATCGAATTTCATTTCGACTTCTTGAAAATTCAATAACAAGGTATTGGGTTTTATTTTTATTTTGTCATGCATAATCTTTATTTCGTATACTTTATTTTTATGATGATACATAATATGTAACCTTTATACGATTAATCTTAAAAGAGGTTAATATTATATAAAATAACATAAATAGAATTTCGAATATTGAAACATAAAAACATTAGAAAGAACATTAGACATGTAAAAGCATTTTTGAAATATTAAAATATAAAAAGATATAAAAATAGTGGTGAAGCGATAGCTTTAAATGTTGTTTCTATTTATAAGAGCAACTCAATTTGTGCTATAGTTTTACTAAGCTAAACTGTATTTTGATATAAATAAAATAATACATTATACATATTTAAATGTTTGAGAAAAATGTTCAATCCTTGATAAAATGATAAATCGTGCAAATACTAACTAAATACCACTAACATGATGCCATAACGAACATATAATAAAAATACAATTTGTGATAAAACTATTACAATTAAAATATTAAAAATGTGTACCTAAATAAATAATAAGTTAAGTCTAATAGATTTTGGAAACATACTTGAACATCAAGTTTTTCTAACGTACTTAAATATGTCTTAGTTTTATATGCCAAAACAATATTAGTAAAAGTTTCTTACGAGACATTGTTTGTTGAATTATTAAATAGCTTTCTTTAAGAGCCATATCAAGTTCTTATTTGTATTAGAAGTACCTATTTCAGCTTGATAACTATGTGTTACCGAATCCTGGCAACCCCCGACCGAGAGCCAGCGCTAAAACTATAAAAACGATCCCTCGCTGCGCCTTTGTCTCTTTTTGTGCGTGGCGTTCGTGTGTGCGGTTCTTGTTGAAACATGTTTGGTTCTTGTGTAATTTTAACAGTTTTCGTTAATAGTAAATTGAAATCATTTTGTTAGAAGTTTTGTTAATTCAGTGAAGTATAATTAGGCCAGTTCTGTGTTATTTATTTCTTTTTGTTAACTACCTCACTTCTGGTCGATAATATCAGAATTGGGATAAAACCACGTGCTTTTGAAAAGTGACGGGACGTCGATGTAGAAAATACAGGCGCGATCATTCTCATCGACGCTGTCATGACCGCTCGAATTCTTGATTTAGGAGTTTGTTGCAATTAATTATCGTCGCGATCGTTCTGTGGGTAAGAAGAGCAAGACACCTACGCCGCAGGATGTCTCCTGGCATAGTTCCGTGGAACCGTTGTTTAGAACATAATTGTACTCGTGAGATCGTGAGATTAATGACCACTTTACCGGTACCGTCTAATCGCAATACGCTGTCGCGCTCTTGTACCGAACGCCACGCGCACTTATTTTTGGCTCCAGCAGCAACGGTTTCCGTTGAAGGGGGTGACGCATGTGCACCTGAGTACCCTGGAACAGCGTCATGCAAACCGGCGGGTGTGTGTAGCAGTGCTGGTCAGCAGATGGACGGCGTGACGAACAGGATTATTGGAGCATTGCAGGTACTATCTAAACTTTGACAATGGAGGCGCCTTCTGTCTGATTTGTTCACAGACGCAGGGCGTTGTCGCCGACGTGTGAGGTCAGTAGCGAGTCGGCGCCGTGCTCCAGCAGGAGAGCGCAGAGCCGTGCAGACTGCGCGCACTGCTGGTGTGCCGCTGCCTGCGCGCGCTCACCTACTTCTGGCGTGCATACTGCACGTGTTGCTCGCGTGCCGCTGCCTGCGCGCGCTCACCTGCTTCAGACGTGCATACTGCGTGCACTGCTCGCGTACCGCTGGCTGCGCGCGCTCATCTACTTCTGGCGCGCATACTGCGTGCACTGCTCGCGTACCGCTGGCTGCGCGCACTGCTCGTGTGCCGCTGGCTGCGCGCGCTCATCTACTTCTGGCGCGCATACTGCGTGCACTGCTCGCGTACCGCTGGCTGCGCGCGCTCATCTACTTCTGGCGCGCATACTGCGCGCACTGCTCGCGTGCCGCTGCATGCGCGCGCTCAACTACTTCTGACGTGCATACTGCACGTGTTGCTCGCATGCCGCCGACTGCACGGTGCTGTACGACTGGCAGTGACGCAGAGGGCGATGTCGCTTAGTCTGCGGCCTGCTGCTGCGGACTACCCAACGGATTATCTATCAGGACGGTCGAGCGGGACGCCCGCCACACGTGGTGCAGCCTCGCATCGTGGGAGCAGACTGGAGCTGGGACGGCTGCCCTGCTTCCACATCATCCTTACGAGTGGACCCCGGTGACATGCAGCCTTTTCTTCGAAATTAATATGTGAAGGTCGAGGTGGGCACTTCGGTGCTTTACTTCCCATTTTTGAGGTTGAGGTGGGCACTTCGGTGCTTTACTTCCCATTTTTGAGGTTGAGGTGGGCACGACGGTGCTTTACTTCCCATTTTTGAGGTTGAGGTGGGCACGACGGTGCTTTACTTCCCGTTTATTTTTTTGAGCAGTATGGTAGATGCGGATTCGGCCGGATTTTGCGTCCCTACTGTTTAGCTGTGTTGTGTCGGTAATGTTCAGTATCTGTATCGGTGAATATTGCCGACAACAGCGCGCTACTGTTTTAGACGTTTCCTGTACGGGCTAACTCAGTAAAGGAATCGTGCAGGTGTCTCAAATTGCGCAGTTTGGGACAGTTGTGCGATATCCATTCTTCTCACTTCAAATGTTTATCTTTGGCTCGTCCTCGCTGCAGATGTAAGAGTGCACGCTTGCGTCTGTAGTAGGGATTCTAAATTTTAGAAAGTTTTAGAGCATTAAGGTCTGGGTGTAATTTTTTTTGTTACGTTACAGAGGGTGACCTTGTTGATGCAAGCTCTGACGTAGCTGGAAGAGATATGCTTCTGCTGAGAGATGAAGCGGTCGAGGACGCCTCGCCATCAGGAACGGCCGTGTTACCGAATCCTGGCAACCCCCGACCGAGAGCCAGCGCTAAAACTATAAAAACGATCCCTCGCTGCGCCTTTGTCTCTTTTTGTGCGTGGCGTTCGTGTGTGCGGTTCTTGTTGAAACATGTTTGGTTCTTGTGTAATTTTAACAGTTTTCGTTAATAGTAAATTGAAATCATTTTGTTAGAAGTTTTGTTAATTCAGTGAAGTATAATTAGGCCAGTTCTGTGTTATTTATTTCTTTTTGTTAACTACCTCACTTCTGGTCGATAATATATGTATATTTATTTACTACGTCTTGACTAGACTCACTAATTTATGATTGAAGAGAATTCGAAGTAATCCCTAAAATTGTCATTTCGGAAGACACATCGTAGCTACGTCTCAAAAGTTTTTTCACGGTTGAAAGGCAAAGGAAATTCAGGAATATAGTAAATGTATTAACGAATTAAAGATTAAGATTTTGAATTTAGATTTTGCTGCAAATAATAGCGTATATTCAAATGACTTACTTACTAAATATTAAAAGATGAAATCTCTAGTCCAACTAACTGCCAGATAATGCTGTTGAATTTTTTGTGTTAAGAAAAAAGTCTTTTATTTTTTTTATTAGACGATAGTAATTGCAACGGTATTAAGTTAATTATCGACGAATATACCTTAGTTGTTTGTCACCAAGAAAAATAGGAACCTTTGCAATATCTGAACTAATATTGTTATGATTTAAACAAAATACGCCAGTCATGTCGTTAAGGAATATTTTCTAAAAAGGTTATCGCGTTAATAACAAGTCTTTGCTGCGAAACTGTTAACCGAATAAGCAACAAAAGCGTTACTCCCAACTATTTAGTCCCGTAAACACGTTCCGGATTATTCTTATGGCGGTTAATTCGCTTACATCCCAATCTGGCTTCGAGCCAAGGTCAATAACCCCTTTTGTTTATCCTTACATGCCTTCAAACAGCCTCTACAGATTTGTAATACGGGAATTTAGGACAATCGATTTTGTACTCTAGACGGGGTTTTGTTAAAGTTGCATTTAATTTAGTCGCATGTAGTTAGGAAGGAGTCCTAAATAAACATACAAGGCAGTGACAACAAACATTATACTGTACCAATTTAAAGTGATCCCTCTCTGTTAGTGATTTACAAGGAATCGAAGGTATTTATGCGAAAGCGCAGACCTCGTTTCTTTGGTTAAAAGATAAGGCAATTTTTTTTTACGTCCCTTCAGACTAATGAGAATGTTTTTGTGTTTTTTTAATCTGTATTTATTTGTATGTATATAAGTTGTTTGCGTAGCCAAAAATCGTATAGGAAACATTTTAAAATATGTTGTTAGATATTAATACTGTTTCACGTATTCCGTAATTTCCGTTTAATAAAAAAAAAGTTCAGGTTGAGAAAAATTTTAATTTTTTGAAGTGAAACTTCCTTATCGGCGTTGGAAAAAAATTTACCGTCACATTTTTCGGTTACGCGTCACTTTTTTCCGTTACGCGCCATCTGTTTTGTATTCATGTCTATGATAATAAAATCCTTTTGTTTAAACTTTATCTAATTTAACTTTTTTGTATTCATGTCTATGATAATAAAATCCTTTTGTTTAAACTTTATCTAATTTAACTTTTTTGTATTCATGTCTATGATAATAAAATCCTTTTGTTTAAACTTTATCTAATTTAACTTTATTTAACCAATTTCTAGAAAGTTGCATGTAGATCATTTTTCGAAAAATAAGGCCATAAACAAGTTTCACTTCTTACGTGTGTACACTAGTACACGCACACATTTTTGTTTACGGTTTGTCTTATTTTTGCCTCGGCACTCTCGAGAATTTTATATGCAGATTGACTAACCCTATTTAAAAAAAATCGTTTCAAACACTAGGTAGTACCGCGTTTTAGTTTATTTTTCCCGCCATTTTCTATTCCTTTTATTGATGCATACGCTGTTTCACTTCGAGCGTCAATAGATGGCGTAAATAGTGGATTAAAGCAGGAATAAGGCAAAGGAACTCCCAACAGTGAGCACTACTATCCTGTTTATTTCTATCATGGCCCTATTTAATATCTTCAGCGTTCGAGTCCTATATATCCCACGCGCTTTCATAGGCTCGTGAACTTCGTTGGAAATTTGGACACGGGCTCAAATAAAAACATAGGCTTTGGTCTACTTCACACACTTTTTCATGTGTGCCGAGAATCTATCTAGCTGACGTTTTCAAAAATATTTCGTTGATCTCATTTTTGGAGTTGACATTTAAATATTCTAATTCGTGTGTATCCTGCACCTTACATAACATATGAAAAAAAACGCGGTCCTAATATATAGGAAAGGTTTATAAATAAATATGTACAATATTACTTTCACATTAAAAAACTAAAATCATTTAGTAGTATTTCATAATTTAGCGGTATAAATCTCAAACCACCCAAATTCACAAAGGAGATACAAAAATCACATTCAAGAGCAAATTAAAAAATATATATTCCTTGTACGTATAGGATGCAGGCGAATTTTATCTTATTTTTTTAAGTTTTCGAAGTTTTTTTTTTTTGCTTATATGGATGGACGAGCTCACAGCCCACCTGGTGTTAAGTGGTTACTGGAGCCCATGGACATCTACAACGTAAATGCGCCACCCACCTCGAGATATAAGTTCTAAGATCTCAGAATAGTTACAACGGATACCCCACCGTTCGAACCGAAACGCATTACTGCTTCACGGCGGAAATAGGCGGTTGAAGTACTATTTCAACTTTAAATAACATTGACTACCTATCTATCCTATGGAGCAAAAATGCTCGTACGTACCTGTATCGTTCGAAATACTCCATGAACACGGCGGCTGTATAAGTGATTTATTCCTCTGCTTATCGAAAACTGTCGACTAAAAAAAAGATACTTTTGTTAGATCCGTGTCGCCGATAAATGATTAAAATCGTAGTTTTTGTGTGTTAGAACGATAACAGGATGTACGACGTGATAAATAATTCTATTCGAGATTTATTAAATATTAGGATGCTCTTTGAAAGTGCAGGGAACAATGATATTTAAATAAAAAATATAAACATTTTAAACCATTATTTAATTTTAATTACCTTGGCTAATTAACACAGATCTTCTTTGATTTATAGAAAACAATCAACTACCTGAAAGGTTTTGTTAATTTGAAGTTGAATCTATAATTTATTGATTAAGTTTATATATAATATAATACAACCTAACTAAAAAGAGAAATATTTGCAATATAATAGCTATTTTACAAAATATTTAGAAAAAATATATAACTATAGTATAATATATCTATATATTAATACGTGAAGCAAAAACTTTGTATCCCTTTTTACGAAAATTGCGCGGACGGAGGAGTATGAAATTTTCCACACTTATAGAGAATATAGAGAAGAAGTGCACAATGCTAATATTTTTTTAAATAATGCATAAAAAATACATTAAATCAATTAAGAAAACATTACATACACTACCATGTATTTGACACACACACGCAAGCATACTATTTATTTATTGTCAAACTTTTGTTCTTGACGTCTGTTGTCAAATTGAGAATAGATTAAACATTGTTTGTCTTTATTAATATTTTTCTAAAGTCTAGTCTTGGCGTTGAAAATACAATCATAATAGTGTACAAACTTACAATTTCAGTTAATCAATAGTCGAATTTCGACTACTGCGGGAACTCTATTTATTCTAATTAACTATGTTAAGAAATCTGAACGTCACTTTCATTGCCTTCAACACGTCTGACTAACTTGAAAATTTGCTCACGCATCCAGGTCGGATCACAATACTTATAACTTCGTTCTAATATCCTGATCAGTATCAACATGACAAAAAATGTGAGATTACTTATTAGTTCGTGCTATTTAGGCGTTTATTTATTTGTTACTCTTCGCTGGGCATTTAAAATTAACATTATTATTTCTCACCTCCACAAAGATTCTCATCATTAACGCCCCCGCAACTGGTGTAGAGAGTCCAACACTCATATAAATGTTAGCCTATCCATTAAGTACATGTATTTTCTACATGGATACCAAGTTTCAATCCATCGGGTGCATGGTTCAGTAGTTATAACGGAACATCCGTAAAAAGCACTGTAGATTTATATATTAGTATAGATTACAAAATTAAGGTAATCTTCAGAGACATGTCATATGCTAAAATATATTTTATTTTTACTTAACTGTGTGGACGACCGTACGACTTTGTGTTAATCGCTAATAACAATTAATTGTATAGTAATTAAACGATGTCATACCTTCATCGTGAAAGTTTTTCTTTAACACGAATTAGATGCCTTCATTAGAAAAAATTGTGCCTGCCCACGGTATTTAAATATTGCTTTGATAAAGACACTAAACTTGAATGAATACTGAAATGAAAAAAAACAACAATGATAAGGACGATTAGCACTACTTTATCCTAACATCACTAAATGCTTCCTACAGAGTGAAATTAATCGCCATAGCTATTAGCGGGGCATGAACCACAAGGCGGTCTGTGATACTACACTTTAATCTATCTACACAGGCCAACAGATTTGTTAAAGTAATCACACGGAGCTGTCTGTCACAGATACCTACATGTAGGGGAACTATGTTACACACCGTCGAACAGAATGCACAATAATATTATAGATTGTTGCATATGGGACGATAGTATCCCGGTAACCGTACTCGTCGAACTCGACAAAGAATTCGAGGTGCAATCTAACCCATGAATCAGCTCGCTGAGTTTCTCGCCGGACCTTCTCAACGGGTCGCGATTCCGATCTGGTAGTAGATTCATTCGCGAAGCAGCTGCTCTTGAGTTGTTAGGTCTCCTTCGGAAACGCTCGGGCGGTTGTTAGCAAATCCCACCCTTCCTTGCTGAGCCTTTGCTCGCCCACGTGTCCTGGTGAAACTGAAAAGGCCTCCGGGCCACCAGTAATCCTTCAATCATAAAAAAAAACGATAGTATTAATCAAGCTGGATAACCAACAGTTAATAATAAATTTGGACACATAGGAAAATAATAATCAATGCACTGTAAAGCAAAAACAAAAATACTTGTGTTGATTACTAGTCAAAAACCAAAAGAAAAAACAGAAAATATCTCTCACTATGGCACGTTGCAATGGGTCTATGGAAATATAACCGATGGATGGCTGGCGTCAAGGAGGCGGCCGGTCATAAAGCTCATGCCAAATCCTTTAAGCAGCATGAAAAGAGTTAGGATAAGACAAAGAAGAAGATATCCAGTCAATCCCAGTCAGCTTTATTGGCTGATCTTTGGTTTTACTTTGATCCGATCGCTACTAAACTTCACAAGATCGTACGCTAGACCAATCTCAAAATTCTCAAAAAAATATCCACATTGGTTCCGCAATTTCCGATTACAAAGAGATTTATAAATATATATAATAAATTTATTAGTAAAAAGGTACAGTTCAGTATACCTACACATAAGTTACCGCTACATAGTTGTCAAACTTGGTCCGTATTCTTGAAATAATACCCAACGTTCCGTATGTGTCTGGAAGGGGCGGCGGAACTTAACCGATGTGATTAATGGCGCTGACCCCGTGGTATCGGCAGATATCGGCTATCGCCTCGTGTGCCGCTGCGGCGATCATTCTTGATCGGCCCCATTATTCTGCTGTACGCGCTGCGCTACCGTGTGTATTATATACTTTATTCGACAATTAAAACGAAGGTAAATTACAACGTATTATATTTAGTGAGCTATCTGGTACGAGCAAAGCACCATAAAGTAATATGGTGGGGCATGTAAATAGTCCCACTATGGCAGCGAATGTTGTATTAACACATAGGTTTCGGAGCGCAGATGCTATGGCGTATGTTTAGACTGTGGTGGCATTAAAATACTGAAAGAAAGCTTAAATTAAGTAAAAACTTATGACTCACCCGTGGTCTTGCTTAAGTCTCTCACTCCTCTTGAATCGACACTATAGTCAGTACCATCGTAACAGCGATTTTCAAGATAACCTATGAAAAAAAAATACATGAACATATGATTAGATATATGAAAAAGTACATATTTTATTATTCAGTCAAACTTGATATTGTCTGGCTGCTGAAAGGATGTGTACGCGATCGAATAATGTAGCTTTAAAGCTGCCTTGAAGTGACGTAGAGTTTAGTAAAGCGTTAATACAGAATACCCTGTGCTTAGTGCAAGTTTTGTAACGTTCTCGATGGCGTAAAAGTTAACTTGAATTTGTGACGAGTCGGAACGTTTGCCTACGTTTGCCTCTAGAGGCGCATATAAATTTGAATTAACTTTTACGCTATCGAGTACGTTAAAAAACTCGCACTAAGCACACAGTTCCTTTATAAACTCATGCACGGTCTTGGATCGGCTAATGAGTTTTTAACGCGTAAAATATGCGTAATTGCATTTTTACCGAGGGAGATATCTGTGAAATGCGAGGTGAAAATAAACGCTTTCTTTGCATAATCAGCTTGTTTTTTTTTCAAGCTTTGTTTAATCCGAAGCGGTTTTCTAAGGTACGAAACATAGTGTCTTTTGTTTGTGTTGAAATTTAAAATTGTTGAATTTTATGTTTTTTTTTTTATATCATTATTTTGGGAAAGAAATAGTTTACAAAACATTTAATTGGAATTAGTGATAAAAATATGTATGAAAGAATGTTTAATGGTCGTGGAAGTGTATCTTTAGCCATAACTTTTATAGAATGACAGAAATCCGCCTAAACCTAAATCGCGCTAAGGAGATTTACAAAATAAGGTTAAGATTAAAATAAGGCTTGCAGTACAAGTTCTTAGAGAAATTCGGACCGCCGGACTATCGAGAAAAAACACAAACTAGATGGAAGGTAATCCTTCTGTCTTTTATCGCGAAATTACCGGTAAACTATATATGTGTTAGTGGGTAGCTATCATAGAACACAAAGATTACTTTTTTTTCGGGAGGGAGTCGAAACTCAGACGAGTTGTCCGCGCCTAGGGGGAACACAAAGATGCCTGAATCGCGCTAACGATATTTTCAAGATAAGTTTGCATATACCAGTGTGCTTAGTATGACTCTTTTAACGTACTCGATAGCGTAAAAGTTAGCTCATATTTGTATGGAATGGGATCGTTTGCGTACGTTTGCCGCTAGGGGCGCTGTTCCGACTGCATACAAAATTGGGCTAACTTTTACGCTATCGAGAACGTTAAAAAACTCGTACTTAACACACACAGTTCCGAAGAATTACATTTGGACCGTCTGTCTACCGAGAAATTTCACCCGCTCAGTGTAAGATCTAACTTTTGTCGTTAACCTCCAAAATGTGTAACAAGAATTGGCAGAGAATTGTTAAATCGATCAATCAATCCTAAAATTTTGCCAATATCCATTATGAATGGAACATTGAGTTATACCCGCAGAGACCGCGACTGACGCGCGTCAGTCCACCCCTATTAGGGCAACTGCACCCAAATCCTTACTTATTTTAATCGCCGATACCCCGCAGGCTTTTATCATGCGTGTTGTTGATGGCCAAAAGTATTCACAAACCGAAATCGACCTTAGCCTTTTCTGTTTTAGGCACATTTTCAAGTTAAGCGAAGTAGAAGGAAAACAAAGTTTATGTTAAATCTGTATAGAGATGTGAATAGAATAGGGATTTTTAAAGAAATAGCATTTTAGTCTTAAGGTTTTTGTATAATAATTTGATTTTTTCTAATATGTGTAGATATCAAAATTTTTGTTACAAAGTGAAAAAGTATTATTCAATGTGTTTTTATTCAATTAATTTAATCAATTATGTACATACTAATTTCGAGATGTTGTCAACTATTGCACTGTCGATTGAACTTATAATTGAGGTGACATCTATAATGCACCTATTGTCAATTTTTCAATGTTTTGTATTGAAGATCACTTTGTCAGTGCAACTAAATAAATAAATAGTCAATACAAAATACGTTTATATGGTTTAGATAGGTATAAAACCTGGCGGCCCAGTGTCGGTACGGTTACAGTAGCACAAAGACATAACAACATGATACGCATCATGAGATGCTGCAGAAATATTAGGAGCTTATTAGGGAGCGGCTTGGCTCTGCCCTTGACATTGCCAACGTCCATGACCTACGGTAACCATTCATCATCACGTGAGCTGTATGCTCGTCTGCCTGCACGGGCAATAAAACAAAAAATATATACAAGACAGTTTATATATTGCTTAGATGGATGGAGAGCTCACAGCCCACTTAAGTGGTTACTGGAGCCCATAGACAGCTACAACGTAAATGCGCCACCCACCTTGAGATATAAGTTCTAAGGTCTCAGTATAGTTACAAAAGCTGCCCCACCCTTCAAACCGAAACGCATTACTGGTTCACGGCAGAAATAGGTAGGGTGGTAGTAGCTACCCGTGCGGACTCAAAAGGTCCTGCCACCCGTAAACGTACGTATTCGTCGTTGCTATCATCACGTATAACATAGTGCTCAAGATGATTAGATAACAAAATCAGGCTAAGAAACTAACACCGATGAAGGAATCGTTGAACAACTCAAGAAGGTCTATTTTCTTATGAGATCTTTCAGTCTACAGACTAACTAACCTACCAACAAGTTAAATTTATTTGTTATAACAGTGTAATAAAAACTCAAGTCTCAACATAAACTGTCCGTTTTTAATACGCTTTCATTAGCTTCAGACGTATGTATGTTTGTAACGGAATCTTTGAACATGATTTTGACCCCCTTCAAAACGTCGGGTTAACCCGAAAGTTATACTTATTAAGGACCGATGACAACTCAATATAAAAAAAAATATCGAAAATATTGAAATTCAAGTAAAAAATGAAAAATAAATAATAGTTTAAAAAGTGCTTTTCAGGATATTATCAAAATAACCCTTCTACTCATATCTGTTCATAAAATATTTATAACTACTGATACCATGCACCCCACGCTTTTTTTTACAATCAAATCATTTTTTCTTACACTATTTCCAATTCAAATTTATTTTTTATTTTTTTGTTGGATTTTCTATAAAAGCGTATTTTGTTAGTTTTTTAAACTATTATTTATTTTTCATTTTAACACAATCTCCGATATACGTAAACTCTTCACGTCTAATGAATGCCAAAATGGGTCTCATAACAATTAATTTATGTGTATTATCTATGATAACAATCCTAAAGAAGCAATCAAAATGCTCTCACCGAAGTGACAGAGGTCGCTTTCTATGGAACGCAATACGAGACAGAACATATAACAATAAATTTCGTAAATGGATTTATGACACAGTAAACGTGATCAATTTCAGTAAATTCGACGGAGAACCAAAGTCGACGACATAGCTCTCAAAGCTAGCAGGCTGAAGTGGCAATGGGCCGGTCACATCTGTCGAGCCAGCGACACCAGGTGGGGGAGGAAAGTCCTCGAATGGAGGCCACGGATGGGTACAAGGAGCGTGGGGCGTCCTCCAACCAGGTGGACTGACGACTTAGTGCGCACGGCGGGAAGTCGTTGGATGCGGAAGGCGGAGGACCGCATTATGTGGAAGGCATTGGGGAAGGCCTATGTCCAGCAGTGAGCAGATAAAGGCTGATGATGATGATGAAACGTGATCACATCAAACATTTAACTGCATATCAGATACAATAATTACTTTCAAGTCGTCTACGTTGTTTTAAACGCTTCGAATCACGTCCGAAATGCGATTTAATGCAATTTATCTTAAAAGGCTTTAACTGATATTCAATCTTTTAACCCTTTGTACGGCAAAGGGTTAATATTATTGCTACCAATTTTTTTTACAGATATTTCTGAACCCTTCCGTACTGGGTCTTTATTTTTAAGCTTGGCAACAATCATGAATTATAAGGAATAAATAATGACAATTTTTACATTAAAAATCCCTAATATTTTACTTATTTAATAAGGAAATCATTATTTGGATTTACAGTAGTATATTCAAAAAAAAAATATATCATACTTCCTATGAAGGGTTAATTACTTTATTTAGTGCTCAGAGTGCCGCTAACAATATGAGACACGGATTGCTTATTATCACTACTAAATTATCATCCATTGAAAATGTGGCTATGAAAATTAGGCTATTAATAAACAAAAATGTCTCGTAACATACAAACACAAAAATAAAAAATAGTCATACAATTACACAATGCATTCTCATTAATCAGAATGAATTCGACTTACTACACGGCGCACGGGAGTAATTCTTTGACTAAGATACCCCCTCACGAGATACAGTGTAATCTGATTAATCAATAACCATCGGTAGTTAAGTTTAATTTCTTTTTATTAAGCACTAGCGACCCGCCCTCGCTTCGCTTCGGAAACTGTAATTTATTATTGATTTCTCCACTATTTAATGGATATTATTATAAATATATAAACCTTCCTCTTCAATCACTCTATCTATTAAAAAAAACCGCATCAAAATCCGTTACGTAGTTTTAAAGATTAAAGCATACATAGGGACAGATATAGGGACAGAGAAAGCGACTTTGTTGTATACTATGTAGTGATTAGTATAATAGGCAATGAAATGTAACAATTACGTGATACTTTAGAAAAAATAATTGTCCCAGAAGACGCGGGTGAAGCCTATACATAGCTTTAACGACAGCTAGATACAAAAAAGAATGCATTCAATAGTAAACATTACACGAATTTACAATGATTCCTAAAAACTTACGCGGCGTTTTCGCGGTATCCTAAATCCTGTTCACGCATAACACATGAATGCGAACAAAAAACATCTCCACAAATCTTATATCGTGCTCAACGAATCTGTAATAATAGCAGCAAAACAATAAATGTGTTTTGTTTTATGTACAACCAACCTTCATAGTTTTTTTTTAGTATAAACAGAAATAGACTTCGTTCTGTGAAAGGGTGTTACGAAAACATAGCGCACTGAGTTTCTCGCCGAATCTTCTCAGTGGGTCGCGATTTTGATCTGGTGGTAGATTCAGCGAAG
This sequence comes from Bombyx mandarina, assembly GCF_003987935.1. The sequence goes on from NW_021011493.1 coordinate 4,375,165, forward strand.
CACTGCTCGTGCTAGGGCCAGTGTTACCAACACTCCCGGTCAGCGCCCCGTGAGCTCACCCTCACGTCCGGTTTAGCTGGCATAACCCCTCGAGGTTACTATCATTAAGTAGGAAAAGCAAATTGGTTGTTTGTAAAGTCGGATTACGGACGATAGTTTTACTTGATAACGTCATAAAGAAACATTGATGAAAAATTGCATACTTTTATGAACTTTAATTTAATTATTGTCACTGAATTATCATTATTTTATATTACTACAAAGACGGAGCTAATTTAAAATTACAATTTTTCGATGAATTAATGCTTGGGCCGATCGTGCCTCTCTGACGCTCTGCGCTCTCGCTTGCACGCTCTGGCTAAGGCGGAACGTGACACTTTTTCGTACGTACAACCGGTGTTCATCGATTTGTTAGACGTTATCATGTCAAAAACGAAAACCCTAGTATATAGATATGATTAATACCTTTAANCCTTAAATCAGTTTTTACAGACAATTGTTATACTGTGACTTTAATATCTCATAGATGGCGCTGTGCTAAAAATACCAACGTTTCACATAAGCTACAATTTAATGGCATAAGCACCACGTGTTTCTGAGGCTAAAGTATAAGTGAAATTTATTTCGTAGTAAACGCAATACAGTGAAATCCAATTGTTCTTACGTTGTCAATTTTTGATATTAGCATAGGCGGCCGCGAGTTATTTAGAAACAAAAACCTAAGCCACAGCCACAGCAACGTGTGGCCGGGTCCGCTAGTATTATTATATAAACCTTCCTCTTCAATCACTGTGTCTATTAAAAAAAACCGTATCAAAATCCGTTGCGTAGTTTTAAAGATTACAGCATACATAGGGACGGAGAAAGCGACTTTGTTTTATACTATGTAGTGATTAGTATAGTAGTCAATGAAATGTAACATTACGTGATAGTTTAGAAAAAATAATTATCCCAGAAGACGCGGGTGAAGCCTATACATAGCTTTAACGACAGCTAGATACGAAAAAGAATGCATTAAATAGTAAACATTACACGAATTTACAATGATTCCTAAAAACTTACGTCGCGTTTTCGCGCTATCCTAAATCCTGTTCACGCATATAACACATGAATGCGAACAAAAAACATCTCCACAAATCTTATATCGTGCTCAACGAATCTGTAATAATAGCAGCAAAACAATAAATGTGTTTTGTTTTACGTATAACCAACCTTCATAGTTTTTTTTTAGTATTAACAGAAAAATGGACTTCGTTCTGTGAAAGGGCGTTACGAAAACATAGCCCACTGAGTTTCTCGCCGGATCTTCTCAGTGGGTCGCGATTCCGATCTGGTGGTAGATTCAGCGAAGCACTGCTCTTGCTAGGACTAATGTTAGTAAAGTCTCCAGGTTGAGCCCCGTGAGCTCGCCCACACGTCCGGTTTAGCTAACATAACCCCTTGAGGCTACTAGCATTATGTAGGAAAAACAAATTGGTTGTTTGTAAAGTCGGATAACGGACGATAGTTTTACTTGATAACGTCATAAAGAAACATTGATGAAAAATTGCATACTTTTTTGAACTTTAATTTAATTATTATCACTGAATGATCATTATTTTATATTACTACAAAGAAGGAGCTAATTTAAAATTACAATTTTTCGATGAATTAATGCTTGGGCCGATCGTGCCTCTCTATCGCTTGTTCCGCGCTCTCGCTTGCACGCTCTGGCTAAGGCGGAACGTGACACTTTTTCGTACGTGCAACCGGTGTTCATCGATTTGTAAGACGTTATCATGTCAAAAGCGAAAACCCTAGTTAGTATATAGATATGATTAATACCTTTATAGTAAACTAATAAAAACGATAAATTTTAAGGTATTGTGTTTGTTTATCTTTGCATTAGTTCACGACCTACCTATTGTTGAGCTTCATAGATATCCTTCATAGACACCTTGCTCATTTCTGCCGCGAAACAGTTCTGCGTTGCGATTTGCTAGTCGGGACAGCTTTTAAACGAGATAGTTTTTATTTGATTTTTATTTAGGAGAGCAAGAGAGAGAGAGAGAGATAGAGAGAGAGAGAGATAGATGTCTTTCTTGAAACGGAATTTGCAGAGTGTACTTAGCGGTACATAGCTCCTTGGCTATACTCTGGCATTGCTCAGGTTCCTAAACTGAACTACTTACCATCAAGCATCGATAACTCGTCTGTGCAAAATGGTATATATATATTTTTAATTCGCTACAAAATTACTCACAATAACCAGACCAGACCTTTCTTCTCGCGTCTATAGTTCAAAGTGTACAACCTAGGTGGGCGATTCTACTGAGATCGGGTTAAATTATGTGGTATAAATTCATAACGATCGGGCGTCTCGTTGATAACTGGAATTAGAGGCGATCGGCGTAAATGAAGGCTCAACATGAATCATGTCATGTCTTGTGAGTCTAAAGCGTAGTCCGAAACGCGAGATGCGGTGATGTTGATTGTTGATTCATTTCTTTTGTTTTTTCTACCCTTAAACTGATTGTCTTGAGAGACCATTTCAGCGTAACCTTAAGTAGGTGAGCTGACGGGGCACAAACCTGACGACGTTGCCAACACTAACCCTAGCAAGAGCAGTGCTTCGCAGAATCTACCATCGGATCGGAAACGCGACCCACTGAGAAGATCCGGCGAGAAACTCAGTGGGCTGTGTCTGTGTTAATTTACTCGCCGAGCCCTTCAAGTAAACCTCCTTTACTTATACCCGAAATATATCTCTTAGTCGCAAAATAAGCGATCTTGTCGCCTATAGAAAAATTTCGGTTAATGTATTTTCTGCACTATTTAAAACATGGCAATGTGGTTTATAGATGTAAGGATTTTTTTTCCTGATTTTGTTTCTAAATTTTAAAGAAAATGTTGTTATTGTAACTCAAAAGTAGTACTTTTGAAAATCATAATAGTCCGTCATGAAAACTAATAATTGGATATAATTTAACTATTTGTATTCACGATAGGTTTTTATTTAGGAATAATACGAATTTGGCCGTGTGGGGTCGGCCTTGAAAAAGAATATCTCCCCTTCTCCTGTGAGTGTCGATTAGGGATTATCCAGAGAATGGGCAGCATTCTCCCAATATCATAACTGCATATTATGATCACCTACCCGTATGCCAGGCATGGCTACTATGGCAACCCTCAAGCACATTTTAATTGTAAGACGTCTTGGGACTAGATACTATAATTTAAACAAGCTTGTAAGGGCAGCGTGGCCGAGTGGTCTAAGGCGCTGGTTTTAGGCACCAGTCCGAAAGGGCGTGGGTTCGAATCCCACCGCTGTCACATTGTGCTTTTTTATATATTTGTTAACGAACATTGAAACTTATTTAAAAAGAAATACGAATAGAATTACTAAAATTAATTCCAACTTGTTTCAGGTACTGTCTTTGAAGTATGGTATTTTGGCGAACATCAATCAGATGGTAATTAATACGGAACGGAGCTCAAATAATTTAAGAGACAAAGTCAAATTACTTCTAACACAATATCATTTCTAATTGCTTCTTTACAATTATTACATAGGTACCTGTATTTACAAACTGTTTATATACTATTGGATGAGTTATGTGTTTTTTTCATTTACCTAAAAAAACAAAGCGGCTTTTACAATGAATCGTATTTTGAAAAAAAAACGTATTGAAATCAAACGAATCAGAAATGAGATTATTTAATCCAAAATCTAAATCAAACAATTACGTAACTACGCGCAGTCTTTTTAGGAAGTGAAATACCAAAAATGTTTTTAAATCGTGCCAGAATTCCAAACATCCCTTTGCACGTGCAGTAAATTTCCGTAACTTTCGCGCCGTTTTTCGGACGATTTTGTCCGTGAATTTTTTCATAGGATTCTGTTTTTATCGTTACATTGTTGCATGCAGCGTTTTTTGCATGCTAAATCGAATATAGCCAAGGTCACGAAAGGCCGGAGAATCATATACCTATTCTATCCGGTTATTAATTTTGAGAATTGCAACTGACCCTGCATTTAGATTCGGCTTGAGGAGCGTAGAAACCACCAACGTACTGGATCTGTGGTGCCAGATCATTTTCTACAACGCAGGCAGTTCGTCTTTTTTGTAGAAAAAAGCTACAAAGAATATTCAAGGCCATATAAATGAACATAAACTTTGCATTGGTAACTACATACTTTCAAACAAGTCCGAAAGAGACAAAACATATTTAACCTAGGAAAACTTAAAATGCTTATATTTAACAGCAGGATGCTGAGTTTAATGTATTTGAATGGATTTTAAACAAAAAAATATGCTGCCAATTTAAAAAAAGAGGCATCATATTGCAGGCTTTACATTCTTAACGTAAATGTAATTATATATAGCACCTTTAACATCTTCGACCACTGAGAAGTACATATCCCGCGCACCTTCTACAACTGCGTGACCAAGAAATCTTCGAACAGAGATATCATAAAATTAGCCAACATTTTAGCCGTTCTAATGTAATAATATTTAATTTCATAATCGTGAAATAAAAAAACAATTAACGAATTCGCGACAAATAAACATACAAGTGTAAGGTTATAATATATACAAAATAATTAAAATAAAATTTATCTTATTAAGATTAAGACAATTTTCGGATTGCCAAATAACAACAATCTTGATGGGAGCAATGGTAGTAGTGTGGACGAGACTTAATAAAAAAAGCGGTAGTCTGAAAAAAGGGGGAGAAAGAGCGGTGTATTCTGTAGTGAGGACATATCTAAAGATTGCACAAGTGGAGTTACAAATAAATCAATACAGAATCAAGTGAACTATGGTAATCTGTGTATTTATTTCCTGGCTATTGGGAGCTAAGCCCACACAAGCCAGCAGTTATCATAGTTCTGTGGTATACAGGCATTGATTTGAATTTCATATGAACTTGAGTCAAATCAAACACTCTCGTGTCGTTTTAGGTACGTACTTTAATATTATTCACACTTCAGATCTCATGTGGGGTGTCTAGGGAGTCGAGTGAGAAGAATTTTAAATATGACGTTGACTCAATTGGAACCAAGAGTAGACAGACGGCCGAGGAGTTTTCAAACATAGATAATACACATAAATTAATTATAGATAAGCAAATCAAGCAAATAAAAAAATGTATACGGGCCTCGGCCACTAGATGGCTTCGTTTCGATTAGTTTATAATTGCTCTTGTAGATGGCAGTAACATATTACCTGTCCTATATTTTATTTTTACGAAAATATTTGAAATTTGGTCGTTGCAAATGAAGGACACAGACTGCGGGAAGAAACGATACGAAGCGGCAGTTCTGCGTTAAAGGAAGGATGCACAATACCTTTATGTAGTCCTTACTGCAGACTCGTACCACTGCGCGATGAGAAACACCAACGATTTCACTTATTTACGTATTTAACACAACAAAGACACGAAGCGCGCGCGCGGTTGTTCAGCCATATTTCTTCGTCTCGATGTCACCACACGATCTCGCTCGCACGCGTCCGTAGGTAAAGTGCCGGAGAGGGATGGGACAGGATTTGCAAAACCAAATTAAAATGTTGCTATTTTTCGAAACATAAACTAGCAGTTTTAAACTAGCGCAACCACCCTTATATAACCGGTCATGATCCCGTTCCATTGTCAAAGCAATAAATAAAAAATGTAGTATATCAAATAGGTCTGTCAAATAGGTGTGTCAAAGGAGAGATGAAATAATTATATCAATGATTCGTGAAATCCAAAATGCAGTTTTCAAGATACTCCCCAAGATTAAATAAACGCAACGGGTAGGTTTCGGCAGTTGTGCAATAAATAATACTGTTTCGTTTTCGACGTGTCGCAATCCATGAGTAATAGTAATAATAAAAATATAATAATTTCTTTATTTATTACTCTTAAATCTCTTAACTCTTAAATCATGACCTAGAATACTATTTACATATTTAACAAACTGAGAGATTACGCAGATGGCATCAACAAAATAAAATTAACCAATGATCCTCACACTAGGCATAGCCTGTATCGTGAGGACCAAAATGCGATTTACTATGTATATAATTGACCTCAAAACAACATCACTATTATTAATAATTATTACGCTCAAAAACATGCGTTACTAGATTTAACATATGATATAATAAAAAAAAAATTGTAATAAAAATAACACATCAAATAATTACACATATGTGGGGAGCGTAGACATAAACAATTATAAAATAAATTAATAAGCAGATAAAAAAAAGAAACCCCTTTGTTAATGTCCATGGGCTCCGGTCGTTATACCGGATAAAAGAAATAGCAGTAATAATAGAAAAGAATGATGCACTAAAATTAAAGTAGTTTTATCACAACAAGAATACATTTACGAAAAAATAATTTACAACGCATCATTGCGTAATTTCAATCTCAAAGAGCCAGCCACCACGCCCTCAATTCCGTACTCTTTAAATTACTTATTCAGATTAATTCATCATCCATTAACATTCTGAACTCGACAAAGTCTCTTTATTTGCTCATTCAAACCTCTTAACGTCTGGTCACACGGTAAAAATCTCTGCCATTGATTTGAAACCACGTTTTGTATGCAAAGTAAGCTATCATTGTTACCGCCTAGATAATATTGCGACATTTATATTTATGTATATTTATATGGCAATAACAATATTATATAAATATACAATTTTATTTATTTAAGAAATGTGGTGCCAAATCAGAGAGATTGTATCCTAGGTATTCTAAGGCTGCTCTACACGCGTTTAATGCAAGAGCATCCGGGTGATGGAAGGCCGGCTATCCTCAACCCACGCTGGTTCTAACCAAGCGGGGTATTCCGTAGGATAGTCCATTCTAACCGGCGCCATCAAGGCGGGCTTCAGATAGTCTGCCGACCGAGAGGGCTGGTGGTCGTGGCGCCGACGACTGCCGGTCCGGCGTCCCGAGGGAAAGGGTTATGGGGGAGATGTGCTCCGCACTAAACGCTTCGATTTCCCCCTTTGCCTTTTCATGAGTTCTGTCTCATGCGAGGTTTGGATGTTGGTTTTTGAGCGACAGGAGGTTTTAGTCGGTTCGACTCCGACATGTGATTTCCTCCTGACAAAAAAAAAGAAAAAAGGTATTCTAAGTAAATGCCGTTGATGGCAGACAAAGCTTACCTACTTACTTGCTTGCTAATTCCATGATCCCGTTCCCTTTGGAGGGACTTTGCCTATGATAAAAGTCTATTTTTAATCCGAAGGATTATATTCCTAGTGCTCTGGGAACACTGGGGAGAGAAGCTTACTGGTGAGACAGACGGTATATTGATTTATTGAAGTTTAAATAGCGGCTTACCTAGCCTTCAAACGGAATCATCATAACTTGTACATTCATTAAAAAAAATCAAAAGAACGCCCGGCAATAAAAAACCTTTTGCGTATTTTCTTTTATTGTACAAAACTTTCTATTTTGCCTCTGATTTAAATTGACAAATGTAAAAGTGTTGTGCCCACGTCAAGTTTCATAAAACAAAATCGATGAGATTTTGAATCAATAATGTTGTCATTGTATTATTTCCAACATTTCGTGTAATTTGCAGTTTTTGTGTTCACCACGGACGACTCAGTTGACCTGTAAAGTATTCTAAACGCCGGAAGTGTATGATAATAATGAAAAACGTTAGATAAGATCGTAAAAATAGTTTTAATTATGTTTAGTACTCGCGAAAACTAAAGAAAATTAAGTCTATAATAGTATCGGAATCACTGCGAATTCAGAGTACTGTGCTACACAGCGCCGAGGAAATTAATGTAATTATTATTAATTCACGGATGAACTCTGTACATTACACAATGGGCAGGGTTTTAGAACGATTTAACTACAATGGGCATGTTTCCTGTCGATTGCACATTACATTATAAACAACAAAAAGACAGTTGAAATTAGTTGTAAAATGACAAATGGCGCGCCCGGAACCAAATGGCGACTATATCCTATACTTTTTGCCGTTTAAAAACCACTCTTATGGATTTATAAGGTTTCTAAGTTATTTCCGAACGAATGGTTAGGTATTTAAAAAGCGTCTATAACAAAATCGCGTAAAAAAGATATCCATCTTGTTTTTTCTTAACAATACGTTAATTTCCTTTGCCTATCATAAAACTGATTTCTCGTAAAATTAAATGCACTATATTAAACAGATTCATTAATTAAACAAATTGCCGTTTTATACCAAAACCCACATGGCCTAATTAACAACAATTGTTAAATAAGCCGTCCGTATCGTGTGAACTGTAATCAGTGCGGCCATGTGGCGCCCGACCTTGGTACATGTGTGTAACGATTGCATTTTAATCGTTTAAGTTACGAGTATAATGGAATAACGTAAATCATAAATAAAAAGTAGACATTTTAAAATGTGTTTTTTCACGCTTTGCTCTTATGTCTTATGTTTTGAACATCCACGTCGTTCATCTTGGTATCTTGATACAAAAAAGTTAACGTTGATCTTTAAAAGTACTCTGAACAGAGAGGACGAAAGGGAATGATACTATCTATTGAATAAAAGTCGAAATCTACATTTGGAATCATCGTTTTCCTTCCATCTTTGAAATAAAACTCGGTTATAATTTATTCAAAAATAATTGAGGAACACAGGCCGGATACGATTTTTTGCTTTTAAATTGTTGTAAGCGTTGATTATGTTTATTGGACGTCTGAAAGTAACCGAAAAATTGGCTATTTTCGTCATTTATGATATTGTAATTACGACTACTATAAATTAATGTATGAAATTAAATCTCAAGGACATTGTAGGTGTAAACGTATGAATGGTGTAGTAATTATAATTACGACGAGACGACCCAACGAACAGTCGGCCAGACATATTATTATCTTTTCAAATACTTCCGATCCACTTCCGATCCTTTTAGGCATCCCATAGATACAACTCACTGAGTTTCTTGCCGGATTTTCTTAGTTGGTCGCAATTCTGATCCAGTGTTAGATTCATGTCAGCACTGCTCTAGCTAGAGTAAATGTTAGCAAATTCTTTCTGCTTGTGTCCCGTGAGCTAATCCACTAGTAACAGTGAAGCTAGAATAACCTCTTTAACCTACTGATAGGTAAGTAGGTGTTGTTTTTTATCTCTGGTTTCATTATTCGGAAAGAAAACAGGGCGCATACCGTAAAAAACCCAACCCATGTTTCTTCTTAAGCAGTTAGTTACTGAAACTTATGAAAATCATTAATGCCTACACATACCTAATGTCGAAAATCCATCATATTGCGGCTATCTCAGCCTTAAAACTAATACGTATGACCGTAACTTCGCATCACGTGGAGAGGTGAAGACTAGTACGTACCAGTACTAGACTAATATCTTCGTAATTAAAGATGTGTTTTATTTGGTATTGACATCAACAGTTCGATGTTGTTAATTTAACTTAAATTAAGTTTACTCCATTCAAATAGCTGAAATAGTTTTTTTTTGGTTCTCCTGTAAAGTTGCAGAACTGTCGCTTAAATGTATTATCCGAATCGTGGTGCTTGCGAATGCACAATACACATTCATTTGCTGCATGATGACATTATTATGATTCGACGTTATGCCCAACGTTTGGTGAAAGTCAGTCGTGAAATCATCAGCACTAGCTCCTTATTTCTTAAAAATTTGAAAATTGAATAAAACTGAGCTATCGAACAATCCCTGTGTTGAACTTACAGCCTATTAGGAATACTATTGACGACGTTAATAGCACTGTTAATGATTACACTCAAACTCGGTTATATCTTAATAAAACAAATCCTCGGCTCGTTCTAGATAAATCTTCCGGCCGCAACGAACTAAGGCGCCCATCAATCAAAATGTATATGAATTCCGTTCTCGCCTCTTGTGTAATATGTTAATGTAAGTACACAAATATTGTGGAACATCTGTGACACTGTAATGCACAAGTAGCGATAGGCCGAACAAATCTGTCATACGAATGACAGCTCCGAATGAAACGTGTCTCTTCGCGTGTTTAAAATGTAACCAAATTAAAAAGAGGTAACAATTCCGTTACATTAGAATAACGGCTGCTACCTTTAAATTAGATAGGTTTAATTCGTACCGAAAATAACCCAAGACCTTGCAACTACTCAGTTTGGGATCATAATACTCTTTTGGACGACATAGGAATTAGGGAAGACTTCTAGATTGATGACGGAGAACTGTCAATGGAATTAATAAGGGTATTAAAAGGCCAACTTGAACGCCACATAATGCTCTAATATTAGTCTTTATTTACCGTTTGATCTTCCGGCAAGAATTCCGAGCGCACAACTCCGCGATAGTCAAAGAAAACAATCGAGATGACTTTGGCTTTTGATCGGCTTTTGGCTTGGTTTTTTCGATGTCGCTTCAGTTGGAAAGCGCCGCTCTGAAACCTGTTGATTATTTTGCATGCTGAACTCGTGAACCTACCACTCGTAACAATGCGTTTCATGAATTTTGGGTCGGAATTAATTTGTTCTAAGCATGCCATCAGCGACTCTTATACGATTGAGTTTTTGGGAGAACATTCAGGTCTTTTGGGACTAGCCGAACAGCAAAAATGTTTCGTACTCAAGTTGCTTCGACTATTTAAAATGGTACAGGTCGACTCGTGACACACAGAAAGTTTGGCGGCTATCTCTCTCAAACTCGAATGAGGATTTTCAGTTAGTTTCCTTCACTACTTCCTTCCAGAGCGAGGAAAGTCTTTCATTACACCTCGACCGCTTTTGAACGTTCTATACCTACCACTCATAAACACCTGTTTTTTGATAAAAATCGATACACCGTAAGCCTTCTGTAACAATTTCAGTGACTCCGAACAGGAAATTCTTTTAGCGATACAAAATTTAAGAAAAACATTCGATGTGTTGGTCTTTTATGAAATTCGTAATACACACTAGATAATATAATGTATCCAAAAACAGCACTCTAACCTAAATAATAGATGCAACTAAAAACTGCACGCCAAAGTGGAAAACAGTTGTGCCAATCTAACAACAATACAAAAAACAAAAATTGAATTTGGAATCATAAACCATGGATACTTTTTTGACTGAATGTATACCTACCGAGTAAACAAAGCTCGAAGATTTACGTCAATCATATTTGTCATATGATTAATTCAAGTGTCAATTGTCACAGTAATATCTATGGAACCTTTGAAACGATATATCGCCCAAGTTCGAAAGGGATGTACACACTTCAGGCCGCGTTCGACCGCGTTCTATCGGAACAAGATACCTACATTGAGACCATATTTTACTAAAGTCACTAAATATTTTAGTTGCAAGCCGCTCGGTCCGTATATCTGGCAACATAAGCATTTTATACTCCGCACGCCACATTATAGGATGTGTTCTGTGGTACAGGTGTGCAAAATGCTGCTAAGGCGTAACGTGTTTCATTAATTACGTGTAAGAATAAATGTATTTCATCTTTTTATATCCTACACGGTATCTGAGCTTGAGTAATAATTGAGGTAGTAAGAGAGTTGAGAATTTAATGTTACTTATAAATTATATCTAATACTAGCTTTTGCCCGCGACTTCATCCGCGTGGAATAGTTCTTCGGCATAACGCTAAACATTACCCGCCTCTTCATTTACGTAGAAAGTGAAAATATTTTTGAATAATAGAATGAATAATAGAAATAGTTATTTAAGGTACCAAAATCACGCTTTTTAACCGACTTTAAAAGAAACTCTCATACATCAGACAGATACAGATACAGAGAAGACTCATAACTTACATTAGCAAAACATAAGTTTCCGCAGCGCACGCACTGGAAGCTCTCAAAAAGGCCTAAAACCCCGATTTTGAAACATTCGTTATTGGTGCTCCGGTTGCATTGATCTTAGCGTGATGTTATATAGCTTATAACATTTCTCGATAAATGGGCTATCTAACACTGCAAGAATTTTTCAAATCGGACCAGTAGTTCCTGAGATTAGCGCGTTCAAACAAACAAACAAACTCTTCAGCTTTATAATATTAGTATAGATAGACCACACGATACAGAATATAGTGAATATACCAAATATAAAAATAATAAATTATAGAGAGAGAGAGAGAGAAAGAGATTATTCTTTATTGTACACCAAAAAACAAATAAACAGTGCGATACATTAAACACAGAAAGTACAATTGGCGGTCTTATCGCTAAGAGCGATCTCTTCCAGACAACCATCAGGTGGACAAGAATCATTTGGAAACGAACTACGCGCGGTGTACCATTCCAGTGAAATACATATGCATATATGTACACACACATATACACATACATATCTCCGTAAATGTACTTACAATTAATACAAAGTATTATAATATAATAATAATTAATAAAAATAAAGAAATAATTAAATTAGTATTAAAAATTTATTAGACTAGCGACCCGCCCTCGCTTCGCTTCGGAAACATTAAAACACACATGAAACCAAAAAAAAAAAAATAAAAATAAAAAAAAAAGTAGCCCATGTTCATCAGGGACAATGTCGGCTTCTAATGGAAAAAGAATTTTTCAAATCGGTCCAATAGTTTCGGAGCCTATTCGAAACAAACAAACAAATCTTTCCTCTTTATAATATTAGTATAGATACCTAAAATACCTTAATTAGAATAACACTATAATAATAATAACACTAAAATAATTATAATAACACTATTAAAAATGACAAATACACGGTGACCTTTATTGCGAAACATAGATTTATATACGACTGGCGAAAACCCAACAAAATACTGCGTATATTTATTTTGGAAACAAATACGTAACACGGACTATAAAAACGTTAAAATAATATTTCCGTTTGTCAAAAACGTATTAAAGCGACCGCCATCATATCTATCAATAGCTCGAATTTAAAATTAACATCCTCCTCGGAAACGAGCTAGGGTTATTATGCAAATTAAAGTATGATATATGAAATCTGAAGATTAAGAGGTACCTACCTAAATAAAATTAAGTCGGTTTTTTTTTGGTTACGCTATTTGGTCTATGTAGTCTAATATGAAGTAATTGTCTATGGTAGTTCATTTTTGTACACGATGAAATCAGGACTCGGACTTTTTGGAGGGAACGGGAAGAGCGAAGTTGTGTGAATTGTTTTATTTTATTAATTTAGCATATCTCCAGGCTTAAAGTTATATATAATCCAAAAAGTCCACGGAAAGAGTCTCAGTAAATAATCACCATTTTACTGGGACTTTATTTTCATGTCATCTCATCTCGTTTCATTTAACTTCATCTCAATTGATTACAGTCTCAAATAAATCAACTTGCAACTCATTTCGCTTCATATAATTTTTCAAATAACAGAATACGTATTTATTTAATAACTAGCTGAACCGGCAGACTTCGTAGTGCCTCAGTCCATAAATAAAAGACCTAAGCTTTTCTATAAAATAAATTTAAAACAAACAAAAGGAATCCGTCCGACGGGGGACACATCAAAGGTAAAACAAAATTGTTATTTTTATTCAATTCTTCCACAAATAATTTAAGACGGTCCAGCGTTCTCGAGTTTTAGCGAGACTAACGAACAGCAATTCATTTTTATATATATAGATTAAATATATTTATAACATAAATTTGACACAGGCAACAATGAAATCGCAAGAAGCCAGTTGCCGTGCTGAAATAAAAAAAAATGTGTGCGTGTACTAGTGTACACACGTAAGAAGTGAAACATTAATGCTATCCCTACTCCGTTGGAGAAAGTGAAAGTACTCTTCGTCTGAACCAACCGTGGTAGGGGCAAGAAAAAGATGGCGCGTAACGGAAAAATGTGACGCGTAACCGAAAAATGTGACGGTAAATTTTTTTCCAACGCCGATAAAGAAGTTTCACTTCAAAAAAGAAGAAAATTATGTCTAAAAATAACGTAACCGTAACATTTTTCATGATAAAAATATATTAACTATGGTAATAAAAAGACACCCGGCCAATGTTCAACAAAAATTTAATAATTTAATCTAGAACTTTAGTGTGAGTTTATTTCAGCCCTTAAAGCCTTTATAGGGTATAAACGGCTCTACGACAGATAAACGTAATTAAAGTTATCAATTGATAATATTTCAACAATCGGATTTTGCCATATTTAAAATTGACGGCCAATGAAATGAGCGGTAAATTTTGAAAATTTTACTGTTTATTTTGGTGTTTGAATTCTTATTACCAAAATTTTCCTATTTCCTAATTTCTGAATAATTCAGAAATTTCAAACGAAACAAATACGATTTGTTTAATTGAAGAAACGTTGGCGAGTTTCAATTTCTTGCGGCCTCACAATTAACTGTTATTAAAAGTAACGATCGGTACTCGGAACTTTGTTTAGGATGCCTCTGCGTAATTATAAAACGCAAAAATCATGCGGGCAATTTTATTGTGTCGCAAACACTCAAGAAAGGCACCACACACGATCGTTCTTTGTTAAGTATCAAAATACATATCAACGCTTGAAAGGCAAACGTGACTAAGCGACAATAATTGCTTTGTACATAAATGATAGCCAATAACCATATTCGATGCGCAAAAAAATATATTTCTAGGTCTATTAAAATCATTTCAATCCTACAGCTAGATTCCTTAAAATAGAATTTTTGTCGGGTATTTCAACTTTAAATTAGTCTACTGTAAAGTTCACGCATAGTCGCCTAGTCACGTTTGCCTTTCAAGCGTCGATATCAATTCCATGTACCTACTCCTTTAAAATTTATATTATTTACCATTGAAAATAATTGTTCACACGAAATGAAAATTCTTGAAGAATTATTTATTCGTATTTTAGAATCATATGATTTGAATGATTACGTGTACTGGCCGTGTCGTTTGTTAAAGCTGTGCTTTTGTTATGATAAAGTACAGACAGCAGTTTGAAATTTTATCGTAGGTATATATATATTTTTCTGACCTTCACTTACGCAATATATTAACTTAGCAGCGGGTGACATCCCCGCATCCCCCCTGTCAATTGAGCGTTAAAATATGTAAATAAAATTTTACGAAAATAACTCCTCATCGGCAGTATGTCATAATGTAGTACAACCACCCCTTAGAAGAACTTTTGAGGACTGTCATTGTATATTTCGTTAGCAAATATATAAAATGTAGAATTGTAAGTCTCTTTCCAAATCCTACAGTAATTGTAAATTTAATATTTACAAATGAAAAACTGATAAATGAGAACAAAATGATATGTCGGTTTCCACTTTAGATGTGGGAGTTATTTTAGGTGTGGTGGTGAAAGCGGGAACCCAATTTCAGATCTTGGCATCTTCATTGAAGCTTACATTGCCGGTATTGTTAGCTGATAAACCACTTTCAAGAACATCATCATCATTATCATTATCCTGCCCTTCTCCCAGTCACCTGGGGTCGGCGCAACATGTTTTCTCCTTCCGTACTCTTCTATCATATACCATTTCTTCGCTCACTCCCCTCTTACCCATATCGTCTTTCACACAATCCATCCGTTTCTTCTTAGGTCTACCTCTTCCTCTATACCCTTCCACATTCATAGTTAACACTCTCTTACCAACCTCATTTTCATTTCGTCTCATCACATGTCCATACCATCCCAAACGCGCACTCAAGACCACAAAACCACATTCAAGAACATTAACATAAATTAAATCGATTATGTTTAATATAAAAAAAAAGAATTAAATACGTATTTTGATCATAAATTTGATAGATTGTAGCTCATGCAAATAGTTACTTAACTATGATATATTTGTTGAGATGAAAATATATAAATAGATACGGCTGTAGCACTTATTTATATACAGCGAAGTGTAGATCGTTTATTTCGTCAATAGCAAAACTTCACCACATCTTCTTTCCTAAATACACATTCTCAAATAAATGAAACTCACAACTAAACCGTCACACGACGTCACTAAGCCAACGTCTTCTTTAGTTTCCTTTAAAACAAACACGACGAAAATAAAAAAAAAACATTTCGTAGCATTTTAATTTGTATCCACCCTACAAAAGTAATAGTACACTGGAAGCGATGGCCAATTAGCGTCGCGGGAAACTTGATATAAAGTTACCAGAGTTTTTGTGTGAAATGAGACGCGACGGGTACACTTCCTACCTCTGCGTTGGAACAAATTCATTGACTTTTATTGAGTTTTGTCGGACGAATTAATTTTGGAAGGCGACGAAGATGCTTCAAATAAATTCGTTTTAATTTTATTGCGTAATTTCAACTCAACCAACCTATGAAGTAGGTAACTTGAAATTTTTTAAAAGTACCTACGTGATGTATTAAAGATTGTTTTTGTTGCTGAAAATTTTAGAAACAATTTTATGATTTACTGAGCTATCATGATAATTAAATGTCGACAAATGATACCTTAGTCGTTCGCTTATAACTTCGCTCTAATAATATGGCCGGTTTCTATAGGGTAAAAAATACATGAAATCATTTGTTAGTTCGCTTAGCTATTCAAACATGCTTTTTTTTTGTTTTTCATTCGTCCGCTTCCACGAAAATTGTGAAGTGTTTGAAACGTCGGAAATAATGTAACGACAATAAAAAACGCGAAATACCTGTTAAGTTCTTTTCGTTTCATTTATTATGAAGGATTTTACCATTCATTGAAATTATTCGAGCTGAAAAAAAAACCTGCTGTGTAATAAGTACGGTTGTATAAATATGTACATATATATGTTACCCCCACAGACACAGCCCACTGAGTTTCTCGCCGGATCTTCTCAGTGGGTCGCGTTTCCGATCCGGTGGTAGATTCTGCGAAGCACTGCTCTTGCTAGGGCCAGTGTTAGCAACACTCCGGTTTGAGCCCCGTGAGCTCACCTACTAGTTAAGGTTACGCTGATATAGCCTCTCAAGGCTATCTATCAGCTTAAGTAGGAAAAAATAAATAAAAAAAAACTTATGTTAAGCCGGCAGGCGGGCTGTTTTGAAAGTTAGAAAAGGCATACACGTTATGTTTTTGGGTGCCTGTAGCTTCTTAATATCAGAGCCGGTCTATTTATCACTGCAATAAAAAAAACATGTATATCTATTGATAGTGGTGGACTTTACCTTGACAAAATGTTTCAACTGTACCGATATCTATGTCCATTATCAAGGAATGCATTACGCATGTCTCCACGAGTGTGTTGAGTAAAATTCCTCATTACTAGGCTAAAGCTGATAAGCCTCCTGATCGATAGTGGCCGGTTGCTTTCGCAATAAAACAAGGCATTTAATGAAATGACTGAATTTATTGTTTTGGGTTATTTTTCCAGGAGACTTTATCAATTAATTAGGACGACTGCGCGTAGTCGAGGGCTCAACCAGGAGGGAAGGGTTTGCTAACAAGTTCCCGAGCTCCCACGAAAGAGACCTAATATAGCTATAGAGCAGGATCCTTGAAGACGTGCTTAGGGCGTCGACGATGGTTGACTACTGCTTGAGCCATATTCCCAATATATACATATTTTAATATTATATTAACTTTTCGTTCATTCCAACCAAAAGATCAAAATTAGTTATAAACCTATAACTAGGATCAGGTCATAATAATTGAAAATGTTAATACTTTGTCCCGGCTATTGGATCGCAAGCTTTGTCAAAGATATTTTGTTTTTGGTATTTTTTAGTTTTTGTTTTTTGGTATTTTGTTATTGGTATTTTCTCGTATGTGTTTTCGGAAGCAGCATTTAGCATAAATTTGGCTTAGCTTTGGGACGTTAAATGTTTAGGTATACTGCTCAGTCTTCCTCGAGTTACGTACCTGCTAGAGGTATTGTTTCATTTAGAATCAATTATAGCATTTTAACTGTATTTTCATACCTAACTCTCCCAAAATGGAGGAGCTTGTTGTAAATACGCACTAGTTGATAGCATATACCAGACTATTTTTGCGAAACCACATTTCAATCTAAAGGGAGCCTAGATTATTAGTAATTCAATTAAAATTTCAACTTTATTTCTGTATTATTGACCTATAAGCAAAACTCGCTGTAAACTTTATTTCAATTCGTGCGTGAAGTCAAAACAGTCGTAAGCTTCGATCGGTTCTTTATCCCCTGCTCAGTAGCAGTACGCTGATCAAAAACTGCTTCAATAAACAATTTCAGTTCAGTATCTACGGCGCTGCATGTTCTGTAGAATTTTTTCTTAAATATAATTTTTTTATGTTCGCCTGCAACGTAGATAAGGACGCTGATATCACGGTAGACACATTGGCACCACTTATTCTGTTGAAATTGCAAGTATTCGTGTTGTGAAAGCGAGGTAAACATAAATTTGCCTCTTCTGATCGACAATAGGCAACCGGACATTAATAATGAAAAAAAGACTATAAAGGAATTAAACTGAAAATACATATTCATGATTTAAACATTTCAGGTCACTTAATTAAATTATTGTTATTATTCTAACAGACTTCAATTCAATCATGACGTCATATGTGGGTAATAGTCGTGTATCTACTGTGATTAGCTTGTCGTTTACTTTCGTCTCAATCGAGGTCACATTTCAAGAACTTGTGTTCGAAGAGATTTGTTAAGTTCACGTAGCAAATAGAAAAAGTAAGGGCCGTCTGGGACTTGTAGCTAGAGCTTTTAGATGTCATATATTTATTTCACTTAATTAAATAAAAATACGTATTTGAAGGGCAGGACAGCCGTTGTAACTATACTGAGACCTTAGAACTTATATCTCAAGGTGGGTGGCGTATTTACGTTGTAGATGTCTATGGGCTCCAGTAACCACTTAACACCAGGTGAGCTGTGAGCTCGTCCACTCATCTAAGCAATAAAAAAAAATCATTGATACACACTAACATTTCTATGACCGTTTTTTTATAACCCTTGTAAGCAGACGAGCATACGGCCCACCTGATGGTGAGTGGTTACCGTCGCTAATGGACATCAGCAATGACAGGGGCACAGCTAAGGCCCTGCCTAATACTCTCTGAAATTATAGAGATTAATATCACTGGCATAAATAAAAAAATTCTACCATTGAATACGCTATGACACGTGATTGCACCGACGAGGCTTGAAGAAAGTCGAAGTAGGCAGCGGTTTGGTAGTGCCCTGGCATTGCTGATATCTATGAGTGACAGTGAACACTTCCCATTCGGAGGGCTTTAAAGTTATTTGCAATAGAAACAGACAACACTATGCGTTATGGGTATTTAATTAAGTGTTACTTTTAAACTAGACTTAGAAAATTTGATTAGTAATCATAAATCGTTAATGTTCCCCATCCCATGAAACAGAACTGAAATAAATGAACAAACACAAGGTACGACCGAAACATTTACATACGATGTACCTGGTACACTTCGCGATTTGCCCATCGGGTCAACGACATTGTAATTACTAGGGCCGAGGTTCCGTGGCAGCGTGTTACTGTGTAATGTTTGAATTGGGCTAATTTTATTCTTGAAATTTAATGTACATGTGTACTTTTAATAAACAGATAGATAGCGGTAGGTGCGGCTTTGTTCTTCTTCAAATGGGGTTAGAATAAAATTATACGAGGTGGATAATAGAGCTTTCGTTTATTTGCAGATTTAAATAACATCCTTCCGTTAAATTGAATTCGAATTCAGCGAAACACATCCGAAATTCATTCATAAGTTTACACGTCATAATATTAATTCGCGAACAAGTAAAAACTGGTTCTTAAAATTGCGTATATTGCGACTGACTTTTCGAAGACGCCATTAAAAGTTTTCGTGGTCATGAAAACCGTCAAGTATTGAAAACGTCAGGTAATTCTTAAATTAAAACAAGATATGCGAGGTTCAGTCGTAAAAGTAGATTTAAATGTGGATATCATATATGGTATAATAAATGTTCCATCGTATCCATCTCTGCGATGGACTCCCGTTATGTTATATGAATCAATCGTATTCTGTAATCAAATAGGGACGGCTAATTAAGTTTCTTATTATCAAATCAAAATATCGAACCCTCTCATATAAAGGGACAATTTAGTTAAAGAAAAATTTATTATTTTAATGCTTGAGCACGTTGTGTGCTCGCACGGGTATGTACCGTTATTTTACCAATTTCTTTCGTGAAACACCGCTGCCTTTCAGTTTGAAGAGTAGGGTAGCCGTTGTACTAAATATATGAGACCTTATAAGTTAAGTAACCACCTAACACCCGATGGGTCGTAAACAAATTCACACGTCGAAAAAAAGAACTTGATGTCTTGAATTTAATTTACAAAACAAAAGCTGCAAAAAAAGAACCCAAAGTATACTGGAAAGACTGAAGAATAATCGGGAATTCCCATTTTATACCAAAACAAGGTTCTTATATAGTTGATGCTAATAACATTGATATTTTAGCGTACAGAACACGGAACGAATCCCAGGCTGAACCTCGTGAGTTCGCCGACAAGTTCGGTGAAACCGGCAAAACCCCTCGAGGCTATTAACAATAAAATGGCAAAAAAAATGAAACTCAAAACTTAAAATCAGGTATGTAAACTTGTATATACACAGAAAATATTCCCCGGAAATCCAAAGCATTCCCAATTACCGAAAGAATTTTAACTGTAATGCTCCTTACAATTCATTAAAATGAATTTCGTAAATTCAACTGCCCTTAACTGTTCATAAAAGGTCAGCTTTGCTGTGCTCGTAGTGAGGATCCATATAAGTTGAAACGGCCGTGTTGTTTCGATAAATTAAAGTAAATAATACAATATTTAGTATAAGAAAGGCGCGCATGAAAATGTCAGGTTACTTAACCGGGTTGTCATCGATTTTACTTTTGCCTCCCATTTAAACGAACGTATTATTTACTCAAGTTATTTCGGTCACAAGATTTACGTAAATTATTATTGACGTCTATTTTTTACGGTCTGAATTTCTGGAGTCTTTGTGATCAGGGATGACGATAAAGGTTTATAATTTCACAATTCTCAAATAAAAACAATCCAATGACTTCCCTAATTAATACAGATAGCTAATTACCATACCTTATAATTTATACTCAGGTCGGCCATATAAACACGTAAAGCTAATTTTACCAGTACTTTTAAAATCGCAATATACTGAGAGCAATCTAACGGAACAATACAAGGAAATGTTGAAGAAACCGTGTGGGCCCTGTGACAAGTGGGCTTCAAGAGGGCGTGGGTTTAGACTCTCGAATATAAATTCAAAGCCATGATACGCCTATTGAAACATCAAAAGCCTGGCAGCTCGTTGAGTGCTAGCACCGAAATCTGATTTTGCGTCGTCTGATTGAATTTAGAGCATATTACAATTTATAGCAGCTCTTGAGAGTCTTCATCGTAATTTTATCACATAACGTCAAAATAAAGTTACAAGAAATTGAATTATTTACGTAATAGAACTGTCACGGTGTGCTAATAATTAAAAAAAACGATAGAACTAATTCAGAAATAAAGATATTAAACTTATTTTCGCAGCTCATAATTGAGGTAAAATGGCGCGTCGAATCGACCCCAACACGTTCCAAAAAATACAACATATAATCTAGGTATATTCATAACGTAGGATATAATTATGATCGTGATCAGTCAGTCGTCCTTGTAACCCGACCTTCCCAGAATTTAATTTAGAAAATAAAACTAAAACCACGAGACCCTGATAGACGGGCTCTGATCCAAACTAGTTTAACAATTTATCGTCTTCCACCATCTGGAAGACGAAAGAACGAATTTAAACTTAGTAATGCAAGTAAAAGAAACCATTTTAGTACGAAGAGGAGAGTTTAGAGATCTGTCTAAAATTTAAATTAAATTCACGGTCCTGCAAAACCAGAAATCCATTGGTGCTCACAAATGTACGGATTAAAAAATGGGCGTGAAGGCCGTAATAACGGTCTGTACGAAATCAGAAGAAGAAGTGTGTTAAATTTGAAATTGGCCAGAGGCCTAAACCGAATGTATCAATCTATTAAAATAAAATATATTTAACATCTCGATGTGATGTCGATTCACCATTCACTGTCCCTTAAAGACGTTATTCGACAGATGGCATAATTATTACCATTATCGAATTCTTCGAAAATCGTCCCTGGTTTCTCTCGATTCTCGATCGATTGATGACCATTCGACCATTTGATGATTTATTGATAGAACGCTCTTAAACTTTTCAACTCCATCAATCTTTAAACTTCCCTATTCGAAATGTTCATCTGATTCTGTCAACGGTTCAAATTTAGTTATAATGATTTGTATTGTATGAAAAGCTTCTTCTCGAAGCTCGGCTATTTGGTAATCATTAATCGAATATACAACATTACTTTTTAAAATGTTATATTTGAGATTAAATTGAAAAAAAACTGCTACGCATTCATTACATTTTAGAAGATTTCAGAACAAAACCAGACCGCGCAACATTTTCGAAATGCCAAACAAAATATCTAAACAAATGATATCCTTGCGTGAAAACTAGAGAAAAAATATCATATAAACGCAGGTTTAATGTATCTACTAGTCGTGACAGTTACAGACAGTTCCGGCGAGTCGTCGACGGATTTGTCGGGTGCAGTATTCTGTGGCGAGGGAGGGGAGGTGCTACCGCGCGCCACACGATTACGTACGATACGAACGACGCCGGCTCTGCCCGCACCGTGTGCCGCGTCGTCTCTCCCAGTTCGACGCTCACTCGCCTCTGTAAAGGACGCGTTTCGTGAATTCTGACTCTTATGTGGAGACTCTTGGACGTGCAGTTCTTAACTTGTGGCAAAACTTAGTGTACTCCAAGTCAACCAGTTTCATTTGGATCGGATAACTTGCAGTGTGTTGCAGAAATTTAAAAACAATGAATTAGTGTGATAAGTGCGAAAACAAATTTTGTTAAGCGATCTCGAAATTCGAGCTGATGGTTCTCTTGAAAAGTAACATGAAAATTAATGGTAAATTATTAAATAGTTTTGCATGTTTGATTGATGGTATGCTGTTAGTTATTCGGATTGTCTGATTATCTCGGTTTGCACGAAGCACGAACGTATACTCGCACGGTGGTACACAGGATACACATTCAGAGACCAGGCTTCACTCATTAACGTATTCAAATGAAGGCTTCGATCTTTCACCGGGACCACCGAAAAAGCCAAAACAATAGCGGACCTTGCCTTTGTCAGGCGACATTGAATCTCCGAATGTAAATTTGAGTTGGCACGAACAATTGAACACAGTGAGTTTGGAAGTCGATACCTACATGAATAAAGGCTTGTGTGTGTGACCCTGGTGCGCCTACGGGACCAGCCGCTGTGGGTGGACGGCATAGTTCCGAGCCGCCTAGAACGACAGTGGGTGTTTGAATGGAGCCAGTTAATAATAATGGTGAGATTTAATCACCATAGAGGTTACACAACAAAGCTATAAGCATGCCAGTGCCTCGAAATGTAGAAGAAGGACGTTTAACGAGATAGTCAACTAACAAAAAGCTTAAAACAGCGTAGACACCGTTAGCTTGTAGTTTTCATAGGTACTAATCAATTAATACCAAATATGTATATTGCAGCGTGCATTTCGCAATGACCGTTTTATCGGCGGCCGATTTTACCATCGAAGTATGAATATTGATAAGATTGTTTGCAGAATGCAAATATGATATTCACTTTAAAGTATTTGGCTATGTTGCGTTTGATGATACGAACCCTTACAGAATCGGAGCGTCCTGCTCGTATGGCACATCAATTTCGCACACATGTTCCGAAATAGACCTCAGATGGCGACTGACAAAAAACAGAGTCCCTTCCACACGTGTTTCGTATACAATCACTAAAATGTAGACCAATACATATACCATTATTATATAACCTATATTTTGTGTTATAATCAACAACAAGCAACAACAATGTAAAAATAAAAAAAGAACATAAAAATTAAATTCACCTAAAGAATGATTATTCCGTTATTAAGCGCATCTGTTTTAAATGATCAATTGTATCCGTCGAAGATATAAAAAAGTTTATGAAGAGAAACCTGCGAGGGCGTGCGCACGTGGGTAGGCAGATGCAAACGCATCCCGAGGTTGATTTTCAAACCATACGTTTCTTTATCTACAGATCTCGCTAGCTCTGCAGCTGATATTTAAGATTCCATTATTACATCAAAAAGGGTGTTTACGTATCGAAAAGATCATATAAAACAATTCGTGTCCCCATCCCGAATGATTTGTACCAATCGAAAATGGGAAAGCATCTAGAAAGATCAAGCGCATCCCTAGGTTGATTTTCAAACCATACGTTTCTTTATCTACCGATCTCGCTAGCTTTGCAGCTGATATTTAAGATTCCATTATTACACCAAAAAAGGTGTTTACGTATCGAAAAGAACTTATAAAACAAATCGTGTACCTATCCCGAATGATTTGGACCAATCGAAAATGGGAAAGCATCTAGAAAGATCTAGACTAAACGTGCAGTAGCATTACTTACAATAATGGTTTGTGTTAATTCCAAAGGGGTCAATTCCGGTTAGGGGATCGAGTTTTTCCACCGATTATGATCGCCTGCATCTCGTCGACGGTCGTCGCCTTTTACGGAAACCTGCGCCGTTGCGGTTGTTCTCTGACGACTGTGGGATAGCCGACATCGGTATCGGCCACTCTGAGATAACCATCGACTTTATAGGTGCTTTCATAATTTCTCCATCCTTATTCGAATGAATGATATTCAGAGGACCGTGAACATTACCATTTGTGACGATACAGTATTGTTCTTAGAGAAAGGCGAGGGTTATTAGGATCATGGCAATCAGATAATTTGTCGTGATGTATCTTTACAACGAAACAACTTGATGCATTTCAAATAAGTCTTCAAATATTTACACGAAACATAGCCGATAGGACAAAAATATTAAAAACTAAAGCAACCAACAATTTACGAATAAAACTTATAGTATTAATAAAAACGGTAACAAGTTAAATCGTAGTTTCAAAACTGGTTAAAGGAAACACGTAAAACAATTCTGTGTAAATCACATTGTAAATGCGTTTCTAAAGTCCCATTGCAAAATGGGAGTTATATTTACGAACTAATCGTAAAATGGCAGCTGGTATTTTGAACTTTATGCAAATAAATATAAGTATATCTTTATTGTTTATTGTCGTAGATAGGTATGTATATTTAGGGGAATAGAACGATATTAAAGTTCCGTTTAATACAAAACTGAAGCGTTAAGTGCGAATTCCTTTTGACCTGAAACACTAATAATTGTAAATAGACTTGCTTCAACTTCTTGCTTCAACAAAAACAAATTAATATACACTAAAAACAATAATCATCGAAATCGGTTGGCGTGATATTCATCCATTTGTCGCGCACGTATTTAATGCAAAGGGGAATGCCCACTCTCCATAGTGTGCTAGGCCCAAGGTGGACATCAAATATTACTATAAAAATGGACTGATTCAAATTCTTAAATGTATTGGATA
Organism: Bombyx mandarina; assembly: GCF_003987935.1. The sequence continues at coordinate 4,400,567 of NW_021011493.1, forward strand.
TCTAAAAAATATATTGAAATTGACGCCACTATTATAAAAAATATAATAAAAATAAAAAACTCGTTTTGAGGTTAATTTTCTATATAAATACCTCAAGAACTTTTCTTTTTTTAATGTTTAAGATGTTCCTAATGTATTTTTACCCAATTGTAGTTATTAGGGTATAAAAAACACACATACTTCTTTAAATATCTATATTTTCTTCATCTTCATACACAAATAATAAATCATCTAAAAATAGCACAGGAGAGCATATACACGGTTTTAAATCTCGGTCAGGTTAAAACCACAATTCACACAATGTTTTTCAGTCGTAGTATGTAACGTTATTGATAAAAGCAGAATAAATCGAAGAAAAATCAAAACACATCCATTTTGAACGTAAGCACAAGCAGCGAGCGAAGTGTCAGTCAGTCAGATCAAAATCAGTGTTGTCAGTATAAAGAAAAATAATTACATGAAATTCATATATCGATAATTTTTTTAAATAGCCGATATTTGATTTATTTCTTAATCTTTTTTTTACGAGTACACATTATATTTTATTTTTTATGTTTTTGTTTTAGTTGTACATATTTAAATAACAATACAAGTTAAGTTTTTTTTTATTGCTTAGATGGGTGGACGATCTCACAGCCACCCTAGTGTTAAGTGGTTACTGGAGCCCACAAACATCTACAACGTAAATGCGCCACCCACCTTGAGATATAAGTTATAAGGTCTCAAGTATAGTAACAAGTTAAAGTCCAATGGGTATGTCTTTGATGTTATTTTATGTGCTTAAAATCGATTAAAATCGACTGATTAATAATAATATTTAAAATGATTTATTTATATGTTTTTTTATATACTTAAAATGTTTACTTAATACGTAAAAGGTTTTGATGCTGGCAATATTTTTCCCGCAAAAATAAAATTCTTGTTTTTTTCAATAGAGTTACTTTTTTTAAACTACTTATTGTAAACTGTAGTGGCGCTTATTTGGAAGAAAGTAAATGCATATTTATTTATGACAANCTGGCAATATTTTTCCCGCAAAAATAAAATTCTTGTTTTTTTCAATAGAGTTACTTTTTTTAAACTACTTATTGTAAACTGTAGTGGCGCTTATTTGGAAGAAAGTAAATGCATATTTATTTATGACAAAATTAATGCACTAAGTATTTTTTCTCTAATCTATTGTCCGCTTTGGGCCTGAAATGGGCCGTCCCCTTTAAGACTTATATGGTTTTCTCATGGATACCATTATCAGAACTGGACTAAATTGAATTGGGACCACACGGAAGGGGTCAGTCAGCTTTCTAATAAAAAAGAATCATCAAAATCGATTCACCCACTCAAAAGTTATGAGGTAACAAACATAAAAAGACACAGTCGAATTGAGAACCTCCTTTTTTTAACCCGGTTAAAATAATAGTATCTATATATAGATAAAAAATATTTGTACATGTTTAACCAATGCTATATAGGTGCATTCCTTGTTTAAAAATACAATATTTAGATTTGACTATGACGTCATCGGTACCTTGAAAGTTCAATCACTCAAGGAATCTTTGATCTTCTGTTAAGTGTTAAGGGGATATAAGAGCACTCGGTAAAAAAAAAACATACAGTCGAATTGAGAACCTCCTCCTTTTTTCATGTCGGTTAAAAAACGTACAATTGCATACAAAAGCTGCAGAAAGATGTAATCCGTCAAAATACCGGGCACGCTCCCGGGCAGGTGTCCGACAGCTGAACCGAATTTACATCTGACTGTGAAAAATTACTCCCCTGACGGAATCCCGACGAATAAGCAGATGTTCAGTGAAACGGACGTTTGGGATTAACGGCGGCAATAAAACGCGTCGACCACAAGGCAAATTAAAGTTTGTTTAATGTCTAATTGGAATTGGCTTATAACTGTTTCCCGAGCGCTATGACATGTCCTTCTTCAAGCGAGGCTTGTGGAGAGTATTAAGCGGTATGCAGCGGCTTGGCTCTGCCCCTGGCATTGCTGAAGTCTATGGGCGACGGTAACCACTCACCATCAGGTGGGCCGTATGCCCGCCTGCCTACAAAGGCAATAAAAAAAAATAACTTTTGTAATATTCGTGATTGGAAGTGTTTACATGTAAAGCCAGAGAAACTGATTATTTTTTTCTTTTTTGCTTAGATGGTTGGACGAGCTCACAGCCCACCTGGTGTTAAGTGGTTACTGGAGCCCATAGACATCTACAACGTAAATGCGCCACCCACCTTGAGATATAAGTTCTAAGGTCTCAAGTATAGTTACAACGGCTACTCCACCCTTCAAACCGAAACGCATTACTGCTTCACGGTATAAATAGCCAGGGTGGCGGTACCTACCCGTGTGGACTCACAAGAGGTCCTACCATCAGATTCATTCTGATCTTCCTACTTTTTTTATAATTATTTGCCGGTCCAAGGCTTAGAACTCTCAAGCGGGCTACCGGTCGTAAAACTATGTGGAAATCAAGTTAAAACATAATATGATATCTGTCTGCCCATATTTTTGGAATTACACATAATTATGAAGAATAAGTATATTATTACTATGTATTTAATTGTATGTTCACGAACGTGTTTGTAATTTTTTTACATTATTGGTGATGCAGATGAGATTTATAACGGTATTTTAAAAGAATCAAATAGATCGTCTAAGATTTTCTGCGTAAATTATGAGACTTATTACTTAGTAGAGTTCATGTGTAGTTGAACGGTTAATCTTTTTGGACCTTGCGCCCTGTAAACTACATATTATTATGTAGTTGAAAACTTAAGCGTATTCTCGTAAAATATCTTCTTCTTTTTCTCCACCTTATCCCACTAGGTGCGGTCGGCCCAGCTAATTTTTCTTTTCCATTCTCTTCTATCAGCCGTCATCTCAACACTCACTCCTCTCTCTCTCATATCGTCACACACATTACACACTCCATCCATGTCTTCTTTGGTCGACCTCTTCCCCCTCAGCTATAAATACGAGGGCATTCTCATAAAATATCTAGGTTAACGAATTTTAATAGACCTTAAATATTGAATTTATAATCAATAATTATTTTGTGTAAGATGCTTTTGTCTATTATGATAATATAATCTAACAGAATTTTCGTTCTGGCTTAATTTACTGGACGAGTCGCAACGAATTCATTTACAAAATGAATTTCTCAAAATGAGGCGCGGAAATGGGACCTCTCAGCCTTAAGACACCTTCGGTAATATAATTAATCTTATCTTTCAATCTTTTGTTTTGTTCTTAACGTAATTGAAAAGGTCCGTGTTTGATTACTTTGACATCGAGTTACTGACTTCAAGGTATATTTCAAATGCGGATTCTCTATAATTTGCATACTTGGACCGCCAACTTACAGCTTAAGCCACTGTTTTTATAAGAAAGAAACATTACACAGAAGCTCGTAGATCTGTAATCTAAGGGCAAATAGAAGAGTCGTTTTTGTAAATTTATGCGCTTAAGAATGTAACAAAAAAGCTTACAAAACTAATTTTAAATCAATTTGAGTTTTAAATATTGTAATTTTTATAATAGATGGATTAGGTTTATTAAAAAAAAAGTTATTTTCAAACTAGGATTTACACAGTCAAAAAATAACAATAAAAATTATTGCAAAATTGTCTTTTTCTTAAAACGATTTTGTCACACAGTCTCTTGTAGTAATAAAGTGACTTCAAATAACAATAACATAAACATACATGCTTATTCAGAAAGCTACAACTTTAGTCAATTTGTAGCTAAATTAATGTCCTTAAGACGCCCACAAATATCCGTGACTACATCGAAAAGGTCAAAAAGTTAAAAACGATCTATACTATTTATTCCATCCGATCCACAGAAAAATAACAGAGATTCTGAAACGCGTCTCAAAAGGAAATAGAGCTGAAAATAAATCGCCCTTACATAGAAATTGGACTATTTTAGTCGAACGGACTGCTCCTTCCATTTCTCCGCCTCCCATTACCATATCCTGTGCTCAGATATGTTGCTTTGAGTGCTCTTTCCCATAATATTTTATGAACTTTAAAGAACAATTTGATTAAAAATTTTTGGAATCGTTCAGCTATGAGGCCACTTAGTATTAAATGTGTTCGTATTGTTGGTGTTATATTCCTGGTCTGTAGCAGTGAAATATCTTTCCAATCTCTTGGGTTTTTTGACACGTAGTTAATTTTGATTTCCATGTATAGCCCAATGAACTTGTAGCTAGTTATCGTATGGACCAGTATATTACTTTGTGGGACTTCTATTTATTCCGATCTAACAAACATTAAGTCAGTTCAGTAAAAGCTTCTTTTGTTTCGTAATGATGTAATCGACATTAAGCTTCTATTTACGTATATAAACAAAAGATTTTTAAATCCGGTGTTTTCTTCTTCACATAACATTAAACAGAGATTGAAAAATTAAAAATATTTAGGCAGTGGAACATTGAGCTCGAAAGCGCGGGAAAAATCATGTTCTTACCTAGAAATGAACATCTGTCTTCGCAGATAATAAGAAACGCTCTATTTTACTAAACTTGTACTATTTCTATACTTATATACAGATGAGGTAATCAAACCCATTCAGAATTCCAATGCAACTTTAGCAAAAAATCTGACATCATCACGTGAACCGACAATCAGTTTTATTTGCCATAACGAGCCGTTGAAACATGATGCAATCAACGTTCTTTGCCATTGATATATCTTGTATAATAAAAAGAGATTGAAAAATTACATTAACGGCCTATAGAATTAACGTGATTGTTATGAAATGTATTAGAATTTTCTGTTTTATTTGTAAGTTTCTGAATAATGGTCTTGTTGAGAATAAACAAAGTTGAACTATATATTTCGATTTTACGTAAATATCTAATGTTATTTATGCATTTTTTCTTAATGGTCATTAAGCTTATTGTGTTACCTCATTCCTCGCATTCTACCTTTTTTTGCGCGAAAGCAGTCTTGGTTTGGAGTTATAAGGTTGGGACATACGATATATGCTTCATATAAATATTCGCATACGCGAAAAGATTAGTCATCAATAAAATTGCTTTTGCAAATTAACTCGTGTTTTTTATTGTCATTTTATTGTTTTCGAGGCTTAGAATACCTACTTTAGAAACTACAACTGAATGTTTTAACATCCTATTTTCATCGTAGGCAGCGGCACCAATATTATGATGTCCACGGACTCCGGTAACCACTTAAAACCCAGAGCCCATTACAGCAATTAAAAGTTAATGAATACTAAACTTGTCGCAAAACGTTTTATGCAATATGAAACCGAGACGTTATGTAATAAGTGTTAATTACCTCACGAAAGGTAATTTACTTCACACCGCAGATTACAATATTGCCATTATATTGCATGACTCGTCCATTGTGGCTTGACAAGGGGCGGCTTCAGTGACATCGCATCGTTAATCACCACCGTTCTCAGCGAAGAAAATTTTGATTTTCAATCTGAATACCTCCCGTCATTGGNATATGAAACTGAGACGTTATGTAATAAGTGTTAATTACCTCACGAAAGGTAATTTACTTCACACCGCAGATTACAATATTGCCATTATATTGCATGACTCGTCCATTGTGGCTTGACAAGGGGCGGCTTCAGTGACATCGCATCGTTAATCACCACCGTTCTCAGCGAAGAAAATTTTGATTTTCAATCTGAATACCTCCCGTCATTGGGCAATTCAATGCTTTAATTAATGTATATTTTGCTGAAATAACAATGTTTCGTTAATCACGTAACTAGATGAGCACAACGATTTTTGATTTGCTTTACATAATTTATAATTAAACAATGAGTGGAACATTCCAGAAATGTCACTCACTCTACGTTTGACTACAATTTTTGGGCTAAAATTACACAATAATCCATATAATGTTCGGAATGCTCCAAGTACAAATTCAAATATAGGTAGTCATAAAATAAAACAAGATTGAGTTCGTATTTGTTTCTTAAATCACAAAAAAAAACTATCAGCATATATCTCTGTCTCCGTCTAATTACAATATCGTGATATGCACAAACCAATCTACTTATAAATGATTGCAATTTCCGTCGGAAGTGAAGGTAGTTAGTCCAAAACTTTCTCACAGGGTCGTGTCAGTTTTTGTTATCCTGTTTGTTTGAAATAAATTAGTTTACACGGATTGAGTAGTCGTCACAGATGTTGTTACAGTTTTTTTTATGTCCCTTCGCTTCGACGTTACTTTGGAATGAATTTTTATTTGTAACAATAATGTTTGTGATCGACTCCAGTCTTAAATCTTTTTTCTAGAGTGTTTTATCATTATTTACATCAGCCTTTTTTTTAAAAACATTCAATGAAATGTCATGTTTTATTAGAGTTTTTTCTGCAAATTTCAAGCTTAGTTCTGACGTTAATAATTGAGTTTATACATAGTAACAGTTTTACTTTGCCACACATAAATTTACAAATTAATTATTTGAAACCGACTTCATTTCATTGTGAACAGTTTACCTGCATCTTAGATAAGATACGGATTATTTATGAGTTCTCTGTAATAAAGCTGACTCAACTGTTTGTTTTTGTCATTCATTACTGTGTATTTTATTATCTAATTCTGAATGAAGTCAACATTTAAATCGTCTATTGTAAAATGATCTATGCACGTTCTATTTCTAAAAAAATATTTTTCATACTATAACTAATATTAATCTGTAATTAGATTTGTTCAGATAGTACTTTCAAAGTTCCCTCTAGTGCTCATTCATAAAACATCCTTCGTTCGCAGACCTAGCAAAAACAAAACCTCGGATTTCGTACCGTAAGCCGCGTAGTAATTACACCAACAGTGGACGTACGACACTCTCAACTGAGACTGGTGTACATTGCAGGTGGCTTCTGTTCACGATTAATGTCCTGGCGGGTAGCCAGAAGCCGGTCCCACTTCTTGCGACCAGACTTATCAACATTACGTTACAGTTATGAAGTTACAATTGAATTGCTTGTAGGTAATGGAACGCTAAAAGTAACTTTTAATGAAAACGCACATAAAAACCTCATATATTATTTTATCTATGTATATTATGTATAAGTACGTGAAAAAAAAACTTTGTAAAGCTTTTTACGAAAATTGCGCAGACGGAGGAGTATGAAATTTCCCACACTTATAGAGAATATAGAGAAGGAGTGCAGAACATTTTTTTTTTTAAATTATGCATATAAATATCTTAATAGATAAATAAAACATTACACACACTACCATGTATTTGATACAGCACATATGTATAATACTCTTTGTTTATTGTCAAACCTTTGTTATTGTTTAAAGTCTATGGTCAAATTGATAATTCTGCGATTATAGAAGTATAACAAATAGTCTTTGATAATAGAACCATATATATGTTCAAACTTGTAATTTCAATAAATTTTAGTCGAATTTTGACTACTGGGACACGAATTATTTTAGTAGATATTTATTACGTTTCGCTAGCAAACGGGATCACTTTGTTTTAAAAGCATTGTTGCTAACCATTGTCACGAGACGTAAACTCACTTCACATTCGGATAACATCATTTACAATGGAGAATAAATTGGATGCTACGGGTTTGTTAAAACATAAATAATTCTCGTTTCTTCGTGAATAATCTGACGTCTTATAAGAGCCACATGGAAAACCCATTCGTTACTTTCGTCCCTGTGTTTATCGGCCATCTTTATCTTTATCTAAGCACAATGGGAAATTGATAAAGTTTCGGGGCGCATTTTTTCATCGTTTTATCCTTTTTATTGTCCAGGCTAAATCCGAATGTACCTTTTTTTACGATTGTAGTTGTTAGATAAGGTGGTTCATTTGCATAGACCTTAAATTAAAGGGAAGATGAGGTGTTTTATGTTCTGATTATAATCACGATCATGCAGCAATGTTACCTCGGAAATTGCTGTGTAATTTTATTTTCGCTGTTACCATAAACGCGGCTGCCATTACGCCATAAAATGTTCTTCGGAATTTGTCTTGTCAGGTTAGTGCTCGAAGATGCTTTTAAATTTTGGACAGGCGAAAATAACAGCTGCAATTAAACTTACTATACTTTATATATACCATTACAGTTTTTCTTCTTGAAGCTTGGTATTATTGAACCAGATTTATTGATCAATGTGAGTCCGAAATTTTAACTATAATACCATTGCACTATGCATTGTAATTGTAGTATGAATATATTCTTTTTTTCAATCTGTAACCAAACCGCAGTCAATTTATTTTCTTACGTGATCCTTGTTTACCCAATGATTCTCTAGAAGAGATTGCCCTTAGAAATAAGACCGCCAATTGTAGTTTTTTTGTTGTTGTACATTTGTTTTGATTCTATATCTGTGTACAATAAAGTATACTCTAAGCTAAGTATGTGTCAACTTTATTAAAAATCCAAGTTGTGCCAAGTTTCCAAAGTGAGCATCCATAGTCATCGTCAACGTCATCGCGATCGCGATATAGATTTGTCATCCTCTGAAACGGTATAATTGTGAACCTCTGTTACGCCAAGCGAATTAAAGTGTAATCACTTCAATCGTTTTATCTATACTAATATATAAATCTACAGTGGTTTTTACGGATGTTCCGTTATAACAACTGAACCATGCATCCGATTGACTTGAAACTTGGTATCCATGTAGAAAATACAGGTACTTAATGGATAGGCCAATATTTATATGAGTGTTGGACTCCCTAGATCAGTTGCGGGGGCGTTAATGATGAGAATCTTTGTAGGGGTGAGAAATAATAATTTTAATTTTAAATGCCCAGCGAAGCGGACGGGTACATCTAGTAGTTTATAATTATGGAGTATAAAAAAATCGACCCAATCTATGTGTAGACGTGATGTTGACACTCCAACAATGTTTTATGGAACATGTGCAAAGTTTCACACGATACATCGCTTGCTCTTTACTCATCTCGAGAGCACCGACACATTTATCGGGTCTCGTCCGCGATTAGTTAAGGTTTCCATTTCGGTACGAATCCGTATCTGCTCTGACACTTGGTATAATCTCCGTCCCTTATATAGACGGACAATTAGCTGTTGCTCTTCTCATTGTGCATGTTACTTTAATTGCACTGTCATGTTTTACGCTCGATTTTCGTTTGGCCCTGTTTGTTTCTTGTCATGCTTGTACCGTTTTAATAATAATAGCATGCACGTTGCTTTACAAACCTTTACTTTACTCAGGGCTGGTTTTGCGATCGCCTAATTAAAGATTGACATCAAGTAAATTATTAACTGATCTAATTAAAAGTGTAACCATTGAATTATCAACAAATACACATAGTACGACTTCTTCTTCGATGACGATTGAATAATCAGGTCTTATAGTGTTTTCCCGAGTTGTAGACACAATTGAAGTCGTCGTGGCCTAAAGGATTAGACGTCCGGTGCATTCGTATCTAGCGATGCACCGGTGTTCGAATCCCGCAGGCGGGTACCAATTTTTCTGATGAAATACGTACTGATCAAATGTTCACGATTGACTTCCGCGGTGAAGGAATAACATCGTGTAATAGAAATCAAACCCGCAAAATTATAATTTGCGTAATTACTGGTGGTAGGACCTCTTGTGAGTCCGCACGGGTAGGTACCACCGCCCTGCGTATTTCTGCCGTGAAGCAGTAATGCGTTTCGGTTTGAAGGGTAGGGCAGCCGTTGTAACTACTGAGATCTTAGAACTTATATCTCAAGGTGGATGGCGCATTTACGTTGTAAATGTCTATGGGCTCCAATAACCACTTAACACCAGGTGGACTGTGAGGTTGTCCACCCATCCAAGCAATAAAAAAAAAAAATTAAAAGTACTCTTACGGTTTAATCTGGTGTTTTTTTTATCAATATTCATTTCAGAACATTTCGAATAGTTTTCGACGACTCTACGTGAGTGAATCCTTGGACTCGTCCCTTATTCGTCCGTGATCACGGTTACGATACCAGACTAGATTAAACCGTAAAAGTGGTTTCACTTAAATCAGACCTAAGTTCGTTAACCTTATGTTTTTTCTTTAATTATAAATGACAGCCGTACAATTCGAATGGACTTGTTAAGCAGTTCTTTTTGATGTATTAAATGGTTCTTTTTCTTTCATTATTTTTTCATGTTCACAGTTCTCCTTATTATAAAGATCACTTGTTTTTTTTTTTCCTACCTAAGCTGGTAGCCTTGAGAGGCTATTCCAGCGTAACCTTAACTATTAGGTGAGCTCACGGGGCTCAAACCTGACGACGTTGCTAACACGAACCCTAGCAAGAGCCGTGCTTCGCATAATCTACCACCGGATCGGAAACGCGACCCACTGAGAAGATCCGGCGAGAAACTCAGTGGGCTATATCACTTGTATTTGCATTAGCGTTGCCTTTAAATATATTGAAAGAAAATTTGTTGGGAACCTCCTCATTAGATACGTATTAAATGTGTTCGTTTCCATGGACATTATCTGATAAGGTTATCGATAAATTGATTAGATAATTCTAAACGAATGTATTAATTGTGTTCAGAATGAGATTCGAACTGATTAAGAAGTTAAGGTTTCAGTGATTCACATCTTAGTTGTCACTTCCACGATAAAGAATTGTGGTACTTGGAATTTAATTGAATTGTAATACTGTTCCATTTGGACAAAAAAAGAATACCAAATGGTACAAAAGTTTAGTTTTTGATAGTACTCCTTTTGAAGTCTGTCAATCTGATGATATATGTGTATCCAAGAAAAGAGAAGTCATCATGGTTTGATGATAAATACGCTTGGTGTACTCTTTCTTATCAATTGATGCGACGATATCCGTGTTCGAATCTCGCAAGCAGGCACCAATTTGTCGAAAGAAATCCGTAGGTACTTGAATAATATCCAAAATGTCTACTACGATGAAGGAACAATATCGTGTATAAAAATGCTTAGAAAAAAATTTATAAGTTTACGTTATTACTGGTAATAGAGCTGTTGGCCCGCGCGGGTAAGTACTACCATTTCTGCCGCGAAGCACTCAGGCATTCTGGTTAGGCGTCAATGCAACTGAAATTTGGACATCACGTCTTAAGATGGGTCTCAAGATAGTATTCGCTTTGTGATTAATTATACATATGACCATTTTTTAATGGTTACCAAATCAACAACAGCAATAACGAGGCTTAAACAAACACCACTTTCCGTTACATCAATTGACTTCCGATTGTCGAGCAATAGTCCTTTTGCGTGTTCTGGAAATAATATTATTATTGTATATCATTGTCTGGATCTGTCTTGTCTAGTGGATATAAATAAGAGTATATGGGTCGTTGCCTGCGTTGATGCCAAAAAAGGATAAATATAAATCTCCTGACAGTAGCTAGATCGCCAGTAATATTGAAATCTTTCGAATTGTCAAATGCTTAGGTACATTGTAACACGCTAAAAAATAGGACATCCCGAATTGATCTCTTAGATAGTTTACGATCAAAACTACTCACGAATCGAAGCGATAAATAAACTTGATACATTACCGTGGCTCGAACATTTATTTGTGTATTTTTTTTATCGTGAAAATCGAAATCCACTCATTATAATTCCGTTGTAACGTGATACGACTTATTTAAGATTCCCACAGAAAACGTGCTTCACGTGCGTTTGCTTCGAGAGAAGATCTCTGAACGATCGGTCCGTAAATCAATAAGCAATCACTTTAAAATGAGATTGTTTTGAATCGCGATTTTATTAATATTTATTTATGGCTTAAATGGTTGGACGAGCGCAGGTGAGGTTAGCTGGGTTTTTTTAATGCTTAATTGGGTGGACGAGCTCACAGCCCACCTGGTGTTATATGGTTACTGGAGCCCATAGACGTCTACAACGTAAATGCGCCACCCACCTTGCGATATAAGTTCTAAAATCTCAGTATAGTTACAACCAGTTATAAGTATAGTTACAAGTGGTAACCGGCAAGCTCATAGACAGAATTAGGAGAACAGAAATTAGGAATAGCAACGGCTCCGTTCGAACCAAAACGCATTAGTGTTTCACGGCAGCATTAGGCATGTTGGTGGTAGCTAGCTACCCGTGTGAGTAATTAATCATATCAATTACATTAAGGGTGTCTGTTAGTCAAAAAACTATTTTTACTGGCAGCGAACTAAATTATTTCTTGTTTCCTATGAGTAAATTGTATGTTCAACATCGAGTGAAGTTGAGCTGTTGCGTATATACAGTTTATATATATTCTTAAATAACAAGAGTTTTTCATAATCCAGCTATATATAAAAATAAAGATTCTAGACCTAGAAACGGGAGCCTAGGTGTTCTTCTTTTATTTTATTTTTGTTGCTTAGATGGATGGACGAGCTCACGGCCCACCTGATCTTATTTAGTTGCCGGAGCCCATAGACTTCTACAACGTAAATGCCGACACCTACCTTAAGATATGAGTTCTAATGTCTCAGTATAGTACAACGGTTATCTCACCCTTCAAACTAAGCAGGGCGGTGGTACTTACCCGTGCGGACTCACAAGACGTCCTACTACCAGTAATTTCACGATTGACATCCTGTTGTATAAATATAGAGCGATAAACATATACATCATTGTACACCAAAATACAATTAACATAGAAAAACAGTCAACAGCTAGTTATATTTGTGAAACTGGCGGTCTTATCGCTAAAAGCCATCTCTTTCAGACAGTCGGTTTATTTAATAGAAATTCTGAAAAAAGATACATGAGTAAAACAATATATACTAGATGTTGGATTTTTTTAGTTTACACCTTTGCGTATATAATGATGATGAATTAATTTCATTGTTACGTCGCTATCTATCACTCTTGTATCACGAATTTTCTTCTAAAACATCACCCCTTTCGGTGCGCAAACATTCCATTAACATAAATGAAATTAATAATATCTGAAATAAGAACACCTGTTACAGTTCATTATGTCGATGGCTGTTACGTAATTAATCAAAAATGCGAGGCTTGAGTTGGAAAACTAATTTAAACTTGCCTTAATAAATATAAATGTATTGTTCTAAATAACTTACGTAGGTACGTTTTGAAAGTCCTTGATAAATTAAGTTGTTTATTGATATTTTTTGTGTTATCCATTAGCATATAATATAATGATTAAATGTAATATACCTACGTAAGAAATTAAACAAAAATCTTGTGAAAACGCGTCAAAATGAAAGATGTACTTACCATTAATTATGAATAAAATACTAGAGTTTTTAGATGGTCAGAAAAAATTGAATATTATTCAATTTTAAAATTGACAGTCATTTCCTATCAATTAGATTTTGTTCACACATTAACTTTGATTAATACTAACTTTTATGTTATAGCAAATAATAATTGTCAAATATTCTATTTGAAGATGATCTGTACCTAAAGGCTCGTAGCCTAAGAGGCTATTCTAGCTAATCCCGGACCGATAGGTCAGCACGCTAGCTCAACCTTAGAAAATTTGCTAACAACGGCTCTAACAAGAGCAGTGCTTGGCAGAATCTACAGATCGGAATCGCGACCCATTCAGAAGATATGGCGTGACACTCACTGGGTTGTGTCTATTGGCTAGTTCGCTCGTCGAACTCTGCATCTTCATCTCTGTTAAAGGCGATGACATTGCAGACGATGTGGCCAAGATCAGCGCCGAAATGCCTCTGATCGGTCCCGATTTGGTTTCTGTTCTATCTACTCCTATCTAATCTATGTCCTCAAAGAGGCTACTTTACCCTTAAGGATTTAAGACAATGTCCAAAGAAAGTAAGCTACATAATGCTGAATTTGGCCCCGGAAAAAAATATCGTAACGCTCTAAAGTAGTAACAATACTCGTAATTAATAAAAAAATATCTCTGGTAATAATTTGTCGGCGGCCGTGAGCTTGAATGCCGTTAATACAAAAATAAATAATAAACATATTCGCGCAGTTAACTCGCATGCATTCAATAATCGTGTCTCGCATCATGCGATCCCATCTTCGTACAAAAGGCCTCATAAAAACTAATTAAAACGCTTCATTTAACAACACAAAGGATACCATGGTCGTTATTATTGAGTTATCAGCGAAACAAAGAGCCGTGCCGGATAAAGAAAACTGCTCTAATGACTATATGAGCTCAAATCGTGGAGGTTGTATAGTTAATGGGACTGCAGATTAACAACTATAAAAAGATTGCTTTAACATCATTTATAGGGACTGATTTTACATTAATTTTGCTTCAAAAAATAGGACACTTTTAAACCTAACGGAATAGGTAAAGCCGCATAAGCATATTCAACCGTTTTTTTATTGTCCTTTTAGGCAGATGAGCGTACGGCCCACCTGGTTGGTGAGTGGTATCCGTCGCCCATGGACGTCAACAATGACCGGCATGAGTGGCAGACCCAAATCGCCATGTATTCGTCTATTTGAGATATTTAGATAAGGTACGCTGTGTATACAGAGTGCCAACATTGAGCAGTACTATCCAAAGATAGAGACAGGATTTTGTTGACGACTGACTTTAAAAAGAATTAGAGAAGAAGAAGATAATTGAGAAGGCCTGCTACTGCTAATAGCTAAGGCAATAATGTCGTTGTCACCGTCTGTACAAACCGTTTCCATTTTAGGAAAGTATTTATTTTATTTTTCAAAATCTTGATGCCGTCGGTTGGTGCAGCTAAATAAAGACCCGTACTATATAACGTCAATGGCCCCGACGTAAACAATGAAGGCGTAATCGCCATGTGCGTTCAACGATTTATATCCGAGACGATGCGACGCGTGAATACTCAATTTATTTCAACAGATAGTGTGAACCGTTATAAGTCGACACCTTCAGGTTCTTACTGCTCTTAGGGCTGATTTTGATAAACACTTAAAATGTGAAATGGCAAATATTAATTTAAATAGTAATAATAAAAAAGAATAATTGTACAATTTTGTTTGACACTTTTCACTACAGCTCCGTTTATATTTATTAACGGTTAAATTATTACTCGGTATGGCGTCGCTGTGGTGTTCTAGAAATTATTTATTTTCAAATTTTTTGTAATTTTAAAATCTTATTGTTAATCTGCACCAAAACATGGCGAACGTTTAGGGTGTTTCATTCGTAAATATCATCTGTGATTTTTCTTTTTATACGCATCGTAACACACTAAATAATTTTGCGGCAACTTAAACGAAGTGATAGATAGTGTACTAATAAAAAAAAACGCTTTCGAAATAGTACTAATGAAATTTTTGATAGTGATTTTTAAACTTAAAGGCCGCTTTCTGCAAAAAAAGTAACAGTGCAGATTGCTTATAGTTCGCTAAAAACTACTAAATTTGTCACTTATATTTTATAGGGGCATTACCTTGAGAAATATGAAACATGATATATTTCGGCATATTGTAATAAGGAGCGAATGCGATCAGCAACGTGAACAAATATCTCCTTCTGCAACATCTTTATTTCCTTGTCAAGTAACTTAAATCTACATTAACTGACTGACTAAGAATGACTTTAACGATGAGGCAATAACATAAAAAATTACAATTTGCGGAATGCGGTGGTGGGACATGTTGTAAACTCGCATGGTTAGTTATTATATATGTACATATTTATAATAGATATATGTAGAATAGGGATCGTAGCGCATAAAATAAAACTTCCACTGTTCCAAAATCTTATGTTATAATAATAATTAATAATTAACACTTTTGATTACGTCTTGCTCATTTTTCAACCGTCTTCGCCATATTCCTTTTCTCTGTCATTCTCTTCTCCCTTTCTTTCCGTGTTCTCTCTCTCATTCGCATCTTAACGCTCCATTCCACACTCTTGTCATACGTTCCGTTCTTACCAATCCTACGTATATTTAGTTTGCCATTCAAGTGTTTTTTATTTGGTTTTTAAGCTAGGTTTATTAACATTCGTATTGTTAAGGGTAATCAAATCTATCGATGTTGGCAGTTGTAGTCTGTTTGCTATGACAATCGGATATTTTGCTTGTAGACTTTTGTAGTATTGTACTGTAAGCATGTTGTCATAGCAGTTAATAGATAAAGCAATGGCAGCCCTATCACTGGGCTCGTCGAGGCCGTGTCTTCTGATAACATCGCTCTATCTATCATCGAGTGCGTATAGATTATTAAATTCAACAACTTCGACTATCGGCTAAAGAGATTCATTGCTTACAAATTTGTATATGTCCTAATCCTATATTGCGCGTGATATGTTATGATTTTAAGTTCAAGCTGGGTATTAAAATATCGATACCAAATTCGCCGAGTACAATACGTATTATCAACTGATTTGCATAATGAAGGAATATCATCGAAAAACAGTAATTTGCGTAATTACTTGTGCGTAATGTAAACTCCAAAAGATAGCACCAATCTGGCTATATCTATCATAATGTAGACATACAATCAATTTTAACTTTAGATCCTTTAACTTATCTCAAGGTTTGTGGCGTTACAATAGCTACGGGTTTTCGATAAAAAACTAAAAACAAGAGAAGGTCAAAAAAATTACATCCTTATTTTCATGGACGAAAAAAAAAATGTAAACAATACCCTCATATTTGGGCCGTACTTAATTAAAATTAAACAAAATCAATCATTTTCGTTTGAAGCATTCATTAACATTGAATTTTCGAAATTGGATTCCGGTACAATAGGATACAGTGGTTCATCGCTGGCTGACATGCCCATCCATCAAACCCGTACTATAAGCACAGTTATAGCCGAACTCGATCAAGGTTTTCAATTGATGTCAACGGCCTCTCGATAAAATAGTTCGTAGTGGCGTCGCTACGATTATTAATTTTGATTTCGTTTTTATTGGACTAGGCTTTGGTTACGCGCGGTGATTGTATTGTTAGCTGTACAAGCAACGAGCGAAGCCCTTTGAAAATAGGAGACAACACAGTATTTTCTTCGGTTTTCATGTTTTTTTTATTGCCTTTCTAGGCATACGGCCCACCTGATGGTGAGTGGTTACCGTCGCCCATGGACTTCAGCAATGCCAGGGGCAGAGCCAAGCCGCTGCCTACCGTATGTGTCGTAGACATAATTATATTTACTTTTACGGTTTAATCTCGCGATTTTTACTGTCATCGTATTATTTCAGATGTTTCGAATGATTAACAGTTTTCGTGGCTACGGACGTTATCAGTCGTGATAGTGGTTTTAATTAGGATACCATTACGTTCAGATATATACACATGAATGTACGTCCGTTATAAGCTTTTATTATACTAACAGCTATGGTTAAAATTCGCGTGGATATTGCGCGCTTTTTTAAATATAAATTCAAACTTACAAATGCTGTAGTTAACAAGCGTATCTTTAGAACTCAAAGATGTACTTAAAATAATAATATAGATGAAGAAAAATAATAATTGCTAGTTACTCTGTATTAAAAAAAAAGGAACATAAAAATTTATAATGCATAAAAATAGTAATGACTTGAATGAAAAAAAGGTAATGTATCAGATTTTTTTTCGGACTGGAATATACTGTTGTTACCAAGCAGTTTTTTTTACACGGACAATATTATAACTTTTACGATATGAGAACCGCTACACGTAAAAATTAATACATCTAACATCGCGAGAACTTAACGAGATCAGTAGACGGAACCAAACCGCAGACAGGTGCAATCAAAGCAAATAAAAATTATTGTAATCACCATAATATACAATCGATTCTGAGGCGGCAACTTTTTTGCTTGACTTACGGCCGGTTTTTGCATGATGTGCAATTATTACTAACGACTTCAATGCGATTTGAATATGGGACGGACGGCTTTTAACAGACTTCAACTTTCTAGCGTGATCAATTGTTTTAAAGTTTTTTTTTATCGTAACTTTTGCTACAAGAAGACTTGGTGATCGGGCTGAGATGCAAATTTTACAAGATACAATCAAACTAAGGCCTTCGAAACTTTTAGTCGCCACGTCTTAACGTAATGTCGCTAACGAATGCTAACGAAGCTGTCATACTTATCGGTCGACGCGGAAATTCGACTCGAGCCCCATTATGAAGTCCTTGTAAAATTCCGCGAACGCTAAAAATGTAACAAGTCAAACACTCGAATGCTTATCCAATTTGTAGGGGGTCACAACGTCACGTTCTGCCTTCAGGCCAAAAACAACGTGGTAACAAAACTGTATTAAAAAAAAAATTGTCAACGGCCGTATGAATTTGGAGAAACTTAAAGATTGGAACGCGCCAAAAACTGGCTTTCTTTTAAACATCTTTCTGTCGTGAGAATAAAATAAAGGACCTCTTAGTATTCGTAAAGCAACCGGAACAATTGAAACTGCAGTGCTCTGAGGAATTATTCGAGATGATACCGGCGGCATCTCGTTTTTACCATCGCACCGCCCACCACCGGAGTAGAGTTCATCCATACTACCTGGAGCCACTGCGGTCATCCACAGTGCGTTTCCAGAGGTCTTTNGTTTTTACCATCGCACCGCCCACCACCGGAGTAGAGTTCATCCATACTACCTGGAGCCACTGCGGTCATCCACAGTGCGTTTCCAGAGGTCTTTTTTGCCACGTACCATCCGGCTATGGAATGAGCTCCCCTCCACGGTGTTTCCCGAGCGCTATGACATGTCCTTCTTCAAACGAGGCTTGTGGAGAGTATTAAGCGGTAGGCAGCGGTTTGGTTCTGCCCCTGGCATTGCTAAAGTCCATGGGCGACGATAATCACTCACCATTACAAGGGCAATAAAAAAAAAAGTTGACGATCGCAATTACCTTTCTCCAACTTTGTTCTAGTTTGATGAATACATAGTGTCACTATTCGTGGGTAAATGTTTTTATATATCGCACGTTTCTAGAGGCTGTTTATTTGTACGTGTCTAATATTAAATCTCGTGTTTCGAGAACTCGTTTTAACATCAATGTCAAAGTCGCCACTACAAGGTGAGTTACAGGCGTCTAGTGAGGAATGACCTGCAATTTCGCGAGACGTTTCAATGTTCCGACGTGTCTTTATGTCGGTGGTGACGTGGGCCCGGGGTAATTTAGGAATATAAGACCCGCTTTCACCGCTGATGAATGACCCCACATCCGCGTCCCTTCACACCTCGCGTCATGGCGCGCTATTGAGCCTCACAAATCACTTCTCTTTCACCGCTCCTGATGTCTTCTTTACAAAAAAAAAGATGTGTGGTGTCGTGAGACACCGGATAGCAACGAAGTTCCTTATTATAAAAATATTAATTTTAAGTTCTATTCGAGGTATAAAGAAAATAAAACTGGAGGTTTCGCAACAACCCACGGTCATTCGGTAACGTGCGAACTTATTGTGGTACACTTCATTCACGGTTGTTTGCATAAGAGTTAGTGTATTGCGCAAACGAACGCTGTGAGATCGTGGTCAATGAATGATAAAAATATATGTTAATTTTTGTACGTTATTACAAAGTTAAATCGTACACTGTGTGCATTACTAATAAAAATCTTACGTTACGGACGTTTTTTCCCGGTTACAGTTCCCCTCCGGATCGTCCCATAAGGAACTTCGTTCAAAAAAAAAAACATTTTAAGCCCTTTCGATAAAACGTATTGGGCATCATTTCAACAAGTAAATATTAGTTTCACTATCGGCAATTATTCAAGAGTCGAGAATTATCAATGCAACAATTACTTTCTGATATGATCTGTGATTACTGTGTAGCTTGAGGGTATGCGATTAATCGATTGGTACTTTCTCCCGAGGTCAGGTATTGTTGGTTGTGGCGTTCAGGTGATGGCCCCGTGTCTCGGAAGTGCCTGTAATTTAGTGCTATCAACGAAGGAGATTTCTCGCAGCTCTGATCGGCGACTCACATTTGTTTCGCTGCCTAGTGCCTCGAATAATTTTCCGAGGGCGTTGAACTTATTGTTGCTTTACTTAAGTCAAACGTATCTTTATCATCTACTGAGACCTTTTAAATAGTCACTTGATGACAGGTATTTATTACGTTTTCAAATTAAGAAAGAAATTTTCAAATTTCAAAATAGTATATTGTGCACCAAGGGACCTTCGGCTCGAGTGTCAATTTTACACGCGGGAGGAAATGTCCTACTTTTTTCCCGCGGTGCACATACTATTTTTTCTCCTAACAGGCCGAAAGTAGCGATGTGAACCGATTACAATTTCTGGCTCCGGTTTATTATGTATTATTAGTATTTTTAGGTTTTTTCCATAAAGGCTAAATAATCACTAAATAAAACAAATTTACGTACAAACGAAGAGTTTTCTTCATACAATTAATTGGGTGAGCATATTTTATATAGGCTTTTAATGATCATATATATTATCCAATAATAAAAAGCTTTTTATTTTTGATTTAATACTATTGTATTAAATCAAAATTTTGATGTAAGAGGCATAAACTATGCCAACTGGTCCACTGCGTCATTCAGAAGCCTGCTCCTTCTGGATGTTAGCACGTGCCAGAAATTTCGGTGTGGTTTACTGTGGCGGCTTCAGTCTCAATATACATTCGCACTATATTCACTGCGGCCGCCGTGGCGTTCGGATTATCCCGTTTTTGCGAATGCAAAAAATCCAGAATACCAAGCTTTTTAAATTTGTTTGTGGTATTTTCTGGCTGTTCCGATGATAAAGCGAGAGTTGAAAATTCTTCAAGAAGATTCCCCAGTTCACGATACACCATCTCTTTTGCAGACAACATGTGCTCTGGTTGGCGAAAGCCATTTCTGAGTGTTGGGTGGATATGTGGATATTTGGGTAACGGTCCTCATTTCATACGCTAAAAGTCTACCAACCATATTGTGGTTATTGCACTGTAGTTTTTAAATGTAATGCACGGCAATTTGATTCTGAAACACGGTTTTTTTATATATTTGTAGCTTGTATATTTGATCTGGTAGCACTGGTGTGAACTGTGAATGTAAAGCGTAAAAAACCGGTTTTTCTCCGGTTTTCTTCGAACCGGTTTACATCCCTAGCCGAAAGTCCGTGGAGTACCGAGCCGGGGTCCAGGGGCGAAGCCCTGTCAGGGGATAGGTAGAGTAGGTATATTCGTAAAAAAACAATTTAACTGTTTTTTAATTTTTAAATAAACTACTACTAATTGAATAAGAACTGTCTGATGAACTCATCTTTGTTTAATACTTCACTATTAAATTTTATTGCCTTTTATTTATTTTACTTTTACACTAAACACAATATTGCAAATTACCCGAGCACAACAATGGCGGAGAATTTTAGGTGCGTGAGAGCAGACGTAGACACTAACGCGCATGCGCACTTGTCAGTACCCAGGGAGGAAAAGTTAGACTTTCTTCCCTGTACAGCGGGAGGAAAACCGAACTTTCGGCGTACAAAATACATAGTGCGCTCTCTGTCTAACATGAAATTAAAACGCAATACCTGAGTTTCGGTGAGCTCTTACATTTATATTTACTGATTGGCTATATCTATGTTAATATCTTCTAAGCAAATGAAAAAAAAACAGTTAGCAATCTGATTTATTTGTTGCGAGATTGAATTTAACACGTTGACTTCCTTGCAGGTTATCGGTGCCCTACGCGGCGCACTAAAGTAATTATGTCGATTTCTGTCAATAACCGCCCGGATTGTTTTAGTCCTTTAGATCTCTTAGAAGTAGATTCATCCTCAGTATCTTCGGGTTCGTCTTCCCCAGAGTCTACTAGATATTCAGGCGCCAAAATAAGAAAATCGAATAGAAAACTCGACATAATTATTTCAGTGCGTCGCATAAGGTCACAGTGATCTACATGGCGCTCAACGTGTTAAAAGTGCTTAGTAGTCACTTTTCAAGGATAACCAAAGTCGTTGTGTAAATATTTACACTACACATAAGCCGTGATGTTCAAAGAAATGAATTTAACAGTATGAGGAAATGCAAATGGCTTGTGAAGTGTCAGTATCCGCGTCTAAATGTGGTTAGTGAGTTGTACGCAATTTAGCGAAGACGTACTAAAATCTTGTGGAAGCAAAGCGGTTTGTTTAATTCATCATTGTCGAACGCTTTTATTGTGATCTTCGTCGATAATTAAAACTACTTTTGCTGTTTGATTTCGTCTTTTTTTACTGTCGTTATTTAGTTTTCTTCAAGCACTGTCCACCCACCGCTCGCCACCCATGGGCACTAACTACCCACTGAGTTTCTCGCCGGATCTTCTCGCGGTGGTAGATTCTGAGAAGCTCTGCTCTTGCTAGGGCTAGTGTTTGCATATTCTCTCGGGTTGAGGCCGCCACCTCACCTACCTTGTAATAGCGCATACCTGGTAATAGCTCTTTAGGCTACTAGCAAATCGGTAGGGAAGAAGAAGAAGAGGAAAAAAGCATAATTACGTCCCGCGAATACTGAAGACAATACTGTTTCTTTATCGACATTCGCCAACTTTAATTGTGAAAACGTAATATAAACGAAACAATTGTGGGTAGTTGCAGTTTTGATGGTTTTGAATGCATGGGTGAAGAGTGAGACTATTTCTGCCACGAATTAATTAATCCGCCGCATTGAATTCCATATAGAAGGTATTATTCAAATTATGTATATAGAGACATAGTCCATAAATCTCAGTGTGGATGCTATTATGACATTCATTGGCTTTTGTAAATGCATAGCTTCAGATATACTCTACTTTCCACTTTCGTAATTAAACAACTCTATATACATATCACTCACTATCCATCGCACAAAACAATTTTGGGAAGCTTAAACGACGAAAGGGAAGATCTTCCACCGAGCGGGTGATTGTTGCTCGGTAGACCGACGGTCCGAATGTTGTTGTTCGAAACTTGTATATATGCGAGCTTATCTTGAAAATGTCGTAAGCGAGATTCAGGCATCTGTCAAATATCTTGCGTTGTATGATGGCTACCCGCCACACAGTACCTCCCCATTCTGCCCTTATTGTTATTTAGAGTAGTCAGTTTTCCAATCTGTACCCAAAAGAGACATTTTAATTTCATTTCATTGTACAGAATGTATGGTTTTCAAAATATATTCAAATGACTAGCAGAATTTTGCAAACTCAATCTATCGCGTTTCGACTTCATCGAGCCAGTCGTGTTTTTACGGTTTGCTGTTACTGCGTTGAGCCATTTCGAACAATACCGCGGTACAAGTTGTCCTTCGTATCAGATGGCAAGCATGCGATGTGACATCGTTCTGTGCTGTTAGGGCTGGTCATTTTGCAAACGAAATATATTATTATGATGATAATATTTATATGAACGTTATTGTTTATTTATTAATTATGTCGTGTGAAAGAAAATTATCTTTGGTGGCCGAGTTCGGTCAATTCCCGAGATTACACTTGACATTGACATAATATAGAAACTACAGAGACGTCAAGAAGGATTCAATTCTTAAATAAATCTTCCACAATAACTATTCCATCTGAATTTTTTTTTGGGTTACACATTTTTTTTGTTACTTATTATTCAAATTATAGATAGCCTTCAAGCTGTGATCGTTCGTGTTGTAATGATACGATTTGCTGACGGTTCGTGACAGATGCGTCTCTGAATAAGCATTGTTTATATATACCTGCTCATAGGTAACTAAAAAATAGGCTTCGTTCGTTTCTTTGCAATTAGATATTTAAATAATAAAGTCAACATATAAACTTCTAACCAAATAGTATAATGCGACAGCCCTATCGTGTACAAGTAATTGTCTTATTACGTGAGCTGACAACGATCGCCATCACGCGAAATTCATTTAGCGGCCAACATTTATCTTTATGCCGACATGGTATTTACGTTTTGACCTGAACTTTAAACCTTGTTACACATATTCAAGATAATTTGACCAAAAAAGAAAAAAACGTTACATAATTTCACTCTTGACTTATCACTTTCTGGCGTAATGGGCTGGTGTGTTGATGGCCTTCTTGTGTTTTATCATGAGCTATCTTGTGAAGTAGATGGAAGTCTCATGTTGATTCAAACCAAGACAGGGCGTGTCGAACAACGTACAATGAAGAGTTCAGTAGACAAATTAGCCTATGAAAATGAACTTATGAACTCAAGCATTTTTTTTTTCATTTTCAATTACGTACATAGATTCATATTTATTTATTTAAGGATTACCGACAGGGTTTACAGTAAGACATAAAATAACATTGACATGTATAGAGCAATTGATAACTGCAACTCTAATTAGAGGTAATCACAGCATGCCTTACATTAATATATCAATAGAGATTTAACAATATTGTGGAAACCCTACTTTTTTGTAATTTGTATTTGTATTTGTATTATTTTTTTTGAAATGTATTTAACATACTAGCACTCAAACTCGATGAAATTAAAAATGGTTTCTTTATTACACTATTGCAATTTAGCTCTAGAACCCTAAATAGTACTAGGTCGATTTCAAAGAAGTGATCAATCTTGATCTTGATCTTGTAACTTACTTGAGACCTTAGAACTTATATCTCAAGGTGGGTGGCGTCTTTACGTTGTGGAAGTCTAGCTCCAGTAACCACTTAACACCAGGCTGTGAGCTCGTCCACCCATCTAAGCAATAAAAAAAAAACTTTTCAACTATTTATTTATGTGTTCAAAACTTGCAAAGATTTTATTAAAAAAAACATTTATAATAATCTCGTATTATTACCATAAATAACGAAACGTTCTCAAGTGGCAGATCACTAATTAGATTAAACGTGATGCATGTGCCATTGGCAGTGTCAAAGACATTGTTTTAATAGCAAAAGATAATATTTATCGGAAGCTCTTTGTGCTCGCACATAAATAATTCTCGACGGGCTCATTAAATATATAAATGTCGCTCTTAACGCGAACATGACCGACGATGTCGTCGCGTAAGAACTTACGCAGCTTTATCGTGCTTTATGTTATAATATTGCAAAACAAAGAAACCGTCATCAAACCCGTCAACAGCTGGAACCATTACGATCAGGAAATCTTCAGGTTGGCCTTGCGGCTGTTATCTTGTGAAGTTTGGTATTTGGAATTATAATTTGCGTAATCACTGGTGGCAGGACCTCTTGGGAGTCCGCACGGGTAGGTACCACCACCCCGCCCATTTCCGCCGTGAAGCAGCAATGCGTTTCGGTTTGAAGGGTGGGGTAGCCGTTGTAACTATACTTGAGACCTCAAAACTTGTATCTCGAGGTGGGTGGCGCATTTACGTTGTAGATGTCTACGGGCTCCAGTAACCACTTAAAACCAGATGGGCTGTGAGCTCGTCCACCCATCTAAGCAATAAAAAAAATCAATATCGGTCAGAAAATCGGGATGCATTCAACAATAATATGGTTTAAAGGGATGAAAAGTACATAAACAAGTTCTATTTTTCACTACAGCGTGTTGTTCTTTTTCAGTTTTTAAACTACCTACATTTTTATTATTCGAATAAAATTCGGGTTTATGATATTGTTAGTACAATAATCCACAAATGTTATATACTATGAAGTGTTCGTATATTTAATTAACAATGATCAAGAAGAACAGGCGAGCAAGTCTCAGCCAATAGGAATTTTGTTTATCGAATTCTTTTTTGGTTTTTGTTTGCAATAGGTCAGTTTCAAGAGCCACCTAGTATTACCTACTTAAACCTAGATAAAACATGCATTGTGTCACCCTAGTTGAAGCTTCAGGAACCGAAACGCTTGACCGCTTCGTGGAAGAAATGGACAGGCTATACACAACGGTGACCTTTCAACGTGGAGTTGTACTTGAACACGTAGCTAATACACAACGGTAGCCTTCCTTCTTCAAACGAGGCTTGTGGAGAGTATTAAACGGTAGGCAGCGGCTTGGCTCTGCCCCTGGCATTGCTGACGTCCATGAGCGACGGTAACCGCTCACCATCAGGTGGGCCGTGTGCTAGTCTGCCTATACGGTAATATAAAAAAAAGCCTTTCATCGTGGGAGTTGTCCTTGAACACGTGATAATACCAAAATATTACTACGCTCACTATACGCTCACTTGACAATACCAAAATCCAAATAGAACACCAGCGTTAAGATAAATAGCAATCGATGTTGAATACGAACGTAAAAATCACTGTTTTTACAACAAGGTGACATTGTCATATAATTATCTCATTCACAACTTCAAACTCTTTCAAACGAGGAAGTCCCTCATCTGAACGTAAATTACATAATAGCCACGGTCATTAAACTGCAATCATGTTGTTTCGGAAGTCGATTTTCGCCGAATATTTTAAGGACTTAAACACCAATTGACTTACGAAAACCATAACTATAGGAAGGGTTCTTTGAAAAATTTGAACAGGTTAATACATCTTATCATAGAATCTATTGTACATCTAGTAAAATAATATTTAAACATATACCAAAATTAAGACTAGAATTGGGCTAAGGTTTTAATTATTTTAAAATAATCAGCTCCTATCTGTTTATCACATTTACTATATTTCATTACTTTATGTTC
The DNA here is from genome assembly GCF_003987935.1 of Bombyx mandarina. The sequence continues at coordinate 4,426,958 of NW_021011493.1, forward strand.
TTTTACTTAATTCGAATCAGTGGGTCATAAATGTCCCTATTACCTATTCGCTGGTAGCCTTGAGAGGCTCTTTCAGCTTCTCCCTGACGTGTAGGTGAGCTCACGGGGCTCAAACCGGAGTGTTGCTAACACTGGCCCTAGCAAGGGCAGTGTTTCGCAGAATCTACCACCGGATCGAAATCGCGACCCGTCGAGAAGATCCGGCTAGAAACTCAGTGGGTTAAATTTTAAAACAAACTAAAAAAAACTTTGATATTTTCTTCTTTTGATTATATTTGATGACGTCTTTTTAGTTTCTAGCATCCTCGAGACGACATTCTTGTTTCTGCCGCGGAGCAATCACGCGTTCTCAAAGGCGAGAAAGCTGTCAATGTATACAGCTCAGAGCTCGCGTTAAAGATCTTGATGCGAGCGACGGTGTTTAGAGTAACATGCCAAGTATTATTACCAACTAAATGCGTGTTTTAGCTATTAAAATATACATTTACCCGAAAGCAGACCTCAATCTATTACTGTTTTAGTACATATTTAAATGTGTATAATTTGGACATATCGTCTTCTCGCATTAAAACTGTATAATCTCAAAACTTACTAATTTTACAGGAGAGTGTTTAACGTGTGACATTTTTAATATTAATCATCTGTGCAACAATTTTTTTTTTTATTTTTTACTAGTTACATTATCTGTCTTTTAAAGTAAGATAAAATTATGCATTAATTTTGTTAATAGTAGTCAAAACATAGGTAAACTAAAAAACAAAAACTAAACTACGCTCTTTTGACAGTATTTATGAGAAAAATAATGACGATACCAAATGCTTCCGCATATTAACTCAATTTCGAATATTTGTGAAAATTGTACACTTTTAATGCGAAAAGACGATAATATATCGGTCTTAACAGAGAATTCTAGTTTTAGGCTCAGATGACTGTGTACGAAATGTCCCTCGTTATTTGATTATTATCAACTGGATAATTCGAGAAACAATGCCTTCCTGTTATGAAATGTTTGTTTGAGCGCGTTTTGAATCGTGTTTAGACTTCAATGGCCGAGTGCATGATCTAATCATAACAAGTGTGGGTAACACACGCTAACCAACCTGAACTATTTTTAAAACATTCAATCGCTCTAAAAAAAATTAATTTAATATTTATTTTCAGTTATCGCAACCTATAGATATAATTAAAATTATTTTTGCGAAAGCCTGACTGTCTGACCACGAAAACTGTAATAAGCACGAGATTAAATCGTAAAAGTTATTTTAGTTGAAGTGATTTGAAATCCCCACGAAAGACACTTAAAATATTCAAACAACAAATTACAAATGAAATCAGATCTCTTAAACTGAACGTCTTCCACAGCTATTTCACATGATACATATTTGTAAATATGTACCTACATATTTAATATCCATTCTCATCTAGGTAAATCACTATTTATTATTTTTCTCATGATCTGCGGAGAGAGATTTATTTAAAGCACTATCTTATTACCTGTCGTAAAAAAAAATTAATAAAATTATATCCGATTTAAATTTTCCACTATTTACATTTATTCAGAAGTCTTCATTCAGTCTTTTATACACTTGTAGAATTTTAAACTTTTACTATGTAAGGAAAAATGTGCGATGTACAGTCTTCTATCTATACTATAAATTGAGGCCAAATCCCTATTTACGATCTCGAGAAGCAGGAAATAGTGCCTAATTCGATAATTATTCGAACGCCGGGCACTAATTTGATAGTTTCCGAGGACGTATCGTCAACTGCAATTGTTAACAATTGCGGGTCCTATTACAGAATCGAAACTAATTGAAATTTCACGCCAAATTGAGTCCAATCGTTCCTATTAATTCTAAACTTGCAACGTCTCTGTTGACGTAAATATTTTTATTAAAAATACAGGAAATAAGTCGAATTTCGATTTCTAGTTGAAGAAATGACAATCGTCATTTTTATTTTTTTGTTAACTTAATTGTGTCATATGTAATTGGAGAAATTATTACTATACATATGTAGAAACTAAATATAAATGTTTTAGTCTTATTTAGTTCCGAATTACATAGGAGATTCTAAGCTTATCAATTTTCTCGGGCTGTAAGCAAATTTCCTTACAATACTATCGTGATCGCATCAATTGTTTCTCCTTTATCGAGCTTCGTATATTACGATAGGCCATTCCAGTACTGTGTTACTATCGTCGAACCTATATCTGCGTTTCTAAACTGTTTCTTTACACGCGTTTCACAATACACCAAGATACGTTCTAACATAAAAAAAAAAAACATAAATATCTGCGTAATTCAGAAATTGCTTTGAAAACTCTAATTAGAAGTGACAGTTCCTCTGAAATCATAATCGTAACACGCAAGTGCGTGACGCTAGCTCATTAGAATACGGATATTTTTAAAGAAAGAAAATTCAGAAGTAAAAGTTTCAAATGACACTTTGTCTTTTTTCCCTTCTTCATTCAAGCTGCTAATAAAATAACTATGCTATATTTATTAATAGGAAATCTGTTTTTAAGCTAGCACCGGTTGACACGAAATCCCTTTTTATTTCTGCCAAAAAAAGTAAAGTGATTCCCAATCGATTTGATTCGGTGACCAAATTAAATTGAGGTTTAGAAACTTATTCTCAAAGTCCAACGTTTTCAATAGTATTAATGAAATAACTCTTCATTGTCATTAGGTAAATTGTAATGCTATGTATATACATAATCAGCTCAAATTCAAATTCAAATTCAAAATCATTTATTTCAACTTAGATGTCAGTACAACACACTTGTTGAATGTCAAAATATAAATAACAATGTTAACTCTACCACTAAACTAACAACTCTAGTCCCTATCTTCAAGAGTCAATTGAAATAATAACATTTCTTCTAAAGGATTCGTTTTATAAGTAGTTCGCAAACAAAAACACAATTGAGTGCGAAACAAAAGGACTACTGTTGCACAATTTATATTACTATGCAGAAGCCAGTGTTATTTTACGCCTATTCAAATTGCCTTGAGTGGTGTTTAAGCATTTGAGAAACATCATGCACCACGTACTACTAAACTGTTTATGTGTTTCATTTGCCTTTATAATTGTTTATGTATTTTAAATACGCAGTTGTTTTCGTAATTTATTTGGTCTTTTGTTGAAACATTACCATGTTGCTCTATGGTATATAGGTGTTATTAATGTTTAAAGTACTGATTCTAAATATACCGTGCAAACCATGATAATTAGACACCCATGGAATGCGGTGTCTAATCCAGAAATCTTTTCATTAGGTAACTGACTGGGGATCCAATTAAAAATGACAATCGATAAAGCCGGCCGTCCTCCCGCACCACGACGAGCTTCGTCCACATACAGAAGCTACGACGAACTCGGTAGCTTAGAAAAAGGCAGACCACTAAAGTACAGGCACGGAGGCTTCGAGGACCTCACAGGAATAGAGAGAAGGATGTACGATTACCAAAACATGGACGATATTACTGTTATCAGTTCGGAGGAGCTACCAAAGCCTCGAAGGAGAACAATAGAAGGGATCGCTAATGGATTCAGGCGGACGTTTTCCGTCAGGAGTCGCAGAGGAGGAGAGCCCGAAGGAGTTGCTATGGAAACATTCAATGTGACCTATGAAGAAAATTTCGCAACAGTTAGAGGCGCTCCGTTTGGTAGACGCAGGTCGCTGTCGCGTGATCGCGGTTCGTCTTTATTGGCTAGGAGTTCGTCGGAAGGTGATGTGAGGATGTCGCTTCCACGTGCACCGCCTGCCACGCCGACCCCACGTCTACACCGCTGCCTCCGTGCTCTAGGCGGAAGCTGGAAGAATCTATTACTATGTGAGTTTTAGTATCGTCCTAAGGGCTTTGATTAACGCTTCAAGATTTCAGAATCATTTAAATAATTAAAAATGATCATATTTATAAAAAAATCATTACGACTAAAACCAATTTGTTCCTCTTTGTTGTTATTCAAATTAACCGTTCACTGGTAGCGCCTTGTCTGGGTTAATTATTGAAGCGACGGGTACAAATGACCACGAACGGCTCAGACGGTTTAAATCTGTGATTAACCACGGCTTAACCGAATTAAATGCTTTCTTTTATGTAAATCACATGATTGTTTGCACTATAATTGAGGCTGGATATAAATCAGAGATTAGAGCTGTGAAGCTGTTTCTCATTTCTGGCCACGCTGGTGACTAATTGAAACAGACGTAATGACCGAATGTTATTGACGCATCGTTAGAGAACGCTTTGATTTATGACAGACCGGCGCCAACCAATTATGTTTTTTTTTTTAAGATGAACATACTTCATTTGGAATTTGGATATTACATAACATAACTAAAGTGGATATATGAATAAAATTATTTTAAACGTATTTACACTTGCTTGCATTAAAATTGAAAAAAATGCGTATGAAATAAAAAAATTTACGACGTCTGTAAGCCTATCTGCTGCGTCCTATCTGCTGTAAGAGCTCAGCTACATCCAGACACTTATAAATACTATCGCACTTTGAGAAACGATATCCTCAACTGCAGTAGAATATAGATTATGCCAGAATCTAAATCATGGTTGCTGCGTGACCACAGAAAGGACTGTGGTATCTTCTCGCATTGATGTACACCATGATTTTGTTGATCGCCTGTAAAACTTGTAAACTTTAAAGACAGGATCGCCCTGACTTCACATACAAGATCGTACACTTAACAACATATTAACACTTTAATTTACAGCAACTAACACGATTAGTCGCATCGATAATATAATATTAAGGCATCGTATAAACATAGGGCATGATAGAGGGTACAAGACCGCGCGGCAGATCACCGTTACGATGGACCGACCAAATAAAGGCAGCTCTAAACGGTCCCGTTAACGAGTGCACAAGAAGGGCCGCGGTAGGCGAGGAATGGCGACGTCTGGTGAAGCGCACCACCAACCCAAGTGATGACCACGACCACTCTGCCAAGAGTGCATACGACTGAGAAGAATAAACATATAATTATTTGAGTTCATAACGCCTACAACAAACACCTACATAATGGGCATAAGTGGGCACCGGATGTGTACTATAAAGTTGTATTTTAATCGATTCAAAAAAAAAAAAATACAAGATCCCATTCACCAAATGAAAATGCAAATCGTGTAGGCACTTCTCCTTATTAGTATGAAATAAATTATTTATTTGATAACATGATTTTTATTAGGTAAGTTCGTGAACAAAAGCTTTGTAAATTTTATTATTTACGTCCTCGGCTTACCCAAATATAGATATCGCAATATCACATCTACCTTGAGACACGATATTAAAGTTTGTTTTTTATTGCCTCTTTAGGCAGTCGAGCATAGGACCCATCTGATGGTGAATTGTTACCGTCGCCCATAGAATATCAGCAATATCAGGGGCAGAGCTAAGCCGCTACCTAAGTTTCAACTAACTATCCCATTTGCGTCAGAAATAGAGATGATAGAACAGAGAAGATTCGGATAGGCTCACAAAATCTTCTACGCAATATCAAATGTTATCAGTTTGAATTACTTCAGATAGTTCTAAGAAGATAAATGTATTGATTACAAGCATCATAGCGTTCCGGATACGCACATCATAACAATGCATATACATTGAATAGTAATCGAAATTGAACCTTCTTTTTCTCTGGGTACCGGACACATCATCAACATCTGGGTACTGGACGCAACATCTGTCCAGCACAGACCACATACGATGAATTTAACCCTCACTAATCTAACCAGTGTCCAATTAAGGGAATTGCCCTTTTTAATTTTCTGATACGCTGAGTTTTCGAAGCCCTTTTCAAAAAGGGGGTGGCTTGAACGTCTAATAACTGCATTTGAGACAATGTACATTCACCTTTATATACTAGTAAAGGTTTTATTTTATTTAATAAATAAAATATATACAGTCGAATTTTCTTTGTATATAAATAAATTTAAATGCGTTTGGAACATCAGATGTGCTCGTGGCATGTTTGTTTTTAACTAGTTGCCGATGTCTATAGACCGCAAAACATGATTGCCGCCACCTTCTAACACAAGGCCGAAGTTTTGATTATGCAACGTAATAAAAAGGTAATCCTACGCTTCACATTGAAATCCGTGAACGCAGAAATAATCAGTGTGCTTAGTGCGAGTTTTTTAACGTTTTCGATAGCGTAAAAGTTAACTCAAATTTGTATGCACTTGGAACACCGCCCCTTTTTTATTTTTTTATTGCTTAGATGGATGGGCGAGCTCACAGCCCACCTGGTGCTAAGTGGTTACTGGAGCCCATAGACATCTACAACGTAAATGCGCCACTCACCTCGAGATATAAGTTCTAAGATCTCAGTATAGTTACAACGGCTACCCCACCCTTCGAACCGAAACGCATTACTGCTTCACGGCGGAAATAGGCAGAGTGGTGGTACCTACCCGTGCGGACTCCCAAGAGGTCCTACCACCAGTAGGCACCAGCCCTAGCGGCAAACGTGGGTAAACGTTCCAACTCCATACAAATTTGTGTTAAACTAACTTTTACGTTATCGAGAACGTTAAAAACTCGCACTAAGTACAAAGGATTCTAGTAGTTACCCGTGCGGGCTCACAACACGCCCTACCAACAGTAAAACATCTTACACGTAAACGTGTAGTAATATATTTTTTTCTGCCAAATATTTTCTTGTTTCTAATAACGCGATTTATCTTGTTATTATTGTATACTAGCGACCCGCCCTCGCTTCGCTTCGTAAACTGTTATTTATTATTGATTTCTCCACTATTTCATGGATATTATTATACATATAAACCTTCCTCTTCAATCACTCTATCTATTAAAAAAACCGCATCAAGATCCGTTGCGTAGTTTTAAAGATTAAAGTATACATAGGGATATAGGGACAGAGAAAGCGACTTTGTTTTATACTATGTAGTGAAGAATGAGCGATGTTTAGCTAATTACACTTACACTTATGTAATAAACGAAATGAAAACCAGCCCTACACGCTTAGGGTAGCGGAAATTATTTCTTAAATATCCGCGGGGCGTGAGAGAGGGATGTCACTGCACTCGCTGTCATTACTAAGAGACAGAGGAGCTTGCATGTACAATCCATGTACAGTATTTCTTTTGTATGTGTTTCTATGCTGCACCGACGTAGAGAGAGTAGATATGTTTTATTGTACACTAATATAAAATTAAAACACTTCGATCAACACTATTGTTGATCGAAGTTAAAACAAATGTAAAAATTCCAAACAAATACAACAATGAGTTGTCTTGTTGTTATAACGAAGAAGCAGGTGAACAAGAATTTTGTCAGCAAAGAAATTACCGAATCAAAAAAGTAAAACGTATACAAATATATTAGTAGGTACTTATGGTGCTTTAAAAACATGACGTAATTCTCATGCTCTAAATACTCAAATTAACCTTAAACATCACAATCTTAATACAACACTCTTTGAAATGTTCGACTCTGGACTGAGCTGAATCTTCACAATGTTTCCTGAACGTTTTGACCTGGCCTTTCTTCAAACAAAGTTTAAAAAGAGTTTTTGGCGATAAGCAGCGGCTTATGCCCTTGACATTGACGATGAAGAAAGCACATTAACCACTTACGATGTGGGCCGTGTGATTGTCAGCCTTCGCAGGCAATATTTCGATATTAAATTAAATTAAAATGAAATCACGCAAAACATTATGAGAAATTGTGTGCATCAAATTCCATTGAGCGCCTTCGAGGCTTGTCACCGCCGCTGTCTGTTCGCAGACAGACGTTCTCCCCATCTTTTAGTGAAATTGCTTTTATGAGTTGCTGTGTTTGTAGACATCAAAGAAAGATATTTTTGGGGGAAGCCAGCGCTTAGTTTTGAAGGGGGAGACTGGCGTACTTATAATGAGCTAAACACAACCAAACGAAAAGAATGAACATGCGTAGTTACAATCTTTCAGCTAGGTACATCTATCAAACATGAATCTATCTTCTATCTATATAAGTAAAACTGAATTGCTGTTCGTTAGTCTCGCTACTACTAGAGAATGGAGGGACCGATCTGGCTAATTTTGGTCTTGGAACTATTTCTGGAAGTCCAGAAAAGGTTTAAAAGGTAGATAAATATGAAAATGCTCGGAATTAAATAAAAATAACAATTTTGTTTTTCCTTTGATGTGTCACCCGTCGGACGGATTCCTTTTGTTTAAGTTTATTTTTTACAAAAGTTTAGGATTTTTATTTATCGATTGAGGCACTACGAAGTCTGCCGGGCTAGCTAGTAAATCTATAAATTTACTAAAACTTCTCATAAAACACACGTAAAACGATAAAGCGACCGTAAAAGTTGTAAATTAATATTATAACGTGTAGTCGTAACAGTGCTAATCTATTTTTATCTTTCGGGTCGCTGAGGGCACCTCACGTAGTCGCCGGGTTATCTCGGAGCGTGCACGGTCGACCCGGTCTGTCCGACATTATATTCGACCGTTACGGGTCTCAACTACAGACCCTACAGACACTAATAAGCACAAAACGCTTTGTATTGTATCATTTGACATTGTTTTCAATTTTCGTTTCTCTTGCTCTGTCCTTTCAAGGCGCGAAATGTTCGGGTTAAGTATATTATTTAATGGTGGTAGGACCTCTTGTGAGTCCGCGCGGGTAGGTACCACCACCCCGCCTATTTCTGCCGTGAAGCAGTAATGCGTTTCGGTTTGAAGGGCGGGGCAGCCGTTGTAACTATACTGAGACTTTAGAACTTATATCTCAAGGTGGGTGGCGCATTTACATTGTAGATGTCTATGGGCTCCAGTAACCATTTAACACCAGGTGGGCTGTGAGCTCGTCCACACACCTAAGCAATAAGCAATTTAAAAAAAAAAGTATCGAGGGGTGACTTTGTGTGGTATATTTGTTATTAAAGGTCCGTTTTATTTGGTATTAGTATCAACAATGCGATGTTTTTAATTTAACTTCAATTATGTTTATCAAATTCAAATAGCTGAGGAAGTTTTTTGTTATGATATTTTTTTCCAAATCTTTAACTTTAAATGGATTTCCCCCAGAGACCCCATCTCTGGTGCTGGACACAATAAGCGCTGCTAACAGCAATAACTCAGAAATATGCATTATTATGGTCCTTCCTTCATTTACAGTAAAGGAATCGATCGATCGTTCGAATACGCGTCATGTACCGCTTCTTTCGTTTTTATTCGCAAAATTTGAATCCCGACATAGCCATTTTTATTTTTATTGCTTGGATGGGTGAACAAGCTCACAGCCCACCTGGTGTTAAGTGGTTACTGGAGCCCATAGACATCTACGAAGTAAATGCGCCACCAACCTTGAGATATCAGTTCTAAGGTCTAAGTATAGTTACAACGGCTGCCCCGCCCTTCAAACCGAAACGCATTACTGCTTCACGGAAAAAATAGGCAGGGCGGTGGTACCTACCCGTGCGGACTCATAAGTGGTCCTACCACCAGATTTATACACAGAGAGCGTCTTATCCTTTAAGCCACAACGACAGTAATAAAAAGGGAATTAAATCATTTTCAAAAACAATACGGTTATTTAAAAATATTAAACGAAAACAAGACTTCTAGAACGAATCTGCCAACATTCAATCGCGCGCTATGCCTGTAACTGCATGACTTTCATTCATTCGAGATCACAGCCAATTTATAACCGGATATTTCTGAGCGAAACCGGTCCACTTTGAAATATGTTAGATAAATTGCGCCGATCTGCAACGCCTGCAAAAAAAATATATATATATTACTCGCATGCTTTTGTTTTGTTGTTTTAATAGATGTTTCACATCTGGTCACGTTTGTGCCAGAAATCTGTGATGATTTATTGTTAAGAATGTTTTTATATGTTAGAGGATCAGAGTTTATTTGATTTTAATATTATTGTAGAAATACATATATGTACATAGATAACGATGAACGAGCTATGAAAATAGATTTTGTCTTTAACAATGAGACATCGGCAGGGGAAGAAGTAAGTTTTTTCGGGGCGATTTAAGTTAATATCCATTGGATGATTTAGGAGGATTTAAATACTATAACCATTAATATATATTTTTACTGGTGGTAGGACTTCTTGTGAGTCCGCGCGGGTAGGCACCACCACCCCGCCTATTTCTGCCGTGAAGTAGTAATGCGTTTCGGTTTGAAGAGTGGGACAGCCGTTGTAACTACACTGAGAGCTTAGAACTCATATCTCAAGGTGGGTGGCGCATTTACGTAGTAGATGTCTATGGGCTCCTGTGACCATTTAACACCAGGTGGTCTGTGAGCTCGTTCAGCCATCTAAGCAATAATAAAAAACCACCATCATTTGATACGTTTTATACATGTAGTCAGTAGACAATCTAGCGCAGTGATTGTGGCGTTAGTAATGGGAACTCTTAAAATGTAAATCGTAGTAAGAAGACGTAATAATAATGATCTTTTTTTAAAATAGAATTGCAAACAACGAAAAACAAGATAAATTCTGGCGCAAAATAAATTCTATTTTGAATATAAGAATTCCAATCAACAGTACCGTGTCAGAGCTACAGGGCTATCTCGATATTGTTCTACAAAATAAAACACTTCGTTACTAAATCGTGAACTAATAAAACTATCGTAATATATATACGAAGTTACGAATCTAGTTTACCTCTCGAAATCCACGCAAATTTAATAACCGGCTCTCGTCGACTCCGGCCCGGATAACCGGTTTCGAACAAGAGCTGCGGTTGAACTACGACCGGAATTAATTTCGTGTAATAATAGTTGAATAGTTAGACAATATAACCTAGTTTAATGCTTCTCCGCACAGTGTTGAGCGGTAAATCTGAAGTTTATCCTAACGGCGTACCTAATTGTGTACCCTCTGACTGCAATAGGTGAGGCAGACGGCCGATATTCAATGGTGATGACAATTCAATTCTTTTTCTCAGTAGCAGCTGTACTCTTGACAAGGTTGTCGCGTTAGTTGTGTAGAGATTTGATACAGCTCACGACGCCCCGATATATCTCCCTACATGATACCAACTACATTCATTCCCGATCCTGCGTACAAAATGGAAAGCAGTCGACGTCACCCAAAATACGTCATTTTGGGATCCTCCCGATCCATTAACGGTGCTTTTAGGTACCTCAAGCACCAGTCATTGTTCTCGTCGAACCCGCCGCTTGCGACCAAGGGCTCGACGAGTAAATTAACCGACAGACACAGCCCACTGAAGCTCTCGCCGGATCTTCTCAGTGGGTCGCGTTTCCGATCCGGCGGTAGATTCTGCGAAGCACGGCTCTTACTACGGTTCGTGTTAGCAACGTCGTCAGGTTTGAGCCCGGTGAGCTCACCTACTAGTTAAGGTTACGCTGAAATAGCCTCTCAAGGCTATCAGCATAAGTACGAAAAAAAAAAGCATTCATTTTTAATTTGAATCCTCATCTCCTTTTTATCATCGCTCCTCCCGCCAGCGGAGCCGAGTTCATCCATATTATCTGGAACCGCTGCGTTCATCGACAGTGCGTTTCCAGAGGTCTTTTCTGCCACGCACCGTCCGGCTTTGGAATGAACTCCCCTCCACGGTGTTTCCCGAGCGCTATGATATGTCCTTCTTCAAACGAGGCTTACGGAGAGTACTTAATGGTCGCAGTGGCTGGGCTCTGCCCCTGGCATCGCTGACGTCCATGAGGGACTGTAACCACTTACCATCAGGTGGTCTGCATACGAAGGCAACAGAAAAGAAAAAAAAATTCAATACTAATAAATACTATCGATCTTGTCTATAGATCATTCTGTAATATATTATTAACGTATGGAAAGTAACATTGAAGACATTATGTTCGTCTATCGTCCGTTCATCTATCACTCAATTACCGCCATCTCCGTTTCCATGTTACAATGTTCATCATTTAAAATTCCGATTACTTAGCATTTAGCAACAAATAGTTTCCATTGTGAAAATAATACAAAATTGAAAATATGTACAATAAAATATGTACGTTGGCAATTTATTCCAACGGATAACGATTTAATAGTGATTTCGTCGCGACAGTCGGCACAGTAGCGGCAACGGGCCATTGTTCGATCGGTATATAAGTTCGTTTAATTGACACTTACGTGAGAAAGGCACCGTTATCTGTTTGTGTGTCATAATCGACTAATATTTAACGAGGTCGTCGAACTCGGAGAAATGGTCTTTAAAGTATTCAGTTTTATTACAGGCACTGGCCGACATGCTAAGTATAAATCTTAATGATGGTAAACGGTCATATAATTTATCAATCAAATTGTGAGTTATGGTCTTGAAGATATTTAAGGCACAGATTGGAATGCAAAGTAAAACGTCGTGTTTATACATTTACTATCGACCCGCCCTCGCTTCGCTTCGGAAACTGTAATTTATTATTGATTTCTCCACTATTTAATGGATGTTATTATACATATAAACCTTCCTCTTCAATGACTCTATCTATTAAAAAAAACCGCATTAAAATCCGTTGCGTAGTTTTAAAGATTTAAGCATACATAGGGATATAGGCACAGAGAAAGCGACTTTGTTTCATACTATGTGGTGATATTGCACGCAGAAACCTAATAAAAGTTAATAATAAATTATTCGACAATATTCTTTATTTATTCTAACAAGATAGTGTATTTGGTGATATAGAACCATAGATTATACACTTAATATTTGTATAGAAGTGTGTACATAATCATTCCCGCTAGTTTTCTTATTACGGTGCTTAAGAATTAAACAAATTAAAACCTCTTTTTTATTTTACCTATTCTACAGCAGAAAAAAAACATAACTACAAGATAGTGTGGACCACAGATGAAACATAGAAAATAATGCAATTTGTTATTATTAACGATGAGACGCCGCGTCGTGGTCTACGTAAGAAGTTGACATTTTAATGTTTCTTTTTTTTTTTTCAAAGACCATTCTTCCCCTTTCTTATGCTTTGAGCCTGTACGTACTCGCACAAGGCATTCGTGAGAGTATTTGTAAAGAAAAAGTATATATTTTTCCGCACGACTGTCGTCCGCTCCTTTTTTGGGGGCAGGGAAGAATTTGCATTTAATGGAGACAGTGTTATTTGTTTACTATAAGAGGAATAACGAGGACTGCTTAGCATATCTGTAGTGGAGATTAAAGTTATACTTAATTGTTCTTGATAAGGAGTCTGAACTAGTTTGAATACTAATTTACTGGCTAATAAGAATTATGTGGCTCTCAGCCTATGTACTGAAACAAAAAAAAGTCCATCTAATTTTAAAGACAGAAGTTACTAGACAGCCATTGACAATAATAAAAAAATCAGAACTTAATGGCCAGATCGATTGAAAAAATCAATATTTATATAACTAAGGATTGCTGCGATGTAAATTGACAAAATGATACATTTCAATTCATTTTAATTTCTCGTGGTTCGATATCTCAGCATCATATTGATACGTACACTCGTAAATGGAGACCAAACAAAATACTTAACGTTTATATTCTTGAAGGTCATAACTAGGGTTGCCAGATTTTTTTCCGGCATATAAGGGGCAAATACCTAAAGAGGCAAAACAATAAGGGAATTTAGTTTCTTTACCCGGGACAAATAAAAAACAAAATTATATAGTGACATTCTTTGTTTTGATATTTCTCCGAGGAGCAAGTCAGTTTTAACATATTTGTATCAGTTTTAACATATTTATAAAAATCAATACAATTATTATAATCGTACGGTGCCAATACGGGACAGAGTCAGTCCCGCCGGGACATTTTAAACTAAGCCTAATAAAATACGGGACGTCTCGGGAAATACAGGACGTCTGGCAACCCTAGACTCATAACCGAAATATCAAAACGAACGCAAAGAAATCAAAGCGTTTATTTCTCGTGCCAACGCAGACGACCAATCGCGCAATATCCTTGCCGGCATAAATTCTTGAGTCAGGTCCCGGCCGCGCCGGGTCGAATTCTCCGAGCTATTATTCGTGTGCCCTGAGACTGAGCCTTTCAATACCCTTTGTTCGGGCTAGGAGGCTCGCCCTTTGTACCTGCACTGTCTCGAGACGAGGGCCGTTGTCGACTTTTTGGAAGATTGAAAATCTTGGTACTTGAATTTTGTACGACAAGATTGAGGTGCGGATAAATTGAGAAAACAAAACATTTCATATGAATTAAAACCAAGGAATCACTTTATAATTAAATTTACATCAAAATAATGCAAATAAGGGTATATATATCGCGCTTAAAGAACATCTAGAAGATATTTGTTTTAGTGATAAAGCTATATAAGCTATAGGTGCCCGTTTTCAATTCATTGCATTCACTATTTATTTTAATACATCAAAATAACAAAATAATAACGTATATAGCGAGATGTTACAAATCATTTTAATAAAAAAAAATTGGTATTGCTTATCAAGAATTTGGCAGCTGAGGCAACATTCGATTTCCCTTCACTAAAATGATGAAAGCACACAGAATTAGTCGAATTTCCCGTCACACGTGCCCGATCACAATGGTTCAGAGCTGTACAATAGGAAATTTGATCTATTCAAGTGTAAATCGAGATCGAGTTGGATAATTTCAAGGAGTTGGTGGAGCACTGTGTGTGTTTATCTAGGGAACAAAAGATTCCACCCTCTTTTGTAAAAATCACCGGTTTTCGTACTAACAGTCGCTTTGCTTGTACTTAATTAGAATAATTTTATAAGCTTTCATTTAAAATTTACTAAATTTTTTTTCTTTTCTTTTTCAGGTAAGCAAAAATAGGTATTGTAAATCAAAAGTCCTATCTGAGGTAGGTGGTAAATTATCGGTTTTTTTCGACATCCCTTTTTGTAACATCATTAACTTAGAAAGGGCGGACAAACTGCCAGTGATGAAGATAAACTACCAAACTAAAACGCAAAAGGAATTTCTTTGATGTTTTCCCCTTAAATGTCTTAGGAATCGTTCGTAACCTTAGATGCAAACTATATGGACTACGAATCAACGAAATTTAAAATTTCCGTTTGCAAAAACGATAAATATGAACCGATTTCCAAAAGCAAATATTCTCGCCCAAAAACTTTTAATAGAACACTTAGGTGACGAAACGGGCAATTGCAGCTGAGACTAAAATACCTATGAAATTTAAAACGTCTTTCAATAAAAAAAATCTTATATTAATTTAAGGAAGGTTCGACCTGTATGTTATGCATATGCATTTTTACATATTATAATATATTTGAGAGTACAATGAATTCTTATTGGTAATCATCAGATTTTTCTTTTTTCTTGTATTAATTAAATTGTATAGAGTTAAAGAGTGGGACGTGGCAGCACTTATAAAATATATCTATATGATATAGTAGATTAATATTTGCTATAGTGTCATTACTCAGGTAAAAATAAGCAGATATGCTGTATAGATTAAATGCAGCCTATAACTCCCTTGGTAGCGGTTGAATGTAACAAATTGCCACTTCCCCTACATACTAAACGCAAGTAAACGCAATTAAAATTATTTTGTGTATTCTGACAAGGTTCTTCATGTTAATATGATTTTCGGCCAGAATACCTAAGTCGTAGGCAAGATTAACATCATATATTAAAAAGCACAAAACATTCTGTCCATATTGAACGATCACCTCACAATAGAATAACTCCGTCGATGAAAACATTACTCAAACAACAGTAAAGATCCGTAGTGAAACAGTAAAAAGTCTCGACATTACTTACACAAGACAGGTTTTTTAAGAAACTGTACATGTCAAATTAAGTAGAAAGCAAAAGTTGTCCGAAGTTGGTGAAGCGAGGAAAGTGAAATGCACCTGACCTGTCCGGCCATTGTCTGTAGATGGAGGCCGAAGATTGTTGCAATTGTTATCGCTGGACGCTTGTCAATCATCGCTGATCACTCTTTAACTAGACCACCGATTCTCAAATGTTTTTTATAAAGACACTAGCTTTTGCCTGAGACTCCGTCCACGTGGAATAGTTAATTTGGCATAACGCAAAATTTTACCCGCCTTTTCATTTACGCAGTGGAAGCCCTCAAAAGGGATTAAAACCCCAAATTTTTAAACATTCTTTATTGGTGCTCCGCTTGCATTGGTCTTAGCGTGATGATATATAGCCTATAGTCTTCCTCGATAAATGGGCTATCTAACACTGAAAGAATTCAAATAGGACCAGTAGCTCCTGAGATTAGCACGTTCAAACAAACAAACTCTTCAGCTTTATAGTATTAGTATACTCGTAGATAAAGCGGTTATTTTATGTTTTAGATAAAAACCTATTTTACAGAAAAAGAAAACTGGGCATCTTGACTTTCTACCAACTACGCCAAAACCCTGTCTTGCCTATGTAGCGGATGCTATGATGATTTATTATGTAAACCTTGTAGATATGTTTTCATAGGACCTTATATATTTCTGTGGAATTCTAAATTTAAGAAGATCCCGTTATTTCCTCTACTAATATAGTACAATTCAACAATGGACCTGAGTTCATCCCAACAACCTAGATTGTGCTTATGTAAACTGACTGGTATACACAATGCGGCGTTTTCTGCGCTATGACATGTTCTTCTTTAAAGCAGCTCTGAAGAGAACTGACAAGAGAGTGGCACGTGTGTCCCTGGCATTACTGATGCCCATGAGTGACGATACTCAACTACAAAAACGTGGTCATGCTCGTTTACATGTCATTTCATAAAATGAATGCTTTGCGAATAAACTTGCAAATGAAGAAATTCCCCGTTACTAAAATCTGAGCTAATCCGAGAAGAATAAAGATACTGATCATTTGAAAGTAGATGTGAAATACCTCAAACAGGTCCTGGCCGTAAATGAAATAGCTAAGTTTAATCTGATCGAAACATCAAAAGGAATCTAAAACGCTACAATAATGCCTTAAGGTTTGTGTATAGCTGGGAAACGTACATAAAAGAGTGAAAGCGAATCAGAAAACGTTTAGTAACACGACCATTGTCTGATCGAATTTGTCCCTAGCATCGATCAATTGCCGGGCCAAACTGAGGCAATTGAATCTAGAGAACTTCAAAAGCAGTGCACAAATATTATTAAAAGACGCACTGTTTGTTTCAAGTTATCGAGCCTGTACAACGGTGATGCAGACCTAAATGATGCTAAGTAAGAAATTATTATAAATAAATTTAGGCATTTTTTTTTATTTATTGCATAGATTGGATGGAATAGGGTGGACATTCTCAAAGCCCGCCTGGTGTTAAGTAGTTACCGGAGCCCATAGACATCTAAAGCGTAAATGCCGGCTCACCTTGAGACATGAGTTGTAGGTCCTACTTTGAACATAATAATGACTGCCCCACCCTTCAAACCGAAACGCATTACTGCTTCACGGCAGAAATAGGCAGGGCGGTAGTACCTACCCACAAGACGCCCTACCACCAGTAAGAAGTAAGCATCTTAAAAGTTCTGTAAATATTGTAAAGTAGGTTTGATGTCCAAAATATCATTTATTAGATGAGTCAAGATAAGGAAATGTGAAAAAGAAAGAAACGACTTGATTGTGAGATACAACAAATGAAACATATTGCAACAGTGCTTTTGTCCGCGACCCCAATCCCAGGTAATCCCGACTATTCCCGACCGATCTGTTACAAAAAGGGAGTAGTATTTTGCAGAAACACGAGTAATCTTCAGACGTTCGTAATGAACGGAAAGATAACTGAGAATTCCTTATTACAAGCAAATGGGAAATGAATATGGGACACACAAATAGAAATAGATGGACTTAAAAAGAGACCATTAGAGTATTTTGTTTGGGTTTTACGAATTACTTAGACATACTTAAATAAAATAATATTTACGGTTTAATATCGCGTTTATTATTGTCATTTCAATGTTTCAGATATTTTGAATGCCTAATGTACTTTTTACGTGGTCACAGACATATAAGGTGTAATTGGCGGTAGGACCTCTTGTTAGTCCGCGCGGCTAGGTACCACCACCCTGCCTATTTCTGCCGTGAAGCAGTAATGCGTTTCGGTGTGAAGGGTGGGGCAGCCGTTGTAACTATACTTGAGACCTTAGAACTTATATCTCAAAGTGGGTGGCGAATTTACGTTGTAGATGTATATGGGCTCCAGCAACCACTTAACACCAGGGAGGCTGTGAGCTCGTCCACCCATGTAAGCAATAAATAAAAAATAAAGCATCGATAATTGAATATTGCGTTGACTATCGTCTAGTTTTCGATAAAAAATATTTCTTAATGACTGGTTTTTTTTTCTTTTATATAAGTAGTCAAATTTTTATTCTATCCCTCATACTCCAGTTTAACTAAGGATATTTTATTTGTGCAAACCATTGAAATCCTCTAATACAGGTAGTATTAGTGAGAGACTATTTCACAGTGGTCATTTAGTAAAGCTAAATCGTCTTTTCTTATAGATTGGAACTAATCCGATTTAGTATTTTATTTACATATCTTTAAAATTTAATCCAAGAAATAGATGATGTTTCCGATTGAAAATTAAACCTGAAAATAAAGGTTTTGATTGACATTTTATGGATTATAAGACTTTTATAACCGATATAGACGTTCCAAAGGAATTTTAATGGGCACATAATAAAACTACCTACGAGCCATGTGACAGATTGTTACACTAATCATGAAGATGTTGACATGATATTCCTTTTGCCAGTGTAAGGCAGTAAAAAATTGGAACGAAAAACTAAATACATTTTTATTTATTTATCCAAAAAACAAATGGTCAGAGAAGAATATTGTCTTCCGTTATTCAATAATTTATTTAATAATAACCTATTCTCTTATAATTATCGCGTATCAAAATAAAAGTTTTACTAGGTTGCTTTTTCACTTGCAATGCTTAATCCGTAGCAATCAGTTTTGTGATCAGGATTATTTGCTCTCTGTCTGAATGGTTTATGTCTAAATGTATATTTTTAACGTATACTTTTCAGTCTTTGGTTCCCAATTTAGGGCCAAACGAACGTGTGCAACCTCCCGGATTATTATTTATTATTATTACTACTACCTACTAGCGATAATGCGTATTCTTGGCTAACAATGGTAGGTGACCATCTTGCCTGTCCTCTACGAAGTATTCATTTCAGCCTAAAGGATGGGATAGCTGTTGTACAACACAATAGAAATATCGACCACATATTTTAAGGTAACTTATAATGACTATTTCACATAAAGTAGAAGTCGATGTACTAATACCACCAACAAGATAGCCTAATACCCTAATGATATAGTAGTTTGCTAGCATCGTCACATACCTCTTTATAATGGCTCCACGGTTAAAAGTAAGATTTTTAAAATTCATCTATATAAATGTTTCTGAAATGTAATAACTTAATGACAAAAGCTTTATGAAATAATTTTCAGAGCTTTAATGGTGAACGCCAACTACATCTGTATGTACTGATCTCGTCTGTAATTTCAAATTTTCCCATCGACAATAACGTTTACAATCTCGACTGTAAGACGTCAGATAATCCAATAGAATCACGAATCAACGATTTGATTACAAACAAAGTACTTTAACGATTGAAATCTGACTGTAGATCCGTACTGGGATTTGGAATACGAATTTATTTCAGTATGTCGTTATAGAAAGACGTCAAAAACCACAAATTAAAAAGTTACTAATACATACATTGAGTACAATATTCATAAAGCAGGTATATTTTTACTGGTGGTAGGACCTGTTGTGAGTCCGCACGGGTAGGTACCACCGCCCTGCCTATTTCTGCCGTGAAGCAGTAATGCGTTTCGGTTTGAAGGGTGGGGCAGCCGTTGTAACTATACTGAGACCTTACAACTTATATCTCAAGGTGGGTGGCACATTTACGTTGTTGATGTCTATGGGCTCCAGTAACCACTTAACATCAGGTGGGCTGTGAGCTCGTCCACCCATCTAAGTAATAAAAAAATGGTATTATTATTATATTTTCTATTGCCTTCGAAGATAATGGCATACGGCTGATGAGCTTAGTCTCATGTCTTGTTTACCTGACCGTCTTTCGCTATAGAATCTGGTCATACGTCATCTGAAACAAGACATGTCGTAGCAGGAAACACCGTTCACAGCTTATTCCAGATCTAACTGGCACATAAAAATATATATCTGGAAACCCTCTGTAATGGTATTGGTTGATTGAAATGGGTTTGGGCTCCGCAAACGATGCGATGGTTGGAAATTGATGACGGAATTATTTTAAGGAAATACCCAGAACTCCCCATGTAGTATACCAGTTTTTGCTTTAACATTAATCTCTAGCCAGTCTAACTTGGTAGTAAATTTTATTCAGCTAAGGCATATCTGGCCAAATTTTATTTTGGAAATAGCGCGTGTTGTAAGACTGCATGGGTAGATAGATCGAAATATATGATTTTAGATTTGACGGGTGAGAAAATCGTAATAAATTAAAGACTTTGACCTTGTTTCTTTTTTTATTGCTAATATGCGTGGACGAGCTAAAGGCCCACCTAGTGTTAAGCAGACACTAGAGCCTATAGACATCAACAACATAAAAAGCCGCCACCCACCTTGAGACTTGGGTGCTAAGCCTCATTTTTTTACAGTACAACGGCTACCCCACCCTTCAAATCGAAACGCGTTACTGCCTTACGGTAGTAATAGGCAGGGTAGTTGTACCTCTGGTGGTAGGTAGTGATACCTATTGCGCAAACGGGTGAACGAGCTCACTTCCCACCGGTGTTAAGTGGTTAACAAAGCCAATAGACATCAACAATGTTAATACCCGCCACCTACCTTTAGATATGAGTTCTAAGGTCTCAGTTTTATAGTAATAGCTATAAATTGCTTCCAAACGTAATTCGATACCCTAATTTTTGCTAAATTATCTAAAGAAATAAATACCTCATTATCTGAGAGCTAAACAAAAGCTGAACGCGTACTCACTGTGTACTTGTTACGTAAATTGTGTAGCGGTATAAGCAGTAACAGACGCATACAAGTCAGTTAGAGTCAATTAAAACCATCAACAAACGAATGTGACCTCGATAGTGGCAGCTGGACACGATGCAGACGCGCCGAGCTGAGCAACGCGGATTAACCCGTGGATTATACACAATGCGCATTAGACGCAGTTTGGAGTGAAGTATAAACGTTGAGCGGGCTCGGTAACACTTTGTATTTGTGTGTCAATTTAGGCACTAATAGGCGTCCGTCCGGTGACTATGCTATAATCGAATTGTCTGTCCGAAAAAATCAATTAAGAAGGCAATGTGCACGTCAATTTTGTACTAGACGCCGCTAACTTGTCTAGAATCTGACGGATTGTTTTATTATTTTTTTATTGCTTAGTTAGCTGGACGAGTTCTCAATCCACCTGGCGTTAAATGGTTACTGGAGCCCATAGACATCTACGACGTAAATGCGCCACCCACCTTGAGATATAAGCTCTAAGGCCTCGAGTATAGTTACAACGGCTGCCCCACCCTTCAAACCGCTTTTTCTAAAAGTTAAATTAGAGAAAGATAGAGATTTGCTTGGAGAGGGATACGCGGAAATGTTTTCCTGTGATGAAAGTTACTTTATTGCGCTGTGTCATTATGGGGTCCATAAACTGCTAGTCAATCTTTCAACTTCTGATAGTAAGTAAAATCAGAGATCAGTAAATCGTACTTATTTCGGCAGATATACCCGACCTTGCCCGGGTCATGGACCATGATAAAAGTGTCCTACGCCTACGTATTAATCAAGTTACAAAACTATTTTTATACGAATCCGCTCTGTCCTTTTTGTGTGATAGAGTAGCAAACATCCAAACAAACTTTCACATTTAGAATGTTAGTATAGATTTAAAAAGTAAATTAAAAATAAAAATAAATATTTTATTAGTCTCTCAAAACTTGGAAGCGATATAATAAATATCTTTTCGGTCACGCATCGATCGAGTTTCCATCAAGTGTTACGCAACATTACTATTCGATCGTATTGCCTTATTCATCAAGTCCCAAATAAGAACATCATTATGATTACACGTAACACGAATGTATACAGGATTTTGTGCTTTCTGACGAGAGGCATACGGCCGAGAATTATACTCTCACAAAAATTACTCGGTCAATCCGAATAAGCAGTTATTGTGAGTAAAATTACGATCTTTATTTAAAGGTCTCGTAAATTATAGGTTTAGGTTTTACTGTCGCTTTAATGCCAATGAGACGGATGGACGTTATTTTATTGCTTTAATATGCGGTCAAGCATACGGCTCACTTGATCGTGAGCGGACACCAATGCTCATAGACGTCATCGGTAAAAAAAATTTACCACGAAAATGTCGAAAAAAAAGACATTGCATTGAGCGATGTTATACTGTGTAAGGGTCTAACACTAGGAGCAGGCTTAGGGACCCCAGTAACCGTACCCGTCGAACTCGACAAAGAGTTCAACATGCAACCTAACCCATGCATCAGCTTGCTGAGTTTCTCGCCGGATCTTCTCAGCGGGTCGCGACTCCGATCCGGTAGTAGATTAATTCGTGAAGCAGTTGCTCTTGAGTTGTTAGGTCTTCTTCGGAGGCGCTCGGGCAGCTGTTAGCAAATCCCACCCCTCCTGGCTGAGCCTTTGCTTGCCCACCTGTCCTGGTGAAATTGAAAAGGCCTCCGGGCCACCAGTAAACCTTCAATCATAAAAAAACAAAAAACTATATAAGGGGTGATGGCCGTGATGGTCCTAAATTCCATGCCTTGAGCCCGCGGTTCACTCCCAACATCTACGGACCGTTCTCCCACATACCCCGCGTGCCCCCTAGGCACGTGGACCTCGTAAGAGGATCGGCCGCTAGCTCAAAAAAAAAAGGTAGGGCGTGCGTACAACCTACCAAATACCTACCTATGTTAAACCTACATGATATTCTTATGCCGTTTATCAGAAAGCGTAGACATTTCGGCACCGAAAAAAAAATTATCGGCACTAATTGATTTTGTCAATTATACAGTTCGAAAATATTTATCAATAGTATATTAATCAACGTCCTTGCTGATGCTATTGTTATCCGATAAAATCTGATTAGTCCAAAGAACAAACTCACACAATTGGTTCACACTCACGCTTCCATTCGATTGCTGTGGAATTTATTTTTGTTTGTCTGTTTCTTTTCATATTGATATTGACAAATCAACAAATTGACATTAAATAAATAAAAGAAACAACGCAGGGTGACGTCACGTCAAATGTAAAACAACAATAGAATAAAAAATCGGATATTGAATGATCAAATATTGACGGGATTCAAAATAGACAGTTCGAACAGATGTGCCACCCCCATGTTACGGATGTCGTTACACAACAGAGAAAAGATTGGGGAAGGAAACGCCTTTGTCAAATCAAACGTCACATTGTCGCCTGTTAGAGATAGTAATGTTGTTTTTTTTGTTTTTTTGTCATTATATACCTCTTAATTGATTGTTTTACGCAATCAAATGGACGAACGAGACGTAAGT
This sequence comes from Bombyx mandarina, assembly GCF_003987935.1. Next base: position 4,450,434 of record NW_021011493.1, read on the forward strand.
CGTGCTTCTTACCACTGATGGCTTCGGATATTCAAGAAATTAACAACAATAGCATCGGAAAAAGATATCCGGGAGCGATTGTAGCCACTTAAAACAACCTTGAAAATAAACGAAGAAAACCTTTTCCAAAATTGGATCAACAAATTGAATCTCGACAATAGAATCATCTATTTAAATGCTTAGTCTGCTTGATTGATTTATCTACGCAAAATAATAGCTTAATCTAGAATAATACTCTGTCTTTGGGTGTAGGAAAAGTCTTTTCTCTCTTCCTATGCCGATAGCCTTGAGTGGCTATATCAGCTTTATCTTAGCGTGTAGGTGAGCTCTCGGGGTTCAAACCGGAGGTGTTGCTAACACTGGCCCTAGCAAGAGCAGTGCTTCGCAGAATCTACCACCGAATCGGAAACGCGACCCACTGGGAAGATCCGGCGAGAAATTCAGTGGGCTGTGTTTATGGGTTAATTTACTCGCCGAGCCCTTCATCGCAAGCCCGTCACCGTCCTCGAGGTACCTAAAAAAAGCACAGTTAATGGATAGGAAGGATGAAATTCTCTGAGCGTTATACTAAAAACTACTATATTAATATTTTTTTACGCGGGTAACTCCTACAAAAACTAAAACTTAAGCACAGAATATATAATAATAACAATTCTAATATTAAAAATACGAACCTTCGATGATAATTTTAATGATAATACATCGAAACAAATGAATGTGTCCGCAGAGAAGTCATCACGTTTCTAGTCGAGGCCATATTGTTCGAGCCGTCGCAATTCTAATTTAGAGTTCGAACAAGAGAACAACCCGACGCTGATTTACACAGAATTGACTTTGAATTATTTATGGAAATTGAAGAAAACGCAATTAAAATCGTTGTAATAAGAAGAGCGAAATTTACGCATTTATGTTTGGCTAATAATCAATGTGCACTTTTTAGAACTACAAACCCACATACGATGCGATAACGTCACTTATGCAAAATTTTCAGAAGTAACGTTGGAAAGTTCAACAGCTTATTATAGTTCTACTAGGCTATCGAAATAAAATGATAAATAATATTTAAACTAAAACTTTAAACTCCATTAGTAAAATCTAAAATCTCTCTCGTCTCACTAATAACAGTTCAGTGCTAACAAGAATTGCATAAGTGACTTTATAGCACTGCATATGCGATATATCATAAATTTTATTTCTAGGGGATCACGTAATTGTTCAAAGAATTTTTTAATACTTTTTTTTATTTTTTATTTTTTAGATGGGTGGACGAGCTCACAGCCCACCTGGGGTTAAGTGGTTACTGGACAATCTACAACGTAAATATGCGCCACCCACCTTGAGATATAAGTTCTAAGATCTCAGTATAGTTACAACGGCTGCCCCACCCTTCAGACCGAAACGCATTACTGCTTCACGGCAGAAATAGGCAGGGCGGTGGTACCTACCCGCGCGGACTCACAAGAGGTCCTACCACCAGTTAGTTACTTATGCTAGAAACCTGGCTATTTCTACGTAGACATTCACGAGTTTCAGTATGAGACGTGGGATTGCCATTACACATACACCACCCCGCCTATTTTTGCTGTGAAGCAGTAATGCGTTTCAGGTTGTGGCAGTCGACACTCGTACAAATTCCTAAATAATAATCGGTTAGTAAACCAGCATTTTTATTCGTTTGTTTAAAAATAAACATTACATTAGTGACGATTATGTACCAACTAGAACAATTTACAACATCATTCTTCACGCGCCCGCCAAAAGTCCTAAATAAATCATTTCACAGATAAAACAATTCCAGCCCGAAAACACAAACATCTCACGGAATCCTTATCATACGGTTTATTAAGTATTCGAAGCACAGATTAATCGAGACATTTCTCTTCAATTTTTCATTCGAATTCTTATCCGGAATCCCTTAGGTTTGGTTTTACTTAACGAAACCTTATTTAAAATAAACAGGCCGGTGTAAACGGCCTACGTGCCAGAAATTCTGAACGCGTCAATAGCGCGCCATTATTTTTGCCGGCAATAAAACGAACGCGACCTTAAATACGTTCCGTTTTACGTTCGTGGAGTAGGTAAGTAAATTTATTTAGGTGTTAGGATTTAACATGTAGGTTGGGTTCGGTTTATTTAATTAACGTTAACTTTTAATTACACATTTGAAAAGACCATTACTCCTTTCATAGCAAAAGTTTTGCCTAACTATATATTTAACGAACAGCAGTTAATAATTTTTTTAGTGGATGGGTAAACGGATCTCGCGGAACACATAGCTTTATGCGGTTACCGGAACTGTTCTGCATCATCTTAAGTGTTGTATGCCAGCATTCACGTTGAAGTCTCAACTGTATTATTGCAACCGGTGCTATCGAATACGAGTATTTGCTTTATTAAAATACTTACTTAGTTTAGCATCCGTAAAATCAAAATGTAATGTCGCAAAATACGTCTCGCGCCATTCGATCGCCCACGACTCGACCAGATTCAGCTTAACGTTTTAATTTTATTTACGAAATCCTTATATTTACAACTCACTTTACCGGAATAGTTGTATATAAATTGAAAACAGCAGTTTTAGATTCGTCTACTTTTACTTTCACTTCTCATTCACGTTCCAGTGTCAAAATCCCGTAAACGCTGATCTTGTGGACTTTAATTACAACAATAATAAACAGATCAGTGTGCTTAGTGCGAGTTTTTTAACGTTCTCGATAGCGTAAAAGTTACCTGGAATTTGTATGCTGCTCGAACAGTACCCCTAGCGGCAAACATAGATAGGCAAACGTTCCAACTCCATACAAATTTGACTTAATTTTTATGCTATCAAGAACGTTAAAGAACTCGACGTCGCCCAAAACACGTCATTACGGTTCCTCCCGATCCATTAACTGCTTTTAGGTACCACAAGCACCGGTCACCGTCCTCGTCGAACCCGTCGCTTGCGACGAAAGGCTCGACGAGCGAATTAACCCATAGACACAGCCCACTGAGTTTCTCGCCGGATCATCTCAGTGGGTCGCGTTTCCGATCCGGTGGTAGATTCTGCGAAGCACTGCTCTTGCTAGGGTCAGTGCTAGCATCACTCCGGATTGAGCCCCGTGAGCTCACCTACTAGTTAAGGTTACGCTGAAATAGCCTCTCAAGGTTATCAGCTTAGGTAGGAAAAAAAAAGTTAAAGAACTCGCACTAAGTACACAGTAGTGGCCACAGCTGAGCGAGGTCGCTCAACTGTCTTTAAATACATCCATCAACGGAACCTACAAAAGCAACGATTTATTACCTGAAATAAATTACGTAACAACAGTTATTAGCGGGATTTATCAATTCGAGCGGCCAGGCCGTTTAGATTAGTTTAGATGAAAACAAATGCGAGTGCAACCTGCCGGCGCCATGTCGACGGTCGTGTGGGAAGAACTTGCTGTGCATGACTTGAATTATTTACTCAGAATTTAGTATTTACCTATTTATGTATTTGTAGGTGTGCGCGTGAACAGAATAATGGATAATGCTTTGTGGTGATTTAGCTAAGTTTGGATTTCGACTGACTCGCTTTTCATTTGGCGTGAAACGATTGTCCTTAAACACACACTCAATTCCGAGAAAGTGTATGTTAATAAGGGGATTTAAAATAGCATTAATATATGAAGTCAAATGGACGCATAGGTCAGATTATGTTAAAATCGGCCAAGTGAAGTTTCTCGAAATTTTTTCGAATGTCACAATTCAAATACTGCAATCAGTCTTGCAATGAGGAAGCTTAAATACATATCATATGTAGTTTTAGGACACATAACATTAATGAAACGTGACAACGGTTAGTTTGAAGCCTCTTGGGTATCTAATTATTATGTTGATAGAATAGAATAGAATAATCATCAAAAAAAATGTTGAAAACTAGCTCCTGGTCTATCAATATGTTTTTTAATTAGTATAAATTGTCTAACAATAACCTACAGTCAGATAATCTAGACGATTTTGTGTGACAGCTTTGTTGATTATCTAGGATTTATCTATGTGATTAATTACGGGTTTAAACGACATTTTTCCAATTTTACAGCAAAGCCCTTTATAATTAAAAAATTTGGAAAAAAAGCAACAACAAAAAAAACTTCTAGAGCTATCTGAACGGAGTAAACTTAATTGAAGTTCAATTAAGAACATCGTACAGTTGATGCTAATACCAAATAAAACGCACCTTTGATTACAAAGATAAATGTCGCTTAAAAACGTTTCACCCCTCGATATGGTTATTAGATGTAGTTATTTAATATAGTACAGGTCGTTACGTTTATCTATACTTTTATACTAATATTATAAAGAGGAAAGATTTGTTTGTTTGTTTGTATTGAATAGACTCCGAAACTACTGAACCGATTTGTAAAGCTTCATCTCTGCACTCCCCTAAGGTAGACTGTTAGAGAATGCCTATGGCATTAAGTCCGCCTTTATACTTTCTAGTATAAGAAGTTATAAATAAATAAATAAAATTCTTTCACTATTTGGAAGCTACACTATTCCCGAGTGACATAGGGCATAATTTTTTTTAAAAAAAATTAGGAATCCTTACTAAAAATCCAATAATGTAAACCAAGGTGTAAAAAAATTACGTAAAATATTCTTTACGTCGCGTGCCCTGCGAAAACTGTTGATGATAGAATAAAATAATATACTACAACTTTGTAGAACACATGATTATTTACAATAAGTGTCGCGACAGCATATGTCTAACTGTTATAGTTATGCCGCAATAAGTGTTCTTTTATTTAAAAAAGTAAATAACGTCAAATATCGTTGAAATTTTTGTTAAAGACCCGAGCGGAGCCGGAGCGGGCCGCTAGTATTGAATATAGTAACAGGTCGTTACGGTTATAGTAAATAAATTTTGAAATTCATAGTTAAATTTAGATGCTATTTAACTAGAAACCGCGCAGGTCCTGGCGCCAAGCGACCTTTTAGTTATCGATGCCATTCAAAGACTTGGCTAGTTAACTTTGACGGGTCGCCGACAAGACCGCACTCGCCTCCAGATACAAGACGATTAAAGTCTTAGTGATTTGCAAATCGTTATCGATAACATTAAACAACATAAACATTTTTTTTTATTGCTTAGATGGGTGGACGCGCTCACAGCCCACCTGGTGTTAAGTGGTTACTGGAGTTCATAGACATCTACAACCTAAATTCCGCCACCCACGTTGAGATATATTTTACTGGTGTCTCAGTGTAGTTGCAACGGCTGCCCCACCCTTCAAACCGAAACGCATTACTGCTTCACGGCAGAAATAGGCAGGGCGGTGGTACCTACCCGTGCGGACTCACAAGAGGTCCACTAGTAACTTCGATGTCGATATCGATAAACAGTTTATGATGTTTATGTGAATAGGCAATTTAAGAATGTTTTTATTTATTTATTATTATTGCTTAGATGGGTAAGCAAGTTCATCGTCCACTCGGTGTTAAATCCATAGACGTCACTAGTTGAATCTAACCTCATCCACCTCGAGATATAAAAATCGCAATTGTTGTACATTAGGAAATAACTTACTTTGTAGTTGTTTGCAATTAAAATGACTTACACTACAACATCTTTGGTGATAATTAAAAACGTTCTGGAACACCTTTATTTTATGTATACCTGAGCACAGCTACCGCACTTAAAAGACAGATGCGACATTCCTTAATTAAAATTTTTATGCGATCGATAATACATTACGACACGAAAATCAAAAATTTGTGTAAGAACAGTAAAAAAAAAACAAGATGCAAACATCTGTCCGGATTTAATTCCTTATAATTAAATTTGAATATCGAATGAACAAAACCTATTAAAACAAGTATCTACCTATTAAAATAAGCATCTTTTCAATCTTAATCGAGTGTGCCAATAAATTAAATAATAGTTTAAAAAAACTAACAAAATACGCTTTTATAGAAAATCCAACTAAAAAATTGAAAGAAAATTTTAATAAGTTTGAATTAAAAATAGTGTAAATATTAAAATAAAAAATAGTAAAATATTTTATGAACAGATATGAGTAGAAGGGTTATAATACATTACGACACGAAAATCAAAAATTTGTGTAAGAACAGTAAAAAAAACAAGATGCAAACATCTGTCCGGATTAATTCCTTATAATTAAATTTGAATATCGAATGAATAAAACCTATTAAAATAAGTATCTACCTATTAGAATAAGCATCTTTTCAATCTTAATCGAGTGTGAATATAAATTAAATAATAGTTTAAAAAACTAAAAAAATACGCTTTTATAGAAAATCCAACTAAAAAATTGAAAGTAAATTTTAATAAATTTGAATTAAAAATAGAGTGTAAGAAAAAATTATTTTATTGTAAAAAAGCGTGGGGTGCTTTTCAGGATATTATCAAAATAACCCTTCTACTCATATCTGTTCATAAAATATTTATAAGTACTGATACCATGCACCCCACGCTTTTTTTACAATAAAATCATTTTTTCTTACACTATTTTTTATTCAAATTTATTAAAATTTATTTTCGATTTTTAGTTGGATTTTCTATAAAAGCGTATTTTGTTAGTTTTTTTAAATATATATATATTTTTTAAATGTTTAGTTGTCATCGATCCTTAACAAGTATACCAAATTCAAGTTAATCCGACGTTTTGAAGAGGGTCAAAATCATGTTCAAAGATTCCGTTACAAACATATGTCTGCAGCTAATAAATGCATATTAATATGGAAAAGTTCTCTTAACTATTCAGTGATACCTCAAATCATATGGATAATAAAATACCAATAGGCGCCAGTACCAATCAGCCCACTGACCCACCGGAACCTTTTAAATTATTTCTTGTGTGACATACGATAGTATAGCATTACGAGAAATGTTGATGTCTCGTTTATTTTTTGTTCCGTCATTACAAAAAAATATTCTTCTTCGTTGCTTTCTTCATTGCTGAAGGTCGTGTCCCTGAAACTTGACCGTTGCCTGTCTCGTGAGCTGTTTCCATCTCGTCCGGTCCTCAGCTGCTCGAATGGCGGTTGCGACTGGCAACCGGTTACTTAATCACACCAACGGCTAGGTAATCGGCCGCGGGGTCTGTTTCCTTCTACTTTGCCCGTCACAATCACTTTGTCCAAGTTATCTGATTGTCGGCGGGCATTATGACCGAAGTAGCTGAGGATCCTCTGGTAACAGATTGTTGAGAGCCTGACTCGGATGCGAAGCTGATCCAGGATAGATTTATTTGTCTTCTTGGCCGTCCACGGAATTCGGAGCAAAAAAATATACTACAGTCCTAACATGAATAAATCTTAAAACTGTTTTACGTGCTTAGCGTTGAACCTGTAATTTCAGATTTGCGTTCCGCTCTCAAAGGCTAGGAGAGTTGTTACTCAATTGGGATTTCAAGGTTTAGGCGGCGGGACTCACGTTGCCACTCGCGGACTCTTTGTACAGAGAAAACATGAACACCACTAGTGTTTGCATTCTTTATGACTGACACAGTGGAGTAAAATTTATTGCATACAAAAACAGACCACTTTTTTTTTGACAGGTCATATGTACTACATCACGTGACCCTGTTTTGAGATAATCTGTGCTTTCAAATCATAGACAACAAACAAACCGTTCATTTTTTAAAATGATAAAGTAATTAATGTAAAAGAAAGTACACATAGCTAACTGAATGGCGGTGTCATTAAATTTATATTATTTTAATAAAATATTTTAAAATTGCATCAAAATTAAAAATAGCTAGTTCTTATGCGATATAGTCCATCGCATTCAATTCTCCTGTGCGTGTGTGTGTACCTTTTAAAAACTGTTGACTCGTAAGATATTCATAATAGTAGTATTAAATCAATATAAAATGTCTCTAATACTTATTATTAACTGTTGTGGAAATCGTGTAGTGCACTATACACTGATGGTCGTTTTCGCTACCGAAATAAATATTCTTCAGTGCAGCATTCAATGGTGGGTAATCGTAAATTTCATACCAAAATAGATAATTTCGGAAAGGATGTGCAAGGGAGTCGTAAATATAACATGGACGCCGGCACAATGCGTGAATTTTACAACGTTTTTATTTTACGATTCCCACTAAAACATTTTCGTCCCTGCTGCAATAAAATAGTCTTTTGCTTTTTTATTGCACCTGAACGTAAAATGTGCGTGTTTTCAAAGTGATTTCGAACCAATACGGTTGAGTGTGGGACGATATAGCCGTCGAATCCCCTCTGGTAACTAGCCGCTGGCTATTACGAGACGAAGCCAGACTGTTTCGTTTACGGACCCATTAAAATTGAACTAACTTTTATAAATGGGGTTACGGGTTCAACATACGTTACGGAACTCCATCCACGCGACGAAGAGATCGTCAACAACTCAATTAACTTTTATCTATATATATACATATTAATACGTGAAGCAAAAACTTTGTATCCCTTTTTACGAAAATTGCGCGGACGGAGGAGTATGAAATTTTACACACTTATAGAGAAAATAGAGAAGAAGTGCATATGGCAAATATTTTTTTAAAATAATGCATAAAAAATACATTAAATCAATAAAGAAAACATTACACACACTACATATGTATTTGACGCACACACGCATGCATACTATTTATTGTCAAACTTTTGTTCTTGACGTCTGTTGTCAAATTGAGATTAAACATTGTTTTAATATTTTTTATAGTGTAGTCTTGGCGAAATTTGTGATTATAGAAGTATAAAATACAATCATAATAGTGTACAAACTTACAATTCCAATTAATTATAGTCGAATTTCGACTACTGCGGGACCTCTAGTTCAATTTAATCGACAAGTTTATCGACAGTCGTGAATCACTATTGTTTTATTTCAATTTCGAATAATAGACGAACGTTCTTGGGTTCTTTTTTCAAACAAACACCAAACTTTAGATCCAATTTACCAACCACTTTAGTACGACATATTTATTTGATCATTACTTCTTATTACGCTGACATCTAGTATTACGAACTGTATACAATGGTAAGTACCGCTTCCTGTTTTAGATCGTAAGTGAATATTTACTATCATTGTTTTCTCACGCAGAAACACGATTAAGTTTAGTATTTTGTTGGGCTTTCGCGAGGCGTTGACGTAATTAATACTACTTTTACATTTAATTCTACAATTTTCGTTGTATATTTTCGGCCATTTTGAATATTTTATTATTTTGCTTGTCGCGGCCAACTAAGATGTTATTGGTATAATTTTATGTGTAAGTTACCCATACTGAATAACAATACAATCACATTTCCATTTAAATCGTTTTGTTTTATTATAAGTATGAGCTATAGAAAACGAATCCAAATCTGTGAATGATAAAAATATCTATACTTCTATGCTAATATTATAAAGAGGAAAGATTTGTTTGTTTGTTTGTATTGAATAGGCTCCCAAACTACTAAACCAATTAGAAAAATTATTTTACATTATTCCCGAGTGACATAGGTATAATCTTTTTTGAAAAAAAATAGGGATCCTTACTAAAACTCCAATAATGTAACCCAAGGTGTAAAAAATTTCCTAAAATATTCTTTACATCGCATGCCCTGCGAAAACTATTGATGATAGAATAAAATAATGTACTACGACTTTGTAGAACACATTATTATTTACAAAAAGTGTCGCGACAGCATATGTCTAACTATTATACTTATGCCGCAATAAGTGTTCTTTTATTTTTTTAAATAAAACAACGTTAAATATCGTTGAAATTTTTGTTAAAGAACCGAGCGGAGCCGGGGCGGGCCGCTAGTGTATATATAAATACATATAAAAATAAATTCTTAATTTATAGTTAGTATTTTCATAAGATCTTACAGTCCATCCGCGGTCTTTGTGTGCGTGTGTTTTATGTCTTGAAGTATCTATAACAACGGTCGTAGTGGTACAATGGCTCACAATGGGTCGCAGATTGATGGCGTCGCGAACGGCAGCGTAGGCAGTGCATTCCTTAACACGTGGGCACGGTGGCCCGAATCTGTTGACATTCCATAATACAGGGCCCTGTCGAAATGTATTTTATGACGAGTTCTTCCACATATTTGGGTACCGGTGCACGATTTCTATTGTATTATTATTTAGAACTTCGAAAATGATAACATGATTTCGCCGCCTCTTACCAAATCAACGGTAAAATCGTATTGTTTATGATATTAAATCATTATACATGAGCTACTGAAACTGATTGACCCTTATTTAAAATTTGATGTCGTTTTAGCTCCTTTCAAATTTTACACAAATTTCTGATCTAATGACGTCATACGTGGGTATGTTACCTATATATTATTTTTTATTATTAAATTTATTTCAGTAAAGAAACCATACATTTTGTTAATAAGTATTGCTTGTAATCTATGTTAGTAACTCAAAAACCTACTCATCTGACTATTGAGTCTTTCCCAAGTGCCTGCTGCAAATACTATTAATTAACAGTACCTCGATCTTGCTCGATATGATGCTCAGAAGACATTATATGTACAAGCGAAAAACACCTGGGTCATTTTCTAAATAATAATAAAGAATATGCCAAATATGAAATACACCAACTGAAAAATAAAAAACCCGTTCAATTCCTCCACATTTTCTTGTGTCGTTATCCGATCCTGACTTGTATTCCAAATATTTCAGGACTCGATCAGGCCAAACTCACTTTTAAACCCAATTAACTTACTCAATTCGACTTTTAAAACATTCGAACCTAATCAAATTTAACTTTGTATCTCTACACTTTTGTCTGTAGTTATATCGCTTGCAAAAATTAACAAAATACAAGATTCCCTTGAACAAAGAGATTAGGATGTAACTATGCAAATAAAAGATCGCGCAACGAGGTCAAGAACGTAACAGGTTTCTAAAGATATTTAATGATTACAAGGATGTACGAAAATTCCTAAAACCAAAGCTAACAAACAGTAAAATGAGTAAGACGCTTTCCCCAAAACAGTTCTGAGTGTGTATATACACATTCACACATAAGTTAGTGTTATTGTGAATCATTTTACCCACGATTCCGATCTCTATTTTTGCTTAACAAATAGAAATATGCTCATACGTAAATGCTTTTAATACATAAGGAAAATTAAAACATTAACCTAGAAATATAGTTATTAATAAGTGTTATTTCCCTGAAAAAGTATCTATGCTTAAACTTCTTCTTCTTTGTTTCTACCTTATTCCACTAGGTGGGGTCGGCACCGCAAATTTTTCTATTCCATTCTCTTCTATCACTGTCACACACTCTCTCTCTCATATCGTCATTCACACTCTCCATCCATGTCTTCTTCGGTCGACCTCTTCCCCTTCTTCTTTGCACTACCATTTCCATACATCTTCTAGTCACATGCATCTCCTCTCTACGCATCTCATGTCCATACCGCGCTAACACTATCGCTAATCTATCTATGTATAATAGAAAAATCGCTGTATGTGTATTTGCACTATAGATTTCAAAACGGCTCGGTCGATTTAGATGAACTTATCTAGTAATTTTCAAATTGGCCCAGCGGGTGATCCTGTGAAGTTTACTAGCGTCCGGAGGAAAGTCAAATCAAAGATCCGCCACCAAAGCGGGGTGTATTTGATTAGCATGTAATAGAATATGATATTTGGTATTAGGATCCCACATAGGTATTCGTGATGATATTCTGAAAAACTAGTAAATTCTCAACCTAAAATTCTTCTAGGAATTAGTGCGATGGCCTATAAAGTTCGGGTATAAAACTGAAGTGGGCTTTCGTGAAACACAAGACTTTCACCGGCCCTCCTATCTTTTCCAAGTCAGACTAATACTTATGAATGCTAATTGAAGGTAATTAGCCAAGTTATTTGCATAGTTTGACTTTCGGACACACTATCTATGGACATTGTTCTGATCGTTAAGTCGAAGATATTGTTAAGAAAAACGACGGACCGACTCTCCAACAAGGCTTACGCTTGCATGTATTTTTACAAATTTCTTTTTGTTGCATAGACAAATGAGCGAGTTCTCGACAGACTCGGTGTTCAGAAGTTAGCGAAATCTGTAGACATTACAGCGTGATTGGCTCCAACCACTTCGATACGTAAGGCCTAAATCCTAAATTTTATGGTTAAGTCGTGCCCTTCAAACTAGAACCCATTGCTGCTTAGTAGCAGAAATAGGCAAAATGGTGATAATTATCCGTAAGCCTTACCACACTGTCTTTTGACAATATCTTGTAAATTGATAAGTTACGCGCATATATTAATTGTTAATATAAAATATAATCCCTTCATCGTGAATATCTTATTTATTGGAGAAAATTAACTTGGTGTAACTAAATGTATCTACATTCACTAAGGTGTTGATGTATCTACACTGATTGAAAACGGCAGTTAAACTAATCACGTTATGGGTTCAAAAACTCAAGTAAGACACGGGAATGGCCTTGACGCTTTATCGCTCAAAGCATAACGTACTCATGTTATAAAATTATATAATATAAAGATGGAACAACACGCGAAACTAAATCAGTCAGATTCGGTTATCTTCGCTAGCAAAATATTAGATTTTATTTTATTATTTATTATTACTGTGAAAAGTGTTTTTCATTTATCTCAAATAGAAACAAAGGGTAAACAGAATGTGTTCAAGTTACGGTTAAGTCAATATTTTTCTACCGTTCTGATAAATATGGTGACAGAAAGGTACACGAAAATAAATAGTAAAAATTCAAAAGAAAAAAAGTTTCAAAAGTACGTTGCTGTTTTTTTTTATCCTACCTAAGCCTTGAGAGGCTATTCCAGCGTAACCTTAACTAGTAGGTGAGCTCACGGGGCTCAAACCTGACGACGTTGCTAACACGAACCCTAGCAAGAGCCGTGCTTCGCAGAATCTACCACCGGATCGGAAACGCGACCCACTGAGAAGATCCGGCGAGAAACTCAGTGGGCTGTGTCTGAGGGTTAATTTACTCTTCGAGCCCTTGGTCGCAAGCGACGGGTTCGGCGAGGACGGTGACCGGTGCTTGAGGTACCTAAAAGCACCGTTAATGGATCGGGAGGATCCGTAATGACGTGTATAAGGCGACGTCGACTGTTTCGTAAATAAAATACATCTGAAATAAAATCTTCAAAATAATAACCAGTCTAAAAAAAATAGTTCTAATTAATATCTTATTATTTCAAAATCAAAATCAAGCTTCCCCTATCCCCGTTAATGAGTATTCTTTTGCACGTATATAAGTATTAATATTTTTGTTTCTTTCACAGGTAAGTTCGAACGCTTCTCTAGACAAATAGTGGACATGCGAAACACTTTAACCGTAAGTATTGTAATCGATAGAATCTAAACGATTTTGTGTGCGGGCTCGAAATAAATACACTATATCGAAACAACATAGTATCGATTTCATAACGATTTCGTATGCACATTCGTAAACACAATTGTCCTTCATTTGACTTTTAAATAACCACAATATCGACGCTGATTGCAGCTTTGATCAGTGTTATTACTATGAGCGATCCAACCAGTGACACGCGCCAATCATTAATTCAAAATCACACATCCAGTCGTTTTATTTTGAGGATTGCTTCATATTTAATCCGAAGCTAGACTTATACGCGCTAGCTTTATACACGCCGCATGCCTACATATACGAAACAAAAAATGCCCCAGAACGAACACCTACTGCTTTGGTGAAAGTTTCCAGACCGCAAATGACCAATATAAATATATTTTTTTTATTTATTTTTTATTGCCTTTGTAGGCAGACGAGCATACGGCCCACTTGATGGTGAGTGGTTACCGTCGCCCATGGACTTCAGCAATGCCAAGGGCAGAGCCAAGCCGCTGCCTACCGCTTAATACTCTGCACAAGCCTCGTTTGAAGAAGGACATGTCATAGCGCTCGGGAAACACCGTGGAGGGGAGCTCATTCCATAGCCGGATGGTACGTGGCAAAAAAGATCTCTGGAAACGCACTGTGGATGACCGCAGTGGCTCCAGGTAGTATGGATGAACTCTACTCCGGTGGCGGGCGGTGCGATGGTAAAAACGAGACGTTGGTATCANTAATAATATGAAGAAACAATAATAGCATCTACAAATACATAATTATGTACTACGTGGTACTACATTTACTAAAATTAATACAACATTTATTAATTAAATTAATGAAATTGTGGTTTTAAAGTTTTAGGGGTGTATAAAAAATGGGGGGCGCTGAAAAATAATTGATTTTCAAAGGGGGCGGTAAAAGAAATAAGTTTGATAATCACTGGCCTTGACGCTTTATCGCTCAAAGCATAACGTACTCATGTTATAAAATTATATAATATAAAGATGGAACAACACGCGAAACTAAATCAGTCAGATTCGGTTATCTTCGCTAGCAAAATATTAGATTTTATTATTTATTATTACTGTGAAAAGTGTTTTTCATTTATCTCAAATAGAAACAAAGGGTAAACAGAATGTATTCAAGTTACGGTTAAGTCAATATTTTTCTACCGTTCTGATAAATATGGTGACAGAAAGGTACACGAAAATAAATAGTAAAAATTCAAAAGAAAAAAAGTTTCAAAAGTACGTTGCTGTTTTTTTTTATCCTACCTAAGCCTTGAGAGCCTATTCCAGCGTAACCTTAACTAGTAGGTGAGCTCACGGGGCTCAAACCTGACGACGTTGCTAACACGAACCCTAGCAAGAGCCGTGCTTCGCAGAATCTACCACCGGATCGGAAACGCGACCCACTGAGAAGATCCGGCGAGAAACTCAGTGGGCTGTGTCTGAGGGTTAATTTACTCTTCGAGCCCTTGGTCGCAAGCGACGGGTTCGGCGAGGACGGTGACCGGTGCTTGAGGTACCTAAAAGCACCGTTAATGGATCGGGAGAATCCGTAATGACGTGTATAAGGCGACGTCGACTGTTTCGTAAATAAAATACATCTGAAATAAAATCTTCAAAATAACCAGTCTAAAAAAAATTGTTCTAATTAATATCTTATTACTTCAAAATCAAAATCAAGCTTCCCCTATCCCCGTTAATGAGTATTCTTTTGCACATATATAAGTATTAATATTTTTGTTTCTTTCACAGGTAAGTTCGAACGCTTCTCTAGACAAATAGTGGACATGCGAAACACTTTTATCGTAAGTATTGTAATCGATAGAATCTAAACGATTTTGTGTGCGGGCTCGAAATAAATACACTATATCGAAACAACATAGTATCGATATCATAACGATTTCGTATGCACATTCGTAAACACAATTGTCCTTCATTTGACTTTTAAATAACCACAATATCGACGCTGATTGCAGCTTTGATCAGTGTTATTACTATGAGCGATCCAACCAGTGACACGCGCCAATCGTTAATTCAAAATCATACATCCAGTCGTTTTATTTTGAGGATTGCTTCATATTTAATCCCAAGCTAGACTTATACGCGCTAGCTTTATACACGCCGCATGCCTACATATACGAAACAAAAAATGCCCCAGAACGAACACCTACTGCTTTGGTGAAAGTTTCCAGACCGCAAATGACCAATATAAAGATTCTGAGATTCCGACCTAAACCTCGAAACTAGGGGTAATAGGTACTCACAAGCAGTTAGAAACTATTACTCATTGACAATTATCGATATAGCATTGCTTACGTTAAAGCTTGCATTCATAGAAGATCAGGCAGTCCATTTTAATACCCTATAAATACCTACATTTTACGATACCCTAATATCCTTAGCATCGCCAACCGTGATTTCGGCACAACTAAATTAATAAGTAATTAATTTCATATTTATTTTTTTCGTTTCTTAAGCTGACGATCCTTTCGATAAAACTAACTATAGTATATAGTCATCGAAGTAATAGAAGTGTGAAGACTCAAATAAATCTTTGGAGCACATGATAGGAAATATGCAAACTTATTAAACTTAACTTAAAAAAAATATGATTTTAATTCAAAAGCAAGTTTCAGTTCGAGCAAAAACTAATAAATAAATATAATAATAAATACTTAATAACAAAAATGAATGCATGCGATTTAAATAATAATTGTTAATTAATCCATACAACAAAAATTGAAATATGAACGATTAATATTCAGTTACAGAGAAACGACTCTCGTGAATTGCAACAACGTTGCTTTTAGTTCAAGACTGCATTCCCGATTTGTTAGCACAAGTATCTGCTATACGATTTTGAATCTTAGCTCTTAGCAAATAATAAACAAAACATCGAAACCAAGAAGTCTGCAGTTGATGCAAGTAAAGTTCAGTAATGCGTTTCATTTAAACGATTGTGATTCTTATGCTTGTTGCAATAAGAATTATTGTTATGACTAAAACGTTTGTAAGGATTTGTAACGGTGTTCCCGGTTACCGAGTATGGTGTGTTCATGACACTCGATTTGTTGCAGTTTTATCTCCCCTTGTCTTGAAGTTTGTGCTTCGGAATGTGAACGGTTAAGGCGCCGACTCTTACTTTGAAATGAGTGTAAAAACATCAGTATTTACAGCGAATTGAGGTTTTTATAACTAATACAATCTAGTAGGGAGCGATAATCTAAACTAAGGACTAGAAAAACACAGCGGTATTCGTACTTATGAAGAAACTAAAGAAGACTTATTTTATGATTGAAAGATTACTGGTGCCCGGAGGCTTTTCCAGTTTTACTAGGCAGGTGGGCGAGCACAGGTTCAGCCAGGAAGGGTGGGATTTGCTATTAGCTACCCAAGTGTCTCCAAAGGAGACCTAACAACCCAAGAGCATCTACTTCCCGAATGAACCTACTACCGGATCGGAATCGCGACCTGCTGAGAAGATCCGGCGTTAAACTCAGCGGGTTGATGTTTGGGCTAAATAAGACTTGTAGTCTGAATTACATACAAATATTCAAAAGTCGTTAAATTGTTCCAAAAATTTGAAACTACCATTTGTTTTCGTACTGTAGTGTTGTAGCCCGGCGATAAATATCGTAGTCAATATATTCCAAACTTCAAATGCATTGAAATAAAAAGATCGTAATTTCTATGCCGCGAAGAGACAACTATCCTACTATTGAAAGCAAAGCACGAATAGTGAATTTCAGAATTTAGTTGAAACAGAGAGAACGTCGGTATTCATACGTGTTGGTCCGTCGGCTTCATTGAATGACTTAGTGCTGAAGTAATCTTAAGTAACGCTGAGGAATTGTTTGAGATGATCCTCTCATCTCCTTTTTATCATCGCACCTCCCGTCATCGGAGCAGAGTTCATCCGGTATCATTTGGAACCGCTGCGCTCATCGACAGTGCGTTTCCAGAGATCTTTTTTGCCACGTACCATCCGGCTATGGAATGAGCTCCCCTCTACGGTGTTTCCGTATGACATGTCTTTCTTCAAAAGAGGCTTGTGGAGAGTATTAAGCGGTAGGCAGCGGCTTAGCTCCGCCCCTGGCATTGCTAAAGTCCATGGGCGACGGTAACCACTCGCCATCAGGTGGACCGTATGCACGTCTACCTACAAGGGCAATAAAAAAAAACTCGTATGAATTATGATCATAAATAGAATACATGAATATAAAACATAAATCGAAAGGTCAAAGTCATCGAACGCGTCTAAAATAAACGACCACACTATTCGGAACCGTTAAAAAAATATAAACAATTATTTATCGAGAATATAAAATAAATGTTAATTTTACGGATTTCAATTTTCGTACTGTGATTTCGATTCACAGAAGATCACCCACGTAGTGGTTGTGCAGGTACAGTCAGCAAGTAAGTATTTCCTGTCTTCGATTCTAAGAAAAAGCGCGCGACAAACATTCAATTTTCCTTCTGCATTCTTATAACCTAACTAGCCGTACTCGCCCGCTTCGCTGGGCATTTAAAATTAACGTTATTATTTATTGTCATTATTATTAGGGAGTCCAACACTCATATAATTATTAGCCTATCCATTAAGTACACGTATTTTCTACATGGATACCAAGTTTGAAGTCAATCGGATGCATGGTTCAGTTGTTATAACGGAACATCCGTAAAAACCACTGTAGATTTATATATGTATTAGTATAGATATAGATGTAATAATCGATTACATATTAGGAGGCGTAATCAATTAGGGGCTTTTTATCTCTTTAATTTTTCAATAAATTCCTGAGCTACTGATTTGTCAAACACCATAGACACCAATGTAATGTTGTGATGTCACTCAAACATGGCAATAATATTTGTCAAAATAATTAGAAGTGTCATTTGGTTGTAGCGTTTTTTTTTTTCAAATGGCGCGTTTTATTGGAATGTGCTAATTGACTTGTAGATGATGTGAGCCTGCAGGAATTTTTATTGCCGTCAAAGTCTACGCTTTCTCATGATAAGTGATTTCCTAGATCATATTAAATTAACTTAGTAAAGAAAATTTATTTTATGACCACGACTATTGTATTTTAAGTGTACGACGAAACCGTATTGGTTTGAAATAGTGGCCGATACAGTAACGGTACTATTAAAGTATGTAATAATGGCCAGCATTAATGCTTTTTAGAAAAATATGCTAAAATGTTGAATGTTTTTCTCAAATTTCTCAATGCTTAGACTGATGAATCTCACTCAGTTTAGACCAGTGTTTCCCAATCTTTTTTGTTCTATGCTGTACTGTCACATTTCAAAAATTTTTATGCATACATAATTTTTAAGATTAACAAATTTATTTGTTCACTTAAGAAATATAAATGATAGGTTTTAGGAAGAAATCACTATGAAATTATTATCAAAACACAGTAAGTAATATTTCAAAACACATAATAAAAAACTGAAATTCAAAATCGAAATAATTTTAATACAGATTTTCTATATTAATTTAGTGCGATTGCCCCCTTTAATTACCAAATTGCCCCCTTGTGGGGCGTGGGCCCCACATTGGAAACACCGGTATACACAGTAAATAAAGATTAAAAAAAACAATTTTAACGTCCTTAGTTTTGAAACGAAATGAAATTTAATTTGTTTTTATTTATTTATTTTTTATTGCTTATACGGTTGGACGAGCTCACAGCCCACCTGGTGTTAAGTGGTTACTGGAGCCCATAGACATCCATAACGTAAATGCTTGAGACATAAGTTCTAAGGTCTCACGTATAGTTACAACGGCTGCCCCACCCTTCAAACCGAAACGCATTACTGCTTTACGGTAGAAATAGGCAGGGTGGTGGTACCCACGCGCGCGGACTCACAAGAGGTCCTACCACCAGTAAAAATCAATCAACGAGTTAAAATACGATTTATTGACGGAATTCTGACCCTAAAACTATCAAAATTAACATAATACTATTAACGGTAAGACTAATAAATGAATCGCCTTACATGTTTGACAACCAGATTACATCGCATTACAAGTTTTTTTAAATATCTTTAAATACATCAAAATAATTTAAACATTTGTGTGTGAATTTAATAGCAGTGGTATTATTTACTACACCTTAGTTATCTATATATATAAAAGAAAGTCGTGTTAGTTACACTATTTATAACTCAAGAACGGCTGAACTGATTTGGCTGAAAATTGGTGGGGAGGTAGCTTAGAGCCAGGAGAAGGACATAGGGTACTTTTTATCACGTTCCCGTGGGACGCGACATAAAACGTGGTATAACAAAACGCAACTAATATGGAATAACAAAACGAAACTGACAGCTAAACGTAATATATTCTATGGTTAATTATAGTAGAATATTGAAGTTGACCGGTTGATGTGTTTGAAACAAACCGCATGACGAAACAAAGTTCGCCGGGTCCACTAGTTACTTATAAAATTCACGTTTGACATCCAACGATCCACACTAGGATTTTATCTTTTGATACGGATGTCAAACACACGCGTATAATACACTGAGTTTCTCGCCGGGTCTTCTCAGTGATTCAGCGAAACAACTGCTCTTGCTAGGGCTAGTGTTGGCAAATTATCTCAGGATGAGCNCGCATGACGAAACAAAGTTCGCCGGGTCCACTAGTTACTTATAAAATTCACGTTTGACATCCAACGATCCACACTAGGATTTTATCTTTTGATACGGATGTCAAACACACGCGTATAATACACTGAGTTTCTCGCCGGGTCTTCTCAGTGATTCAGCGAAACAACTGCTCTTGCTAGGGCTAGTGTTGGCAAATTATCTCAGGATGAGCCCGTAAGCTCACACGTAACCGCGCGTAACTGGAATTGCGACAGACTACCAGCGAAACGGTAGGAAAAAAAAATACACGCAAGACAAGCACGAATATCGTGTTTTGTTCGATTTCCGCGATTTTTCTTCTTCTTCTTCTTCTTCTTCTCAGTCGTGTCACTCTTGACAGAGTGGTCGTGATCGTCATATAGTGTTGGAAGGGGCAGACTTGATGCGTCTCACGATGTCCCGCCATCTCTCCGCGATACATAGTAGATATTATTAAAATTACTGTAGCTATTTAATCTCGCGTTTTTTATTGCCATTATCTATATTATTTTTAACATTTCGAATGCTGTACGGTTTTCGGGGTCACTAAGGTGCGCCACGCTTCGCACTCGAAGGAGTTTGAAATAATTCATAATATTTTGTAATAAATCACTATTGTTTTATCTATCTACCTAAACTGTGTAAACATATCTTAATCTATACTAAAAGCACGTAACGACTCGATACATTTATAGAAATTCAGAACCACCATTATGTTCCATTTTAAAAGCATCCCAACCGTATGTTTATACATAAAACATTTTGTCTTTCTGTATTCGTTATCATAAATCAAATTATACGATAGAAAATACATGGAACTAGTGTATAGTTTTTAATTTTCCATTAAGTAAGATAATCGAACAAAAACGTATCGGGTTCTAGAAAATGCGCCGGTTTATCAAAGTCGTTGATGTACTTACTATATCTGTAGGCTTAGGGAGTCCGGTAACTGTAGTCGTCGAACTCGGCAAAGAGTTCGACGTGCAACCTAACCCATGCATCAGGAACTCAGCGGGTCGCGATTCCGATCCGGTAGTATATTCATTCGCGAAGCAGCTGCCCTTGAGTTGTTAGGTCTCCTTCGGAGGCGCTCGGGCAGCTGTTAGCAAATCCCACCCCTCCTGGCTGAACCTTTGCTCGCCCACCTGTCCTAGTGAAATTGGAGAGGCCTCCGGACCATCAATAATCACTCATTCATAAATAAATAAAGAACCATATCCGTTATTTTCATTACTCGATATTGGACATAATTAAATTGTTTTTTAAATCGTGTCTACGTACTTCTGACTGGTGGTGCAGTAGCTAGCGTTTCTGACTGTTCGACATCGCACAAACATTCGTGTGATGAACAGGTTTATTAGCTCTTTGTTTCGGTATTTACTATCTATATAAGTATATAATAAACATGTATATTTATCCCATATCTTCCACCCATCTTGTTCCCATAGCACAGGGAATCCTAATTTGGGGCCAAATGACAGTGCGTGATTTGTTTCCGTTTATTTATTTATACGTTTATCTTCAGAATTACACAGATTTGTTAGGTTTAATAGTACAATGAACACTTGAATGCAACTTAAAATTAAAATAAGCTAGATATATTCAGTACTTTTTTTGGCAACGTAAGTATTACTATGTAAGTAACATTATCGACATCATATTATTATAGACACGTAAATGTGAATATGAAATTAGAATCTTTTATAGGATACTTGAAAATTGAAAAAAATAAATTTTTAAGGGATTTTATGACCTGGTAACAAAGACTTTTAAGTCATGTCTTATTTTAATTTATATATTCTTATTTTTATGAAAAATGATAATATGGAGTAAAATGAAATAATGATGATTAATTTGAGACATTAATTAACTGGGATGAAATTAAATGAAACGAGATGAGATGATATGAGATGAAATACAATCTCAGTAGAAAATGGTGTTGAAACTAAACAAATATTCGTTAATTTTATGATCGCATCGATCGAAACGTTTTCTACGCTGGATTCCTTAAGCACGTGTCAACGTTTTTACCGTCATCCTCGATCGGATCGCTTCGTTTCTCGGAAGGCGTTCGTCTGCAACCGTTTGTTTTTGCACTACAACGCCGGCTGGCACGTTTGATGCAAGCTGCACGTACGTACGCCTTTTGAATTTAATTTTCATCTTACAATTAAATATTATATTCTATTACGGTTTCATCTCACGTTTATTACGAGTAATATCATTATAATATTTGTGACATTTCGAATGCTTGAGTTCTCGTGGTCACGGATGCCTAAAGACATCTATCTACAACGTAAATGCGCCACAAACCTTGAGATATACCTACATACACCTTGAGTTCTAAGGTCTCATATTATAGTTACAACAGCTTCCCCACTCTTCAAACCGAAACGCATTACTGCCTTACGGCAGAAATAGGCAGGGTGGTGGTACCTACCCGCGCGGACTCACTAGAGGTTCTACCAATCATAATTTTGCAGGTTTGATTTTTATTACGCAATGTTATTCCTGCACCGTGGAAGTCAATCGTGAACATTTTGTTAATTTGTTTTTATATGACTAATAGTGATATACTAATCCACTGAGTTTGGATGATGGAGGGCGGGGCATATCGAAGTCGAACTGACTAAAACCTCCTGTCGCTCAACATCCCACGTCCGAACCTCGCATGAGACAGAATAGGGCTAGTGTTAGCAAATTCTCTCAGGTTGAGTCCGTGAGGTCACCTGCCCGTCCGGGCGTAGCTGAAATAACTCCTTAGGCTTCGAGCGAATAGGTAGGGAAAGAAAAAGTGATATACGACCACAGGAACTTTAATTAATATGTATTGCAATCCTAATCTGTATGTTTGTTTAAGTAATAAAATCCATAAAGCAAATGAAAATGTTAGTTAAAAAAATAAAGCTTATCACATAATCATGCCACTTTTAAGCCATTAGTCACGAAACCGCAAACATTTTAAAAAAATTGTCGACTATTTTGTTAACCTTTAAAAATGCACAAATAATATTCAAATGGAAAAAGACGAACTTTTAAATTAAAGCATTTTGTTATCGCCAATGACATTGCGATCAGTTAAAAACATGGTTATCGTCATCAAAACTCGATTGTAATCTTGACTTATTCAAGGTTTTATAAACGAGACATTTATCTCCAAACATATTTATAATATTTGTCAGTAATTATGCGCTAACATACTCATGAAGTGTCATCGAAACGATTTGAACTCTTGTTCTTTTCACGGAATTAATTATACTAGAGGTCCCGCAGTAGTCGAAATTCGACTATAATTAATTGGAATTGTAAGCTTGTACACTGTTATGATTGTATTTTATACTTCTATAATCACAAATTTCGCCAAGACTACACTATAGAAAATTTTAACAAAGCCAAATAATATTTAATCTATTCTCAATTTGACAACAGACGTCAAGAACAAAAGTTTGACAATAAATAGTATGCATGCGTGTGTGCGTCAAATACATGGTATGTAGTGTGTGTGCTGTTTTCTTTATTGATTTAATGTATCTTTTATGCATTATTTTAAAAAAATATTAGCATTGTGCACTTCTTCTCTATATTCTCTATAAGTGTGGAAAATTTCATCGTCATCGTATTAACAAAATGTATAGATAAAAAAATATAACGTAAACTTGTTTAAAACATACAATTTTTCGTCAATCAACTTCTTAATTGAAGCATAAAAGTCTTATTAGCTTCGTAAATAAGCCGTTAGGATATTAATTTCGTAATTATATTTCGTGAACGTTCGCTATCTTGATAAACACATAAAATATATTTTAATAGACCTGAATATAAACTAGGTCTGTAAAATTTTCGTGGAATATATATTTTATTAATTTTTTGTGTGTGTCTGTGTGTTTTTATTGCAATAGGTTCTCAATCATTATGTCTAATTCTCAAAGGTTTTGTATGATGTCTGTTCCGTCCTTCTAATTGAAACATAAAGCTACCTAAAACAGAAATAGGCAGCATAGTAGTAGGTATATAAACGTGCGGGCTTGCGATAGACTCTATATCCAGTAAATAGTTGACGGTAATCAGAAGCGATCTTAAACGCTAATGCCAAGCTAACCTCACTTCCTAAGTAAGCGGAGTTGAGCGCTTATCGTGTTATTAATTTGATTTTACATTAGATAATGTCTAGGAAATTATTATGTGATAGGGACACGACCCGCTGTTTGCAAACTATAATATTACTCGAGAAAATATCCACTACAAAGTGTGTTGTCACTGACACAACAGAAATAGGCGGGAATTTTCCTATATGTTTAATCTTACAACAACCACAAATAGATATTATAGATAGAAATTAGATGTTTAGATAACAAAAAAGCTGCCGCGGTGTCTTAGGCTTGGGACATTTAAGTTCTCATTCATCAGAGCTGACAATGATGTTATATTTCAATGTATAATTTTATTTGATTCATCCCTTACTTAGGCAAAGGGAGTTGAGTACATACAGCCAAATGATGTGTAATAAAAGCGGAAGCCTTATCTTGACACCTGGGTTTCCCGCCAAACAAAAACTGTCAAATTTTAATCATCTAACAATATGTAGTACTGAGCTGATTTATAATATTTTATTATAATGATTCCGCAATGTAGTGGGGCTCACTGTCTATATTTGAATTTTTAATTGAATCGTAATGTCTAAAGAAGTGAACAATTTTTTCTAAGGCAATTAATTACGTAAAGTCGATTATTCAAGTTTGCTTATTTTTGAGAAAGTCAATGACTTTTGTTACCTTTTCACTTAGTAATTCGCGCTAACCTAGCGTTAATAAAATAAATTAATAGTTTTAATGTTCATTTAATTACTAATCCGGTACAGAGGTAAACGATTATTCTTGTTCGAATCACATAAATACAAGATTTACTGATCGTTAGCCATGAGATATTAGTCAAATAAATGTCTTCACTGATGATAGCACACGTCCTTTGTGCGCTGCATTTAATTCGTAATTGTTTTTGAAGAGCTATACAGATAAAAAAAAACAATATTTAAGTTGTAGATTTTGGTATTAGATTTATAGAAAAAAAACGCTGACAACTTTGAAGTTTGTTTCGAGTTCCATATTATTTGTAATATTTTAGTGAAAAATACTATAGGGCTCTGTATTACTATGTCACATGGTTGTTTTCCGTATATTGAACTTAATGGTACTTCACAGAAAACTTAGTGAATAAATTGAGCGTCAGTTCAAACATATACAGTAAAAAACAGATAGGCAGCAACAATGTCATTGGATATAACAGTTATTACAGAAAAATATAATATGTAAATATGTATAAAAGCGTTCATCCCAAAATCATTGAGTTCATGGACCGATCTATTAATTATGAATGTAATAGCTAAAGCAAATAATCTAATATATACCTAAACTCCCATGATGGTTTAAAAGCTATTAAAGGATTCTTAATATGAGAATGACATTCGTAAATAAACGAANTCATTGGATATAACAGTTATTACAGAAAAATATAATATGTAAATATGTATAAAAGCGTTCATCCCAAAATCATTGAGTTCATGGACCGATCTATTAATTATGAATGTAATAGCTAAAGCAAATAATCTAATATATACCTAAACTCCCATGATGGTTTAAAAGCTATTAAAGGATTCTTAATATGAGAATGACATTCGTAAATAAACGAACATACAAATATCGGCTCTTATTTTTTCTTGATTAATGAATTCATTAATTATTAATGAATTCGTTTGCCCATTTGAATTGGAATTGTAAAAAAAGCTTCTATCAGAGATATTTTGATTTTTCTTGTCGTTGTCGGGTGGTATAGATATCGTCACACATCTATTCAAAATGAAGTTCGTGTAAGCGCTTTTAAATATTTATTTTTATATATATATTTTTAATGTGGCAACTGGCTTTTTGTGATGGCATTGTTGCAGGTGTCGAGTTTATAAAACTCTTTAATTATTAAGTACATTCCTAAATAAATGCATAATCTATCATATGAAAAATGTATGGAACGAAATGGATGCAGTTGATTTAATTGAGACTAATCAATTAGAGTGAGCAAAATGAAAAAAAGTGGAGGGGTGTCATGAATTTTCAGTGATTCTTTACTGAAATTCCACTGGATTTTTTTGAAAAACCCGAGACGCTGCATACCTCCAGTGACTTTATTTCATTTTGCCACATATGTGCACTTTCACGGATGTTAAACGGTTAATAAATTCCCGTTATTACATGTTTAACCTGAACGAATCCTATACTAACAAAATAAAACAATTAACTCAACTCGGTTCTTCGCGTTCCCGTCAAAAAACAAACTAAAAAAAACGTCACAAATACCACAGAACCAACGAGAAAAAAAAAAAAAAAAAAAAACGTTGTAAGCATACAGCCATGAAACTCACGGATTCCACAACAACTAAATTATAAAATTTACGAAGTACACGTTATTTGGTAACAACATTTTTATTTAAATATGATAACTTAACAGAAATGTTTCCTTATTAGATTGTTATAAAAATCGTCCGGTCAACTGTACGAGATCTCCCGGGGTCCTAAATTACCTGCTGCCTACATCGAATTAAGATTTAAGCGGTAATTGTATAAATTTATTTGGGAACATTACATTTCTTTGTGTACTCATACATCTTTGTTAACTTAGTATCATTAATTAATCGACCAACATGGTTAAGTGGATTGCAGTCGTTTTTAATTTCTATCCCAACAAGAAAATATTATAATTTAGTCGTGATTTTTTGTTGTACATAACATTCTAAAAGCTTTGTATTGACTTGTTATTAATTAATTTATATAGGTACTTGTCGGCAGGCGTGTTATCAGGCCACTCAGTTAGGTGCAATTATCTTGGTTATTTCAACAAAGAAGCTTATCGAAAAGATAATCTACAAATACCTAATGGATATTTTTGACCTAATGTCGCAATGTGGGGAACCTAGGGTACGCGATGCTCACATTCAAATTAATAGCCCGGTCGGTGGATTCCTCGTCTGTCCAGTCATATAAACGAAAACACAAAACTGGTACAAAAAAATGTTTCAAATCCTTTTTAAAACCAGCGTACCCATAGTGCTGTCTTGTTGATTCACCTAATGCTTTTTTTTGTCGTTTGATAAATAAAATCTATACCAAGCCGATTTCAAGTTATTTCTCTCTTTTTGTCTCTCTCAAATTATTTCTGTACTTTGATTCTCTTCGCTCACTATTCACTTTATGACGTCATCAACAGTCTTGTACACTCCTCTGAGGGCCCATAATATTGACACTTTCCAAACATAACCACGGCTTTATAGCAGTTAAATTTAATTCAATTTCAGTATAATATCGCAATATGGGCAGATATTCGGCCTTAAAATTTTTGACGGCGCAATGTATTCGCAATGTGCCAAAATAAAAATTTTAAAAATCTTTGGGCGTTATGTCATTAGTCAGTTTTAGTCAAGCTTGACTGTTACTTACATTTGTAAAATGCAGGATAACTACTTCATTAGATCAGTTCGTAATCATGACTTTGTTGTCTAAGCCTTTAAAATAGTAAAACAATTTTAATGCCTACCATTCATTAACAAGCAAGCATAAAGTAGGCAATATAGCAAATCATAGAAAAGCTTTCGTCACTTAGATCCAAAAAAGTCTTCGACAGATAGATAGCACACATAAATTAGTTATAGATAAGCAACTCAAGCAATCAACAAAAATGTTTACGGGCGTCGGCCACTAGATGGCTTCGCTTCGACTAGTTTCTCGTTGCTCCTATATACAGTAGCATATTACCTATTCTATATTTCATTTTTAATTAAGGATTTTGTAAATTTTCAGAAACCACAAATTGATATTTAATCAATTTGTCTTTAACAAATAAAGACTTGTATGATTTTTTTTCCGTGTTTTGTTATACAATAATCAAATGTCTTAACTTTAACAACAAAGTTTAGGGGCATCCGCTACAAGATGTCGCTAGTTTCCATACAACATTTTTGGGCCCTGCTTCGACAGTTGACGTTAGTAGATATGATAATGATAGTGACGTGACATAAGCAATCGTAATGCAAACCGCATCTAAAAAATTCGTTTAAATAATCCTTCGAGGCAAACATAAAAGACCAGAAGCCCGTACGAGTTTTCTTTGAAAATTTTAACCCAACCAAGATTACAACTACGAACGCATTAACATAAATATTTCTCACAAATGTCCCATCACACATGTCCTGAGATAGATCATAACACAGCAATTAATCCGCTTTAATATTCTCGACTTTTATAGCGAAGACAGCGGCATCACAAAGACGAAATGTAAACATCGACTTCCTCAAAGATAAAGCCCCCATAAAAACGTTATAAGATAAAGAGCGTGTTAATTTCGTAAGAAACTATTAAGCGGTTCTTGTGATATTAAAACTGTGACCTCTATAAGCTTGATCAGTATGCGAATACCTGACTTTCTAAATTTAAATGTTCGTTATACTAATTAGGGTTTAACGTAGATGAATCTAGCAAAGGAAAACAGAAGGACTACTGGCGATTTAGTCGATTTTAATAGGGAACCTAACTGGCACTGAGCGTGGAAAAGTGCACACAACGGGTCATTCAAATTATCCAGTCTCCAAACGAGGAGGAAGAATCTCCTCTGCGAAACATACTAAGCTATTTTATACACACATTTAAATGATCCCAAAAAAATACTTAGCATTTTTGTAATATCGCAACGATCAGAAATAACTGTGTAATTTTCGTTACTAAAACTAATTTCCAATTAACCTCGAACGGAAAATTTTCACAATTCCAAACAAAGCCTTGAATAATATTGGTCGATTTTATTTGTATAATAAGTGCCCTAATATTTTTTTGGTATGCAATGAGGTATGGTATAATGAAAAACAAAAGACGACGTAGAATTTTCTCAGCTAAAGTTAAAATTACAACACTTGACACTGGATATGAGAATGCGAAAAACATACATTTTTAGTTATCAAAATATTACGGATCGCTTGGAACCTCTGGGTCTGCGGAAGGACTTCGCTTCTCTTTGTATTTCGTACCGTATGTTCCATGGGGAGTGCTCTAAGGAATTTTTTGAGATGATTCCATCATCTTGTTTTTACCCAGCGCACCGCCCGCCACCGGAGTAGAGTTGATCCATACTACCTGGAGCCACTGCGTTCATCCACAGTGCGTTTCTTTTTTGCCACGTACCATCCGGCTTTGGGATGAGCTCCCCTCCACGATGTTTCCCGAGCGCTATGACTTGTCCTTCTTCAAACGAAGCTTGCCGAGAGTACGCAACGGTAGGCAGCGGCTTGGCTCTGCCCCTGGCATTGCTGAAGTCCATGGGCGACGGTAACCACTCACCATCAGGTGGGTCGTATGCCCGTCCGCCTACAAGGGCAATAAAAAGAAAAAAAAATTGGATTATACAATAAAGTTGGACGTTGGAGTTTAAGTTACAACGTTCAAAGACAATAAACCCGAAGATAAACATAATGCAGGCTTACTTTAGTTTCACAAGAGCAATCGAAGTTGGAGTTGAGTCTTGTTAGCAAAACAAGGCATAAAATACGATACGCAGTAAAAAAAAAGCTCAAGAAATAAAAAGAGAATTTGAAGTACAAACCGGGATACGCCCACTTGAGCCTGCAGACAATTTTATATCTAGAATTGTTTATTTATAGCCTGCTTTACTGAGTCCGTTCGCTGCTTCAGGGTTGTGCTGGAGTAATATAATTACATATCGTTATTATCTATAGAAGAGCAATTGCTAACGAGTATAATTAGTTTAACAACACAAAATCACTATCATTAGATTTTCATCAAACGTTCTCCAGTGACAACCCTTATTTCAAGACTAAAATCTGATTTAGCTCCAAACAAAACAATGTATGTTTTGGTAAGATTAATTCTACGCGCAAACTTTGTTAGAATAATCTATCGTAATTCGTTCTGTGTGGTTTAATATACTAGTTATAATACAGATATAGTTACGTGTAATCCATGTCATTACTATTGTTTTAAAATTATAAAATAATATTAGATTTTTATTTCTCACGATCGCAAATAGTATGTTTTGTCGCAATAGATTATAGATAGACTATTAAATTTGCATTTAACACATTAGATTATACAACAATGCTTACCAATATTATTAAAAACATATTACCATCCGATTTAATATTAATTTGCCTAATTCTCCTAATTCAATTAAGTGGGTACAAGTTAATACCAGAGTTGTGATATTTAGTGGCTAATCCGGGGAGCACTTCACACATTCTTAATTTCATTCACATCTTCTCGTTCCGAAGGCCTAAAGTACCGTTGTAACGAAACGGCATAATCACGTGTTACTTATCCCGAACACAACTTAATACTTAGCATCGAGTTCAATAGACGGCGCTTCAATTTATTTTATATATATATGGGAACATTGAGAATTGGATCCATAAAAACTAAAACGCTAGTTTCGTAATTTAACAGCCTTTTAATATTGAAGTTTCTTTATTATAATTAAAATTATAATTACAATACGAAGCCTAAAGGTAAGCTTTTCGTATAGTTAGTTGTCGGATTTATCTATCAATCACACCAACTTTTCTTATTAGCAGTAAAAGTATTTGCGTCCAACATATGATTGGTAAATTCTTAACTGGAGAATTGTGATAAACCTTTTTAAACCATATCCAAAATTCTAATGTAATGTTTGGTTAAGATTTTACTCGAAATAGAATTTTACTCGAAGAACATTAATCATCAGATAACTCGCTTAATAAACCTTAAAAACTATTATTGATTAAATGTACAGTTATCAATAAAGGAACTCAGGAAACTAAACAGATATCTGGAAGATTCCAGAAATGAGATGTCTGAAATATTCAAACCATTCAATAGTTATGAGATTGAATGGAAAGTTGTCCAAATCAGGTTAACAGATCTGTTGAGTCGCGATGTACCGTACGAAGTTTTTGATGTAACGATAGCCTAAAACGGTATGGAGATATGAAAATGTCATAATTAATAAAACTGTTTTCACATTATCTTTATCTAGATATGCGTCTGTTTTATGATTCTCTTTCAATCTGTAATCTACAATAGAAAATGCAAGCGAATTATTTAGCGGCTCTACAACTTCTTGGCCATATCCCATCAGGCAGGCTAAACACATCTTCAGCCCCGGCTCATAACATCTTTGACCATCAAGCTCCACATATACCGCGCGCCCCATAAGCGCGGGAACCCCGTAGGAGGTACAGTTTGAAAAATAAATGGCTAAACATCTATAACCAGGTACTACTATAATTTGGCTCATAGTATACTGCCTGCTTGGATAAATACATAAAGCAAGAATAAACGGGATGCTCAAAGTATAAAATAATGAAAGCAGTAATCGTGGTTCTAAGAGAAAGGGCTTATGATTCTGAATGAACTAGTGTAATACTACCTCATTAGGAGTGTTTAGCCAAACCAACCTTTTTCTATAAAGGTGTCTTTGCTATAGATAGATATATAATTACTTGTCCTGGCTTACTGATTCATCAACACAGATCCTAAGCCAACATCAAATTTGAAACTTTGACAGTTGATGTCTTTTACGCTTTAAACTTTCAGTGAAGAAGGATTTATGAAAATTTCATCTCTGAGTGAAAGAAAATAAGAAGCACAAAATCTCAAATATTATCTTATGCTTAAAAAAAACCACGTTTCTGAGAATTTATTAAAAAAAAAATTGCTAAGCTGATGAATTAGGGATGAAATGTTTAATACGGGATATTCGTCACTTTTGAAGGAAGAAGAATCATTAAAGTATTATTTAAGCAATACATGTATACGAAGTTACTGCAATGTACTTTCAGCATAATATCTAGATTCAATCGTCCTAAGCTGGAGCCGGTTGTTATCTTCGAATATAAACAAACTCACTAAATTATCAATGAATCACTGAATTCAAAATAAAAAAATCGGGTTATAGTTATAACACTTTTTAAGACCCCCACACTTTTTCTTCGTGCGACAAGTACGGATCTCTTCATGTTGTGCTCAAGTGATAATTACTCCCTGCGGCGTTAAGCACTGCAGAGTGAGGAAGTACCACTCGCTGGGCGTCTTATACAGGGTGCGCTTACATGCTGAGCGTTATACTAAATTGGTGGTTATACTAAGTAAAATAAAGGTGGAAATACGAGAAGAACATTCACCGATAGTAGTTTATTGGGTAGAATATTTGGCATTTTTTTGGGTATGTGCAACACTTCATGACATAAATGAAGATGAAAATAAAGAAAAAATATAAATGAAAAAAAAAAAGCTGTTATCTTACCTACTAAGGCAAAGGTATATGGCTCATTGACTGGTTAGTTGAAAACAGCTTACAAACACAGATAGTAAGCAAAATATAGAGAAGAAAATACATATTTGGAAGATGAAACAAAACCGATAGTGTATATATTCATTACTTAATTATAAGTCCTTCCTAGTTCAAAGGGCTAAAAGATTCAACAAGATTATTAACTAGAGATATTGCGATATCTGCGTAAAATAATTTCCATATGCGTCTTATCAAATCTTGGTATGCTATGTCTTATTAACCTTTTCATAGCTTTAAATAATTTTACAAACTTGCTTCTTTTGCTACCGGTCTTACACGATTGACTGGTTTTTGAGTGGATCTTGTCACATTGGACGATATAATTCAGGAGTTAATCAAGGGTTTAAGTTACTTGAATAAAGAAGGCTGTTTAATGTCATTTAAATTGGGTGTATTGCGATCATGATTGGAGAAACATTAATCATACAGTGAAGAGCGGTGTCAAAATATTGTGAAATTACGAAATGTGCGAATTTTCTTTGTATCCAGTCAAGCGGCTCAAGTCGCGGCTGATCGTTTGTTAGTGTTATTTGGGATTGTTAATGCCATGGATATTGGTTGTGTAAAACATCCCAGTGAAGAGATAAAAATGAAAGCTGTACTGTAACATTCTCATTATCCTATTTAGATTCATTGAGAATTATGTAAAATTACCCCAATTTTCTCTGACATATTCAATACAAAATAAATGTGGAGATTCGTTCTAAGTCAAACGTAATACGTAGCAACTTTCCAAGGCATCAATTTGTATTTATTTAAATGGCGGAGAACAAGATAAAATTGTTATTGGATCGACAGTGGCCACTAAGCTCGAGTGTCATGGGGTAATTTTCATGTTCCCCGCTGTGTACGACATGTGGCTATTATGCAAATAGCTCGATACAGCCACCGCTAACTAGACGGACGTGCGTAACTCTACGGTGAAGTGTGTACCTGTATAATTCATCCACTTAAAATTTACTGAACTTTTAAAATCGTATTTTAATTGCAAGACTGTCTTCACAAAAACACTATAGTTCGTGTCTCCCTTTTGGAATATCAAAAATATCTACTTGTATTTATCTCTTTGTTTGGACTGGAAATTTTGAGAACGTAA
Source organism: Bombyx mandarina (assembly GCF_003987935.1). The sequence continues at coordinate 4,483,869 of NW_021011493.1, forward strand.
TTTTTGAAAAAAATGTCCATTTTAAAATAATTTATTTAATTCAAGTTAAATGTCAAAAACGTCCTTGTTGAATTTCAAAACATATTGTTATCTTGTCGTCTGTACCAAAAATAAGCGACAGTCCTCTGAGCAGTAAAACCGATACAAACTCAACCGATAGATATTTTTCTTTGAAAAGTACATTAACAATTTTATAAGAGTAATAAATATTAAAGCCTTATTGTATTTCTTATAAACGAACTTCAAGTTTGAAATTAATTTCATACTACATGGGAAAATATATTTAAACTAAAAACAAATCACTTAAGTATTTCTAATACAATCACAAAATATTGTTACGTTAAGCAATTTCTGTGAAGTATTTGCATAACAGGTATTAAAAAGTAACAAATACGAATCGAAATCACAACCGGTGACAATTTGAGTGTTACCTTGTTACCGATCTATAGATGACCAATTGATATAGTTATGATTGTGATATTTAAATAATTTCTTAGAAAAACAGATTTTATATTGTTGTGATTTAGAAATCGTAACTTGAAAACAAACCGTAAAATGAAACGATCAGTATACTAAAATATCAACTTAATGTCAATCGGGGAAAAAATACAAAATATACTCAAATTTTTGTTCGGCTACTACTAAAGAGAAACCGGCTAGAGACGCCCTTTTAAGTCGAGCATTAAAGTTAAATCACCTATTACTGACAGAACCAAACTGGCATAAATTTATACTATAACCCAAAAACAGTTCTCCATCGCTGTGAACGTAAACAAAATTATAATAAGGCTCAACAACAGCCATTGTTATGCTTCTGCGCACGATGTTTATAAGTTTAATCCTGCAACATTGTGTGGCTAGGTAATACCGGCCGCTTTCAATGCAAAGTGAGATTTCTGCAATGGTTCAGTCGTTACTTTGTTGTAGATTCAGCAGAAATTTAGAAATCTTATTACAAGAATGTAACTGGTTTAGTATGATCAACTACAGTTGTTTTTTGTTCTTAAATTATTTCTAGATTTTAATTGACTTCTTTCAATACGTTTTCGATCCGAACAGTTACAGCTTTGTGGAATTCAGTTTAATAGGATATTTTCAATGAAATATTACATTGTATTTTACTTAGGACATTAGCTACTTTTGGCTTGGTGTGCCCTAAATCGAAATACTAAGATCCCGAGTGACGCGAATCTATTTTCGCAATCATTTAAAAATAATGAAGTAGATTAAAAAGACAATTCTTTACATTTCTTTAGTATTTACCGTCTGATTCACTATAACAGGATAGTGACAGTATTTTTATTTGTTTATTTTCTACGTGCTTTATCGCAACAAAGCGCAAAAGCTCAGAGATAGATGATGAGCCACACGCTAATAATTGCTTACGAATTCATGTACTGACCAGATTTTTCCAGAACATATTTTGATCCCTTAACTAATCCAACATGAACATCAGGTTTGTCCAACGTTTTGTTGAGTTTTTTTATTGCTTAGACGGATGAGCGAGCCCACGACGCACTTAGTGGAAATTGGATTACCGAGCTCAGAGACATCAATGAGAATGTCGCCACTTATATTATAAAAAAGTTCTAAATCTCAGTCCTATAGTCCAATGGCTGCCACGCCTTACGAACTGGATCGCCTCACAGCTCCGCGCCAGAAATGGACAGGTATCAACCATAAGTAATAACCAGCTAACCTATCTAAAACGTTACAAAATAAAAGCCAAAAATCTCGCAGTATTCAGTTACAAAAACAAATACTCTTCATGGTTTGAAGACCTTTACGTGTTATGGTAATGAGGCCGCATAGAATGCAACGCAATTATTCCTTAGTTCTGTCACAGGCACTGATGGTTCGTGTACACCTGACTGTAGAATAGACGACCCATTTCCCTTGACATCTTTATCGTATGGAGTAATTTAGAAGAGGTGGCGATATACGACTTGTCCATATGTACTTAGGACAAAAAAATTGACGAGGTTTGTTTCCAAACTCACGGATCGTTTGGAACCTCCGGGCTTAGAAAGAAATTTCGTTTCTCTTTTTTGTTGCATATCTTCGGGAATGCTCTGTGGAGTTATTCGAGGTGATTCCATCATCTCTTTTATCATTGCCCCAGATGTCACAAGCAAAATTCATCCTTACCACCTGGAATCAGCGTTCATCTACAACTTTTTGTCAGGAACCTATTTTACTAAGTATATTCTGGCTCTGAAATGTACTCCACTTGGTAGCAACATGGCACGAACCAACCGACCACTCGCCATCAAATGATGATGAAGTAGGCTAAGCTACTTCGAAAGAAAAAAAACAGAAGAAAACTAAACTTTGAGGAGGATGGTGTAGTTTTAATGTTTTCTGGTCGTTGAGAGAATGACTATTAGATACATAGATTTTTTACTGGTGGTAGGACCTCTTATGAGTCCGCGCGGGTAGGTACCACCACCCCGCCTGTTTCTGCCGTGAAGCAGTAATGCGTTTCGATTTGAAGGGTGGGGAAGCCGTTGTAACCATACTTGAGACCTTAAAACTTATATCTCAAGATGGGTGACGCATTTACGTTGTACATGTCTATGGGCTCCAGTAACTACTTAACACCAGGTGGGCTGTGAGCTCGCCCACACATCTAAGCAATAAAAAAAATAAAAAAACTTTAAACATAATTTTACCCAACTACGATAAAACAAGAAGTCATAATTTTTTTAAGTGCTGTCGTATCGTACTTGTATGGCGATAAATATTTTTATTTATTTATATTTGCTTAAATTGGTAAAAAAATCACGTGAATGCCATTACCCCCCTTGAGACATGAGGTCTAAGTGTGAATTTTACAGTAAAAAACAACCGTTCCAATCTTCAAACGCTGATACTGCTTAGTGGCAGAGCTATTTAGGATGGCGTTACCTATCTATACGGGCTCATAAAATGCTTTACGCTTACCTACCTGCTAAGTACCTATTTCTTAATAAAAATTGTATTCTCTTGCGTGATTTGAACATCGGTATAGTCGCAACACTTGATATTGTCCGGGCGCCTTATACTTTAAGCCACAACAAGTTAAACAGTCTTTCTACTTATAGCACTTGCTAGCCGGACAATGAGCAACATTGACTGATGATGTCCCATTCGACACGTCTGTGGCCACCTGACCGCCGCATTATCTCCATTCACGGTCACTCTCTTTTAGTTAAATTATATTGTTAAACAAATTCTCGACAGGTTTTTTCTTTCTTCTACTTTATGAAGTAACTTATTTGAGTGGAAGAAAGTCGGTACTTATAAAGGTTAAATTTAGCCTACCCCCAAATTTAGGTACCGACCTACTGTCGTGTTCTGGGATATGGCAGTCTTGCGATTCGTCCAAACTTAGGTCGGGGCATTCACGTTATAGTGGCTATTCACAATATTGTATGTCCTTGTTCTAGACTTCTAGATTTGTTTATGCTGACACAATAATGAACCGTAACAACGCAGACTTTAAAGTTTAATTTTCTGTAAAGTAAATCGTACAAGCTGCATTTTCTTTTGTTTTCGCGATAATATAATGACATTTAAAATAAAAATTTAAAAGTGGTTTTCATATAATATTATAATATAAACGAATTCTCCTTGAAACCTGGCATAATATTAGAAAAGTCGTCAAATTAAATAAGTACGAAGGAAATTCTACACGATAATGATTAATGATACGATTTCGCTATCATGGGAATTCATTGCATATTAAATCAGCTTCGAACTTAATATTCCAATCAGCCTTTGACTGAGCCTTTAGGGTCTAGATCGTAAACTTAGCTTTCTACGCGGCCATATCGTCCGGGAACTAACTTAATGCCTTCACAGAACACTATTCTTAATACTAATTATTGACTAACGGTGTAGCTATATACGAAAACAATATAGAGGAGGTACAGAATGCTCAAATGTGATTTTAGAACAAAAAATGGCAAATTCTAAAATTTCATGAATTGTTGACATACCTAATAGAAAAGGTTTTATTTTTTATTGCTTTCATGGGTGGACGATCTCACAGCCCACTTGGTGTTAAGCGGTTACTGGAGCCCATAGACATCTACGACGTAAATGCGCCACCCACCTTGAGATATAAGTTCTAAGGTCTCAAGTATAGTTACAGCGGCTGCCCCACCCTTAAAACTGAAACGCATTACTGCTTCACGGCAGAAATAGGCAGGGCGGTGGTACCTACCCGTGCGGACTCACAAGAGGTCCTACCACCAGTATATTTAAATTTAAAATAATGTACATTCGGAAATTGCCCATTCCTATTTAACTTATAATTTAATTAGCAAATCGTACGCTTCAGTCCCTAACAGACCATCAAGAGTATAGTTTTGAATATTGAAGAGATTTTAATTGCATTACCGGAAGGCTGTTCTATTGTATTTACGCTCCAATTGTTAAACATGTTCAATTTAGTTCCTCCGTTTTAATAGACACATTAAAATACTCCTGGGATAATAACTTTTATTAAAATTAGTAGTTCCTGTCATTCTAATATGCAAGAACATAAGAAAATCTTAGGTTGAGGCCGTTTGGAAATTGTGAAAACATTAAAAAACGTAATGTTTAAAGAATGCGACGTTATAAATTAGTAGCTCAATAAACAAAATTATAAATTTACTTTAACTGCGCAATAACAGTTCAATGTCCTAGTGAAGCAATGCAGACTATCAATGTAAGTACAACGCGATTGATCGATACTCGAATCTCTGTTTATTTAATTGATATTAAATACAAACTTTGCGGAGTTCTGTTTGAGATCCGATAGGGTATTCTGAAGAGGTAGGAAAATTTCAAACACCTCGAAGATTCATTGGAAGAGATTAATAGGCTATTCCAGCTACGCCCGGACGGGTATGTGAGCTCACGGGCTCAACCTAAGAGAATTTCCTAACACTGGCCCTAGCAAGATCAATGCTTTAAAGAATCTACCACCGGGTCTGAAACGCAACCCACTGAGATGATCTGGCAAGATACTCATCGCATAGGAAGCTTGCAAGAAAACTTTTCGTGTGGACGATCTCTGGCTATTGAAATAAAACGTGAGGTTAGCCTCATGTCTCAAAGTAGGCAAATGCCCATTTTCAATGTTAAAAAACTTATGAGACACATTATCGCTCACGCAACTAATCTGATTAGTTTTACGAAAACAACCTCATATAATTTCTTTTAAAAACATACGATACAAATGTTCAAATAACTCGTACATGCGTTCAACAGCTTAACAATACTCGCAATTCCAAAAGAGGAAGGTTCTCAGTACGTTGGTTTGGTATATTTCGCCAATATTTGTGGACCAGTTTTTTGGACCCCCTGTCGAAAATTAGCTCTAAAAACATGGTCTTTGTGTATATTAGTAGCTTAAATGTAGATATTATTGAAGTGAAACTTCCTTATCGGCGTTGGAAAAAAATTTACCGTCACATTTTTCGGTTACGCGTCACATTTTTCCGTTACGCGCCATCTTTTTTGTATTCATGTCTATGATAATAAAATCCTTTTGTTTAAACTTTATCTAATTTAACTTTTTTGTATTCATGTCTATGATAATAAAATCCTTTTGTTTAAACNAATTTAAAAGTAGTATTAATATAATATTATATAATTATAATACAAACGAATTCTCCTTGAAACCTGACATGATGTTACAAAAGTCATCAAATTAAATAAGTACGAAGGAAATTCTACATGATAATGATTAATGATACGATTTCGCTATCACGGGAATTCATTGCATATTAAATCAGCTTCGAACTTAATATTCCAATCAGCCTTTGACTGAGCCTTTAGGGTCTAGATCGTAAACTTAGCTTTCTACGCGGCTATATCGTCCGGGAACTAACTTAATGCCTTCACAGAACACTATTCTTAATACTAATTATTGACTAACGGTGTAGCTAAATACGAAAACAATATAGAGGAAGTACAGAATGCTCAATCGTGATTGTAGAACCAAAAATGGCAAATTCGAAAATTTCATGAATAGTTGACATACCTAATAAAAAAAAAATTTTTTTATTGGTTTTAATGGGTGGACGAGCTCACAGCCCACCTGGTGTTAAGTGGTTACTGGAGCCCATAGACATCTACGATGTAAATGCGCCACCCACCTTGAGATATAAGTTCTAAGGTCTCAAGTATAGTTACAGCGGCTGCCCCACCCTTCAAACCGAAACGCAATACTGCTTCACGGCAGAAATAGGCAGGGCGGTGGTACCTATCCGTGCGAACTCACAAGAGGTCGTACCACCAGTATATTAAAATTACATATTTAAATTTAAAATAATGTACGTTCGGAAATTGCCCATTCCTATTTAACTTATAATTTAATTAGCAAATCGTACGCTTCAGTCCCTAACAGACCATCAAGAGTATAGTTTTGAATATTGAAGAGATTTTAATTGGATTACCGGAAGGCTGTTCTATTGTATTTACACTCCAATTGTTAAACATGTTAAATTTAGTTCCTCCGTTTTAATAGACACATTAAAATACTCCTGGGATAATAACTTTTATTAAAATTAGTAGTTCCCGTCATTCTAATATGCAAGAACATAAGAAAATCTTAGGTTGAGGCCGTTTGGAAATTGTGAAAACATTAAATAACGTAATGTTTAAAGAATGCGACGTTATAAATTAGTAGCTCAATAAACAAAATTTATAAATTTACTCTAACTGCGCAATAACAGTTCAATGTCCTATTAAAGCAATGCAGGCTATCAATGTAAGTACAACGCGATTGATCGATACTCGAATCTCTGTTTATTTAATTGATATTAAATACAAACTTTGCGGAGTTCTGTTTGAGATCCGATAGGGTATTCTGAAGAGGTAGGAAAATTTCAAACACCTCGAAGATTCATTGGAAGAGATTAATAGGCTATTCCAGCTACGCCCGAATGGGTTTGTGAGCTCACGGGCTCAACCTAAGAGAATTTGCTAACACTGGCCCTAGCAAGATCAATTCTTTACAGAATCTACCACCGGGTCGGAAACGCAACCCACTGAGATGATCTGGCAAGATACTCATCACATAGGAAGCTTGCGAGAAAACTTTTCGTGTGGACGATCTCTGGCTATTGAAATAAAACGTGAGGTTAGCCTCATGGCTCAAAGTAGGCAAATGCCCATTTTCAATGTTAAAAAGCTTATGAGACACATTATCGCACATGCAACTAATCTGATTAGTTTTACGAAAATAACCTCATATAATTTCTTTCAAAAACATACGATACAAATGTTCAAATAACTCGTACATGCGTTCAACAGCTTTACAATACTCGCAATTCCAAAAGAGGAAGGTTCTCAGTACGTTGGTTTGGTATATTTCGACAATATTTGTCGACCAGTTTTTTGGACCGACCCATTGTCGAAAATTAGCTCTAAAAACGTGGTCTTGTGTATATTAGTAGCTTAAATGTAGATATTATTTTATTTTACAATATAGGCTAGGCAAATAATTGGCACAGCTATAGGATCTATTGTTCCAAATTTAGATGTTAAATAGTTCAGTGTCAATCTAGCGATATACTAAACATTATGTTTAACAACAACAATTTCATTACCATTGTAAGCTCACCGTGCATTTGTAAATAGACATAATTACGTAATTACATCATATGGGACTTTTATAAAATAATATTGTACAGAAAGGTAAATTAATATTATACTTTTGCGCCTTCTGTGCTTTCTCTGTACTGTGGTATTATATCAATCTTCCAATATGTCACATCAAGTCGCATGTCATTCCCACGATGTTACAGGGCCACGCTATCTGATGGCTCACTAATCCCTTTACCAGATTCCATTACCGTGGATTAATAGCTGCTTTTGTCCTGTGTTTTTGTCGTTACAAATGCTAATACGGTTACATGACCTTTATGCTACAGATTTGTCTATGAAATTTTAACTGACAACAAAAATTTGAGGAGGTTTTATTTATGTTCGGGTGTGTGTGTGTTTTTTATGTGTGTTCGTCAATTTCTTCATTATTTGAAGAGCGATTTTGTAATTATTTTACATTTGAAAGCTATCGTTGTTATATTTAATTGATATATTTCACTCTTAAAGTCAGTTTACATATCTCAATTTTTATTATAATAATTTTTTAATGCATAGATGGGTGAAAGAACTGACGGCCCACCTAGTGTTACGTGGTTACCGAAGCTCGTGGACAATCCAATGTTAATACTATCATCCACTTTGAGATATGATATCGAATTCTCAATTATACTATTTAACAGGTGTCCCTTCCTTCAAACCAAATCGGTATATAACCAATATATAAATCTACAGTGGTTTTTACGGATGTTCCGTTATAACTACTGAACCATGCATCCCATTGATTTGAAACTTGGTATCCATGTAGAAAATACATGTACTTAATGGATAGGCTAATATTTATAGGAGTGTTGGACTCCCTACACCGGTTGCGGGGGCGTTAATGATGAGAATCTTTGTGGGGGTGAGAAATAATAATGTTAATTTTAAATGCCCAGCGAAACGGACGGGTACAGCTAGTAATAAATATGAAAACACTTAAAATTAATGTGGAAAATGCAGGCGTGAGTGATCTACGTTGAACTTCGATAATCGGTAGGAAAGTAGTTGAAACAAATATATGCACTTAAATGTTTTAAATGTAAGGCCGTATCACGAAAAAAAATAATTAAAAAAACGAAAATCGCTACGGAATCCAAATTCAAAAACCGCGTCATGGCGGACGTCGCTGCGCGCGCATTCGTTTAGCCCGACTCTTATAATTACAATTCGAATACATTACACGGTGCACTTCTAAAAGGTTCGAGGTAATTCATTGCAGCCGTAAATATACCGGTGCTCGACTTGACAAATGACATGTTTTTTTTAAATTAGTTACGTAGTTTGAAGCTTTTTTGGAGCAACATGTGCATAGGCTGGTATCACCATAGAACTGTAATTTTTTTTTTACTACTTCCCTAGCTTAATGTTTTTGAGCTCAAGAAATACATAAAATAGATAAAAGGCCGTATGAGAAATATAGAATTGTACATCTGTCAATTAATAACGCGCTATAAATCGCAGGCCAATGATTAAACTTTATTACAAACAGATTTGAATGTTTGCGGCACTACGAGTATACATTTGTACATATAATAATTATCGAGTTCTAAGATATGACATTCCATACGTCAGTGTACTCGCTTGCCGCAGTACTGTAATATCAGTAACACTAAATTGAGTAATCTTGGTATTTAATACGTTAAATAATAATATTCATAAAATTTACTTTCATAATAAGCGAAATTACGCTTCACGCTTGCTCTGGTCGTAACGGGGATGCGGTTTTTATGCTGCATCAATATAATATTTAATTTACAAAAATATACATTTAAATGCTAATGTTTTTTTTTTAAATTCAAATCTATGGTAGAAATTTCATGAGCTGGCAATCTTGATTGTGCTTAGCCATCTTGTGGGCCAATAAAGTAATCGATCATTTTAACTCACTGAATTATGACTCGAATATAATTACAGTGAGATTATGTTAATCTGATACTCTATTAATTAAAACGGGGAAAATTCATTTAGAAACTGATAGCTCGGTATTGGGCGATTAATTTTACTAGAGCAATTAATTGAATTATATCACCGGTGGCGTTAACTTCTATTTGTTACAATAAATTCCGAATTTACATACTGTGTATTTGGTCAATGATATAACCAATTTTTTTTGTTCTATGTATATATAAATATAAAACAAATAATAAATAAATAAATAAATAAATAAATAACAGTGAACAAATCACGCATCTGGGCCCAATTTAGGATTCCCTATGTTATCGGTACCAGAGAATGACATTCATAGATAAATAGTTTAAATATATACAGATAAGGATAACGAACACTCAGACAAAAAGCAAACAAACATGTCATTACACGAATGTTTGTCTGATGTGGGAATCGAACCTACGACCCGCAGCACAATAGTCATGAGCGATAAATATTGCACCACCGAGTCAGTCAAAGCATCCTATAGATTTCGATGGAAGTTATCGGGCCTAAAGGATAAGACGTCCGGTGCATTCGCATCAAGCGATGCATCCGTGTTCGAATCCCGCAGGCAGGTACCAATTTTTCTAATGAAATACGTACTTAACAAACGTTCACGATTGACTTCCGCGGTGAAGAAATAACATCGTATAATAAAAATCAACCCGCAAAACCATAATTTGGGTAATTACTGGAAGTAGGACCTGTTGTGAGTTCGCGCGGGTAGGTGCCACCATCCCACCTATTCCTGCCGTGAAGCAGTAATGCGTTTCGGTTTGAAGGGTGAGGCAAACGTTCTAACTACACTGAGACCTTAGAACTCATATCTCAAAGTGGGTGGCGGCATTTATGTTGTAGGTGTCTATGGGCTCCAGTAACCACTTAACACCAGGTGGGGACTCGTCCGCTACTCGTCCGAACTAAGCAATAAAAAAATGTTTTTTTTTTTTTAATAAAGAACGAACTTCTCAGGACCGGTCCAGAGTCACAAGAGGTTCGACCACCTGTAAAAAATTGCATGTGTGAATGTAAGCGTGACTGCGTATCTATGGAGACGTGATCCCTCAGACACAGCTCAAAAAAAAATCGAATACATTAGTTAATATAAACCAATAAAATAAAATACGATTTACATAATAATATGTATATGTAACAATTTTTACGATCGAATTGTTGCACTCAGTTAGTAGACCAAGTATAGAATACGCATGGGAAGAGTCGTGAAAATCGACTCAAGGCACCGACGCCACCAGTAACGTAGTTATAACCATGACACCAATATTGCGATCCAAATCATTCTTAATTCAAGTTGGGTGATCTTATGTGCTTACGTGTCACGTCGAACTCTGTGGCTGGCACTCTGATTTGTGCTTTGATTACTGCCAATAGTAACGTCCACCAACGCCAAGACTGGTTCAGTTAGATCCAATCAGGCTGCCATACCCAGGGCGACGGAAGTTGGCTGCTGCGTGAGCGAGGACACTTGATTATTACGTGACATATTTGTCATGAAATAGTGTTCTGACTCGCCAAATAATCGCTAATCGTCAGTTCATACCCGATCCTGTGTACCGAATGGTAAACAGTCGACGTCGCCTTAAACACGTCATTACGGATCCTTCCGATCCATTAACGGTGCTTTTAGGTACTTCAAGCACTGGTCACCGTCCTCGCCGAACCCGTCGCTTGCGACGAAGGGCCCGGCGAGCAAATCAACCCACAGACACAGCTCACTGAGTTTCTCGCCGGATCTTCTCAGTGGGTCGCGTTTCCGATCCGGTGGTAGATTCGGCGAAGCACTGCTCTTGTTAGCGACAATGTTAGCAACATCTCCGGTTTGAGCCCCAAGAGCTCGCCTACACGCTAGGGTAACGCTGATATAGCCTCTCAAGGCGATCACATATGTAGGAATAAAAAAAATCGTCAGCTTTGTATACTTGCGGGTAGTTCGAAATTTTGTGCGTCGTGAAAATTCATTCCTCGCGTTTATTAATTATTTACTTTATTTTTACTATATCGTAATAACAAACTTCTAAACTTTGAATTTCGTATTTGATAAATTATATCAAGGGTTCACACCGTGTGGTCGTAATCCTTCATTTTATAATCGATTTCTTTCATTCTTTTTGTAAATGACAATAAAATCGGGTTGTAGGCGTGACTTAAACTTTAATAAAATTTATTAACACATTATACGGTGACCACGCGCTAGTGTTAACGGTATGTTTTTTTTATTTTGTCGATTTTTTTTAATAAAGTTTAGTTCTTATGTTTGATGATTCTGGAAACTCCTGGATGTCGTTTTCATACATGCAATCACGATTTTTATTACGATTTTAAATTAAAGTTAAAATTTTACTTTAAAACACGATGTAGCTGAATTAAGATATCCTTTGACCTTAAAGATATTTTTGTGTGATCTGCCTTCATCGTGGACTGTCCCAATATTTTAAGGCTCCTACTATTTATCCTTCTTCGTCACCTCTCGTTTACCACTACAGTATATCTGACACTCCTAATATTCTGACATAAAACATAGCACAGCCAAGTAATCGGCCAAAATAACGTTATCAACCCGCATAAAACCATACAACTGATTCAAAATATTTTAAATGCTTTAAAATTCTTACTGGCCAAAGCTTTAAATAGTTTTTTTTTAAACAATTCCGATAGTCCCTTTCACTGCCGCCCACGTTATACTGGGCCGGTCAACTAAATATGCAACGTTGGAGATAACCGTGACTTGTAATTAAGCCGGACGATTCTGTTGATTTATCGGATACTGATTGTGTGCACAATGAAGTCGGACAAGGTTTAAAAACAATTCAAACTTTTCAATGGTCAGCGGAATTACTCTAACGGGACTGATGCATTTTAAAAAAAATTCAAATTTAGAATTACCTCGAAGTATTTACCTTTTTGGTGGTCACGAACGATTCTTGTAAGAACTTTAAAGTATACGAAACATGGGAAGTAATATTTATAAATAAAAAAATCCAAAAATTAAACCGTAAAACTAGTTTTAATTAAGAATAAGACTCGAAGAAACCGAAGAAAACACTATTTAGAATTAATGTTGTCTTGTAGTGAACATGCCCTTTTTAACGATACGCAGCGGCTTGGTTCTGCCCCAAGCATTGCTGACGTCCGTGAGCTATGGTAACCACTCACCATCAGGCAGGCCGTATGCTGGTCAGCCTACAAAGGCAAAAAAATGCTAACATCTGCGGGTACTTTTCGCAATGCGATGTAGTGACTAAGAAACAATAATTTGTTAGACGAAGATCGCGATACCCGTAGTCAAAACTACAAATGACATTTTATTAAATTTTCCAATAATTCCATTTGCCATTTACAATTTTCAAACATTTTTAGGAGCATAGTTAAAGATTATTCTACGTTCAAATTCCTTGCACGTATTAAGCAAGACTTTCATCATTAAATCGTAAATAACTTAGCTTTAGCTTAACAAGGTTTCAATTTTTCAATTAGTCCAATTTTTTTTTTTTATTGCTTAGATGGGTGGATGAGCTCACAGCCCACCTGGTGTTAAGTGGTTACTGGAGCCCATATACATCTACAATGTAAATGCGCCACCCACCTTGAGATATAAGTTCTAAGGTCTCAGTATAGTTACAACGGCTACCCCACCCTACTTCAAACCGAATCAACCAACCAATTACGATCATCTGTAGAAAATAAACTAACCGAAGCTAATTTTAGAGTAATCGAAATATTTTAAATACATATTTTCGAAACTAATTTACGAATGTTAAAAGTAAACAGTCAGGATGCTAATCTGAGTACGGCGCCAGAAGTGGGCGGATGTGGGCGAAAACTATGACCTGAACCGCTGACAGGTACGTTACTACAATCTTGATACCTGATATTTACTAGCTGAATATTCTACTTATTACTCGGTAATAGGTATATAGGACTCAATATTTTAGTTATTATTATTACGTGTGATCCGGTCAGGATATTGAGGTAAAATAATAAAATTATAGTGTTGTGGCGGGTAGCCATCACAGAACCCAAGATATTTGACAGATGCTGACTGACAGATTACTGGTGGTAGGACCTCTTGTGAGTCCGCGCGGGTAGGTACCACCACCCTGACTATTTCTGCCGAGAAGCAGTAATGCGTTTCGGTTCGAAGGGTGGGGCAGCCGTTGTAACTATACTTGAGACCTTAGAACTTATATCTCAAGGTGAGTGGCGCATTTAGTTTGTAGATGTCTATGGGCTCCAGTAACCACTTAACACCAGGTGGGCTGTGAGCTCGTCCACCCATCTAAGCAATAAAAAAAAAGATGCCTGAATATCTTTTACGACATTTTCAATATAAGCTTGCATATATGTATACCTATACAAGTTCCGAACAACATTCGGACCGTCGGTCTATCAAGCAATATCACTCGCTCGGTGGAAAATCTTTCCTATCCTCGTAAACCTACAAGTGTCATCAGTCCTTAATAAGTGATCAAATTTTCAAGTCAATCCAAACCTTGAAGTTAGTGAAAATTACATTCAGAGATACCGTTGCTTGAATACAAGAGAAGCTAATAAATGTGTGTTCAAAATCGGTTGGTTACATGGTGAATAAAAGTCGATGTTTGATTTGTTACAAATATATATTGAACCTTTAAAATTTAAGTGACTTGATCCAAAATTAGAATTGACATTATTTTAGTTTTTCGATATTAGTACTTTAAGGTATGCGCTTGATTTAAAAGAACCGGAAAGCGTACATTTGTCCTTTTCTAAACTAAAAGTTACGGCTTAATTTTAATAAATAGAATACCTACATGTTCATAATTCGTTCGAAATATATAATTCATTTTCTTAATTTTTTTAGTTATGCCATTTCAATTCTAAAGGTGCGATATAAAATATCCTAAGATTAAACGGATACATCACAGCAGTAGCTCGGCTCATGTGTTTCATTATGAAAACTGTTTATAAATTTAATTTTATCACGTTATCTACGGGACATTGAGTGTGTCGTCGAGTATGCAAATACGTACGATAAGGACATGCAACAAATCAAATTCACGGGACAGAACCATTAGTTTGCCGGCTGGTTTTGCAAATTCTAAACGGGTTGTTGTACGTGTCATTAAACTTTTAATAACGTAGAATGCGTGTTTCAAAGCAAAATGCCAACCATTGCATCGGTACGTATTGTGAGCACGAATAGGGTGATACTTTCAAAATTCGTGATACGTATCTATCCAATGTAAAATATCGTATTATAAGCTAGCACGTGCAGATACTACGGTCCTATTTCTCTAACGAACTGAATTTCTCGCCGGCTCTTCTCAGTGGGTCGCGATTCCGATCCGATGGCAGATGCAGCGAAGCATTAGTCTTGCTAAAACATGAGGTTGGGCCTTGTGAGGCCGCTAGGTAGCTAAATAAAACCTCTTCTCCTTTGAAGCCGTCATCCGCTTCGGCTTCAGAGGCAGTGGCAACATTGGTATGATGCGTTCTGGAGTAATAGAAAAACATTGACGTCACATTATTTGAAATTGGACCTTACACCCGCTTTTCCAATTACACAAGAAAAAAAAAAACAAAATCACCATCTAATCATTACAATGGGCCCCAAAAATTGACATGTACAAAATAATACTGACGTTGACACAAAAAGTCGAAATGTCAGCAAAATTGTTTTTCCATCATCTAAAATGATATATTATTTACTGCTGTTTTATTTTTTGGGCGATCCCAAAAAAACTTTTTTCATCCTTCACGTTTTTCTCTTCGTCTACCGTTCAAATTCAGAAACAATTTAAAATAATTAAATAGGTTCGATTAATTAGACGTAAACTCAGGAAGTAGGTTGCGTAAGCGCAGTTACGCACTATGGACTGTGATCACAGATTACATCTCTTTCTCGTTGATTAATTACAATGTCGAACCTCTATTGTTTAGTTTATGCTCCCATAAACATAAACCGTTTGCAGGGCATAGCTTTATTGATTTCAGTATCCTCTGATAAACTAGTTAGTTTAATTAATAGTTAGTTAGCTGTACGATTGGAAATTTACACTCAAACAAGTTTAATGTAACGAAATAGCATTAAAAATCATCAATTGTTTTGAAATTTCTATTTATGAGAAATATTTATTATACACTAGCTGACCCGGTAGACTTCGTAGCGCCTCAATCGATAAATAAAAGACCTAAACTTTTGTATAAAATAAACTTAAAACAAACAAAAGGAATCCATCCGACGGGGGACACATCAAAGGGTAAACAAAATTGTTATTTTTATTTAATTCCGAGCATATTTATCTACCTTTTAAACCTTCTCTGGACTTCCACAAATAATTCAAGACCAAAATTAACCAAATCGGTCTAGCCGTTCTCGAGTTTTAGCGAGACTAACGAACAGCAATTCATTTTTATATATATAGATAGATAAGATAGATTAATCGATTCAAGTTAAGCGGGATGCGGGATATTGTTAGGGAAGTAAAATAAATAAGTGATGTAGTTAAATAAATTTAAAACTACAACACAATAGGGACCGGCTTCTAATTAATCAACAAGAACGCAGTCTAATCTTCGATCTTCGTGAGTGCGAAGTGTGAGCTTGCGCAACCCGACTCGGTGGCGCCCTACCAGGGCTATCGGCGCCGACGAACAACAAAACGCCTCTCATTATGCAGTTATCGATGCAAATCCTATGGGCTTTCGTGGGGAAGCCACTTTCTCGTTATTATGTCAAGATTATTACGAGAGAGCCTTAAAAAGGGAACTTTAAATCCGCTATCAGATTTACATGCAAAATACCTTCGCGGGATCGGTTGACTGTACTATAAATATCTATATGGAAGCCTGAAACACTTCTGCAGAAGCCTAAATTTGTAAGAACTATCCGAAGCGTCTTTTCGGTTCTTAGAAAAATCTGAGCTTTAAAAGATATTAAATAGTTTTTTCTACTTGTATATATTAAATTACATTTTTTTTGGAACGAAAACTATTTTATTTACTGTTTTCGTCGTCACGGACTGCTTTTTTTATTTTATTCTACCCATGCTGATAGCCTAAGAGGCTATTTCATCTTAACTCTAGCGTTTAGGTGAGCTCTCGGGGCTCAAACCAAAGGTGTTGCTAACACTGGCCCTAGCAAAAGCAGTGCTTCGCAGAATCTACTGCCGGATCGGAAACGCGACCCACTGAGAAGATCCGGCGAGAAACTCAGTGGGCTGTCTATGCGTTCATTTACTCGTCGAACCCTTCGTCGCAAGCGACGAGTTCGGCGAGGACGGTGACCGGTGCTTGAGGTTGGACTACTGTAAAGTGTTCGAAAAGACGAATCTATACTAACTAGTGGTCCCGCAGTAGTCGAAATTCGACTATAATTAATTGGAATTGTAAGTTTGTACACTATTATGATTGTATTTTATACTTCTATAAACACAAATTTCGCCAAGACTACACTATAAAAAATATTTACAAAGACAAACAATATTTGATCTCAATTTGACAACAGACGTCAAGAACAAAATTTTGACAATAAATGTATGCATGCGTGTGTGCGTCAAATACATGGTATGTAGTGTGTGTAATGTTTTCTTTATTGATTTAATGTATCTTTTATGCATTATTTAAAAAAAATATTAGCATTGTGCACTTCTTCTCTATATTCTCTATAAGTGTGGAAAATTTCATACTCCTCCGTCCACGCAATTTTCGTAAAAAGGGATACAAAGTTTTTGCTNTGTGCGTCAAATACATGGTATGTAGTGTGTGTAATGTTTTCTTTATTGATTTAATGTATCTTTTATGCATTATTTAAAAAAAATATTAGCATTGTGCACTTCTTCTCTATATTCTCTATAAGTGTGGAAAATTTCATACTCCTCCGTCCACGCAATTTTCGTAAAAAGGGATACAAAGTTTTTGCTTCACGTATTAATATATAGATATTATAAAGAGGAAATATTTGTTTGTTTATTTGTATTGAATAGACTCCTAAACTACTGAACCGATTTGAAAAATTCTTTCACTGTTTGGAAGCTACACTATTCCCAAGTAACATAGGCTATAATCTTTTTTGAAAAAAATTAGGGATCCTTACTATAACTCTAATAATGTAACCCAAGGTGTAAAAAAATACCTAAAATATTCTTTACATCGCGCGCCCTGCAAAAACTATTCATAATAGAATAAAATAATGAACTACGACTTTGTAGAACACACTATTATTTACAAAAAGTGTCGTGACAGCATATATTATTATAGTTATGCCGCAATAAGTGTTCCTTTATTTTAAAAAATAAAACAACGTCAAATATCGTTGAAATTTTTGTTAAAGACCCGAGCGGAGCCGGAGCGGGCCGCTAGTGTAATATAAAGACAGTAAAAAAAAAATTACATTTAACCGTAAAAGTGGTTTTATATATGTACACGACCCGCGGAAACCAAAGAAAATATGTACTGTGTTTTTTATGATAATCAAACTATTTAAAATGAGGTAGGTATATGTGTGTAAAGTCTTACGCAACTGACAAACCAGTTAACATTCGCACTTAATCCGCATTCGGAAACCAATTTTCGTACATAACTTCGTTATTTGTCAAGCCAGTAGGCGCGCTACGATTGGGAAACTTCGATACGCTTTTTCCTGAACGCGTGGGCAGCTAATTACAAAAGTAATATCAAAACGTAATTTATACTATGGATAATATCTTCAATTCATGCAAATAATTCGAATATGCGCTTAACGATCGGAACATTAACGGGCCCAAAGCCTTTGAATTCTGAAATCTATTTACGTTTTGACTGTTTATTGTGTGTTTGAAGTTTATTAACTATTAATACATTATGTCTGAGTAACAGCTTTAGAAGGCATCCGTGGCCTAATGAGTACGACGCTTAACTTCTATCCAGAGGTATGGTTATTTCAGAGCTTGGAAGCAGAAAATTAACTAGAAAACTAATCTATATATAAAAATGAATTGCTGTTCGTTAGTCTCGCTAAATCTCGAGAACGGCTGGACCGATTTGGCTGATTTTGGTCTTGAATTATTTGTGGAAGTCCAAAGAAGGTTTAAAAGGTAAATAAATATGAAAATTCTCGGAATTAAATGAAAATAACAATTTTGTTTTCCCTTTGTTGTGTCCCCCATCAGACGGATTCCTTTTACTTCTTTTATTTATCGATTGAGGCACTACAAAGTCTGCCAAGTCATCTAGTTATTTATAAATTTGCGTAATTACTTATGGTCGGAGGGAATTCATAGTTCGTACCAATTGGTTTCACCACCCTGTTCTTCTATTACTGCCGCGACCAAGCCTTTGTGGGTTCTGTTTTGAAGAGTATCCCCTCAAATCACTTATTTCAATTTAAATGTCATCAAAACCTACGTGGTCATAGGTCATCTGATAAGTTGTTTGCTGCTTTTGCGAGACTTTTTCGGTTTGAAAGGACGGGACAGCCGTTGTACTGTTAAAACTGAGACCTTAGAACGCATGTCTCAAGGCGGGTGGCGGCATTTACGTTGTAGAAGTCTATGGGCTCCGGTAACCACTTAACACAAGGTGAGCCGTGAGTTTGTCTACCCATATAACCGAAACGCATTACTGCTTCACGGCAGAAATAGGCAGGGCGGTGGTACCTACCCGTGCGGACTCACAAGAGGTCCTACCACCAGTANTTATTTCAATTTAAATGTCATCAAAACCTACGTGGTCATAGGTCATCTGATAAGTTGTTTGCTGCTTTTGCGAGACTTTTTCGGTTTGAAAGGACGGGACAGCCGTTGTACTGTTAAAACTGAGACCTTAGAACGCATGTCTCAAGGCGGGTGGCGGCATTTACGTTGTAGAAGTCTATGGGCTCCGGTAACCACTTAACACAAGGTGAGCCGTGAGTTTGTCTACCCATATAACCGAAACGCATTACTGCTTCACGGCAGAAATAGGCAGGGCGGTGGTACCTACCCGTGCGGACTCACAAGAGGTCCTACCACCAGTATGTAATTACAAAAAAAAATTATAATTTTTGAGAGTTTGATTTTTATTACACGACGTTATTCCTTCACCGTGGAAGTCAATCGTGAACATTTGTTAAGTAGGTATTTCATTGGAAAAATTTGTACCCGCCTGCGGGATTCGAACACCGATGCATCGCTACATACGAATGCACCGGACGTCTTATCCTTCAGGCCACGACGACTTCCGTATTAATTTATACGACGTATTAATTTATAGAAGTAACCCAATCCCTTTTCTTTTACAGGTAAGTAGCTGATGTTCATCGAAGAGAATATTTGTCTATCAGCAAGAAACGTAAGCCTAAATGTAATTGCGTTCATTTTAACGTTAACTTTCGCTGCATTTCGTGTTCGCACGTTCGCACCGGCTGACATTGTATACGTTTGTTTAAATAGTTACTGAGCGCACGTGTGTTTACGATGCTGTAACCGACGGCTTATGTTTATGTGTCGCCATTTAATTTCAAGATGGAGTCGATTGTAAACTGTAATCACAATAATATTTAAACCGCGGCATATAATAATCCGGTCATCGTTCTCGTCGAACCCGTCGCTTGCGACGAAGGGCTCGACGAGTAAATTAACCCTCAAACACAGCCCACTAAGTTTCTCGCCGGATCTTCTCAGGAGGTCGCGTTTCCGATCCGGTGGTAGATTCTGCGAAGCACGGCTCTTGCTAGGGTTCGTGTTAGCAACGTCGTCAAGTTTGAGCCTCGTGAGCTCACCTACTAGTTAAGGTTACGCTGAGCCTATATAGTCTATATTCTCAAGGCTCTTAGCTAAAGTAGGAAAAAAGAAAAAAAATAAGTTATCAGAGCTATCTTGCGCTTTGCAATAACGAAACAAGAGAAGCAAAAAAGTCCATATAAGCCTTTTCGAGTAAATAGTATAAAGGATAATAAAACTATACACACCTTTAGCTCTTGAAACGTGAGTCAAATTAATAATTTACGCAACGCCGCCTCCTCGTTTCGGATATGAAGCCAATTTCGTTAGGGTTGTCCAATAATAAAATGAGAAAAAAAAAAGTTTTATGACATGCAAGCGAATTCTGAACTCCGGTCGGAAGAAATTAGACTATTATAGTTAATTTATGCTATTGTTACGGTATAATCTCGCTTTTATCATTACCTATATTTAGAACACCTTACAGTTTTACTGGTGGTAGGACCTCTTGTGAGTCCGCACGGGTAGGTACCACCGCCCTGCCTATTTCTGCCGTGAAGCAGTAATGCGTTTCGGTTTGAAGGGTGGGGCAGCCGTTGTAACTATACTGAGACCTTACAACTTATATCTCAAGGTGGGTGGCGCATTTACGTTGTAGATGTCTATGGGCTCCAGTAACCACTTAANGTGAGTCCGCACGGGTAGGTACCACCGCCCTGCCTATTTCTGCCGTGAAGCAGTAATGCGTTTCGGTTTGAAGGGTGGGGCAGCCGTTGTAACTATACTGAGACCTTACAACTTATATCTCAAGGTGGGTGGCGCATTTACGTTGTAGATGTCTATGGGCTCCAGTAACCACTTAACAACAGGTGGGCTGTGAGCTCGTCCACCCATCCAAGGAATAAAAAAAAAAAAAAAAGAAAAAGAAAGTTAACGTAGCACGTGATACTATCTTTTTTACCTACCTGTTCGCTAGTAGCATATGAAGCTATTCCAGCTTTGCGGGCACGAGTAGGTGAGCTCACGAGCTCAACCTGAGAAAATTTTCTAACACTAGTCCTAGTAAGTGCAGTCGCAGAATCGACCACCGGATCGGAGTCGCGACCCACTGAGAAGATCCGGCGAGAAACTCAGTGGGCTGTGTCTGTGGGTTAATTTACTCGTCAAGCCCTTCGTCGCAAGCGACGGGTTCGGCGAGGACGGTGACCGGTGTTTGTGGTACCTAAAAGCACCGTTAATGTATCGGGAGGATCCGTAATGACGTGTTTAAGGCAACGTCGACTGTTCACCATTCCGTCCACAGGATCGGGTATGTAAAAGCACTAAGAGTTGACCGGGCGATCCCTATTGATCGAAGGGGCGATCCGATAATCGATATTATCAACACAGTCACAACGAAAATAAAACACAGTATAGTTTTAATAATGTATACGGCTCGCGTAAATCGAAGAATATACCAAACCATTATGATTTCATATTCTAGATTTTAATTTGTCGAACACAAAGCGTATGTCAATTTTTAGGTTGATAAAATAAAAACCATAATTTATTCAATCCAAAAGAAGGTAGTCTATCTATACTTCTATTCTAATATTATAAAGAGGAAAGATTTGTTTGTTTGTTTGTATTGAATAGACTCCGAAAGTACTGAACGGATTTGAAAAATTATTTCACTGTTTGGAAGCTACACTATTCCCGAGTAACATAGGCTATAATATTATTTGAAAAAAATTAGGGATCGTTACTAAAACCCCAATAGTGTAACCCAAGGTGTAAAAAAATTACCTAACATATTCTTAACATCGCGTGCCCTGCGAAAACTATTGATGATAGAATAAAATAATGTACTACGACTTTGTAGAACACATTATTATTTACAAAAAGTGTCCAACAGCATATGTCTAACTATTGTAGTTATGCCGCAATAAGTGTTCTTTTATTTATAAAAAAATAAAACAACGTCAAATATCGTTGAAATTTTTATTAAAGACCCGAGCGGAGCCGGAGCGGGCCGCTAGTATATTATATTTTTATAGAAAAAATGTTTACAATATTGAGCACGATTTCTCGAAAACACTATAATCCGACTCCCGCCCGCGCGTTTGCTATAACAAAGCTCCTGAGGCCGCTAGTATTCCAATGTACAATTTTTATTTTAGCTTTTTTAGCATTTCACGCGAGTATATTTCATCTCGAACGACAGACTCTTCGCAGAAATGTTAATATTTGAAGCGTGGGCTTCACGCGTTAAACTTGCTACGTAGGGGCTGACACTAGCTGAGTGGAAGCCGGTTCCCAACCAATTTTTGTCCTCTATAACAACAATAATGTTTTACTGTTACTAGTGGTCCCGCAGTAGTCGAAATTCGACTATAATTAATTGGAATTGTAAGTTTGTACACTATTATGATTCTATTTTATATTTCTGTAATCACAAATTTCGCCAAAACTACACTATAAAAATATTAACAAAGACAAACAAAATTTAATCTCAATTTGACAACAAAAGTCAAGAACAAAAGTTTGACAACAAATAGTATGCATGCGTGTATGCGTCAAATACATGGTATGTAGTGTGTGTAATGTTTTCTTTATTGATTTAATGTATATTTTATGCATTAATTTAAAAAAATACGAGCATTGTGCACTTCTTCTTTATATTCTCTAAAAGTGTAGAAAACTTCATACTCCTCCGTCCGCGCAATTTTCGTAAAAAGGGATACAAAGTTTTTGCTTCACGTATTAATATATAGATTGTTGAATGACGTATCTAATTAAAAGTCACGAAATCCTTTGATTAGATCCAATTGTCAATGTCAAACATACAATATTTTCTTCGGTTTTCGCGAATTGTAAACGTATTACTGGTCTTACGATTCATTCTCGAAGTCGTCGTGGCCTAAAGGATAAGACGTCCGGTGCATTCGTATCTAGCGATGCAACGGTGTTCGAATCCCGCCTGCAGGTACCAATTTTTCTAATGAAATACGTGCTTAACATATGTTCACGATTGACTTTCACAGTGAAGGAATAACATCGTGTAATAAAAATGAAACCCGCAAAGTTATAATTTGCGTAATTACTGGTGGGTGGGCTACTATTGCTTAGGTGAGTGGACGAGCTCACGGCACACCTGGTGTTAAGTAGTTACCGGAGCCCATAGACATCTACAACGTAAATGCCGCCACCTAGCTTGAGATATGAGTTCTAAGGTCTCAGTATAGTTACAACATCTGCCCCACCCTTCAAACCGAAAAGCAAATTACTTAATTTTAATTACTTACCAAAACTGACTTACATTATCAAAGTAAATGATGTTATTTCTTATATATATAAACAATAATAGAGACTCAAAATACTATCAATGGAAATATCTAAAGAGCAAAGTAAAAGTTAAATGTTTCTTACCAACATAAATCGCTTTACAAATGAATAGAGAAGGTATAAAATACAATGTACAAACGGGAAGAGGTCTAAGGTGTTATTGCAGTCGTGAATCTTCGTGATTGTGTTAAGTTATTTTATGTATGTTTACCGGTATATTACACAATGGTAGGAATTAAGACTTTTTGGGCGGGAACGCGAGGTAGGTACGGAAATAATATCTATATTGATCAATAAAAAACGCTAAACTAAACCGTAAAAGTAGTATTAAATATGTTATGTTATCATGCGAGTAAAGCCGAAGGCAAACGTAATACAAAGTAAATAAATAATTTACCTTGAATATTTACCGCGCATAATCCAAGCCAACAATTATTTACATACAGCAGACGTAGGAGAAATTTATTTTAGTATCCACCGACTTATATTAACTATAAACTTCCTTCTGTTGACGGTGAATACGTTTGTATGTTTATTTTAACATGCCAAATGAAGCCACACGAGTAGGTATACAAAATTATAAAATAAATTACTAACTTTTGCTCGCGACTCCGTTCGCGTGAAATGGTTACTTTGGCATAACGCTAAATTTTACCCCCCACTTCATTTACGTAGAAAGTGAAAATATTTTTGAATTATAGAATGTTAAGGAACTATTTATGCCCCTATTTCGAAACATTATTTGTTGGTGCTCCACTTGTATTGGTATTTTTATTTATTTATTTATGTACGCACAAAAAAGAAGACATAGTACAGAGTAATAGGAAAATTATGTACAAAGGCACTGCTTATTTCTTTAAGAAATCTCTTCCAGCAGACCTGCAAGAGGATTATGAGAATAATAATTAAAAGTGATGAGTGTGTGTAGAACAGCTAAAATAACAAATACAACATGATTATGATCTTACCGTGATGTTATATAGCCTATAATAGCCTTCCTCAATAAATGGGTTATCTAACACTGAAAGAATTTTTCAAATCGGACCGGTAGTTCCTGAGATTAGCGCGTTCAAACAAACAAACTCTTCAGCTTTATAATATTAGTATAGGTATAGATTTTAGATTTTTCATTTATTTTCTTCTACAAAATCGTTGAAATCTGTAACTACGAGCGTTCGCAGTACGATGCATAAGTAATAAGTACAAGCGCATAGAAAAATCATTACATTATCATATCGAGCTGTGAAAGGCTATTTCTTTTAAGCGACATTTTTGCAGCTTTACAGGAGAGCCTTTTTTTCCCTACCTAAGCAGATAGCCTTGAGAAACTATTTCAGCGTAACCTTAACTAGTAGGTGAGCTCACGGGGCTCAAATCTGAGTGATGCTAACACTGACCCTAGCAAGAGCAGTGCTTCGCAGAATCTACCACCGGATCGGAGACGCGACCCACTGAGAAGATCCGGCGAGAAACTCAGTGGGCTGTGTCTATGGGTGAATTCGCTCGTCGAGCCTCGACGGACCGGAACGGTGACCGGAAGGAGAGCCATTTAAAGTTTAAAATTTGGAAAAAAATATCATAACAAAAAAGACTTCTTCAGCTATTGGAATGGAGAAAACTTAATTGAAGTTCAATTAAATATATCGGACCATTGATGCTAATACCAAATAAAACGCACCTTTAATTACCAAAAATATGTAAATGTCCCATATTAAGAGAAATGTCGGTTAAACCAAACAGTCTTTTACCCTTCGACATTGTTATATCTTAACACGTATTACATAAAACTAGCGGTCCTACAGAAGTCGAAATTCGACTATAATTAATTGAAATTATAAGTTTAAACATTATTAAGGTTCTATTGTCAGACTATTTATACTTCTCTATACACAGATTTTGCCAAGATTACAGTATAGATTAATATATAGTATAGATAGATAGTATAGATTTAATATTAAAAACAAAAAATATTAATCTATTCTCAATATTACTACAGACTAACAAAAGTTTGACAATAAAGACAAGTACATGTATGTATATGTGTTGTGTCAAATACGTGGTAGTGTGTGTAATGTTTTGTTTGTTGATTTAATGTAAGTTTTGTGCATAATTAAAAAAAGTATTAACATTCTCTATAAGTGTGGGAAATTTCATACTCCTCCGTCCGAGCAATTTTCGTAAAAAGGGGTACAAAGTTTTTGCTTCACGTATTAATATATAGATGTATGTTGTTCTACTTATGTAGAAGAACTTTTTTTTTTGCAACCGCCTAAGCACAGATTCCTCATGAATCCAACTATAATACATATGGTAAACGGCGAAAGGTTAAAAAATAACATTTTAAAAAACATTCCGGTCCCTAGAGCCGACCCGAATATTTCGTTTCCGCCAAAATTTCAAATCCTTTTCAATCCCGTTTCACGTCCCCCTCGATCTCCGTATGGTAGAGTAGGACACAAGAAGCCGGTGAATGAAGCAATCCCCACGGAAAATCAACATGAAACGCAAACGGGGGAGTTACCTTTTTTCTTTTGTATAAATTATTCACAATCTCCTGACCGAATGTTTAGAGTATTTCATCAGCATTCGTTCACAAAGGATCTCATATAAATATATATTTCCAGATTTAAAAGTATTCAAAAGGTTTCTTACCTCGAAATAAATATTGTTTTCATCAAATACATAATTGATATTATGATATTATTCAGTATATTTTTTCTGTAATGTTAAATTGTTTATTAGATGGGAAGATGCGCTCACGACCCACCCAATTTTACGCGATTAATGCATGGTTCATATCATAACATTCACCAATTTCAGATATAAAGTCGAAATATCTTTGAAATAATGCCTAATCGTTTTGTAATGGGTTTTTTTGTACCTATTAAGGAGCTTTACTGGTTATGAATAAAAACAAATAGGAAACCGTCAATTATTTTTCTAAATATCAACAAAGAAACAGATGATACCAATGACAATAGAGCTAGAAGTGTCAGTGATAATATTCGAACTTCGATCAAGGAACAGTGTTTCTAAAAAATGTACCCACTCTAGTATGAATTAGTACATCAATCGCTTTGAGGCTTTGCTTTTTTTTCTACATACCTATTTGCTAGTAGCCTGGGGGGTATTCCATCTACGCTGGGATGGTTGGGTGAGGTTAGGTGAGGTTAGGTTAACCTGATAGAATAGCCTGAAAGATACCCTAGCAAGAGAAGCACTTCGCAGAATCTACCACTCGATCGGAATCGCGACCTACAGAAGATCCGACGAGAAACTCAGGGGGCTGTGTCTATGGGTTAATTCGTTTGTATATATCGGTCTATATTCAAATATTTGGACTCTTTTTTTCGATATTGATTTAATAAGGCAAACTGTAAATTGTTCATTGAATTGCTTTATAGTCTTTTGCTGTTGAAAATGTCTTTCATCACAAGGTGCTTACCACTATGACGTCTGTCAAAATCATTCATGCAGTAAACGAAATAATTATATCTGTACATAATATTTCGTGTTGTTTTTTAAATGACTACAGTATTAACACTGTTTTGTTGCTGTAATACATCTTGTATTTCTAGATATCACAAGTTTGCGATTTTTATTCAAGAATTGGCTTCAATTTCGTTGGAAGGTATTTTTCTTGAGTTTTTGATTATCACAAATTGCTCAATTAGTCAGAAGAATCATGGACATCCGTATGTAACTAATTTCATTACATTTTATTGATTTTTCTTCAAATAAACCATTTATCCTTAAAACAAAGGCGATATATGGTAATGTGGACAAAGCAAGATCGAGTTTCATAAAAACAATACACATTGGAAGTTTGCCCAATGAATTTTGCGCTTTAACTCTCTTTGGACACGGTCGAAAATAAAATATCGCGGTAAAAAAAAGAATATTTCATTTTACACCACGTAGGTGAGGTTATCTTGATGGGTTAAAAGATCGAACATAACATTTTTTTTCGGATTGATTTTTTTTTCTTATCTGGTATAAAAAAAAATTAATTAGTACAATTTACGTCGCAGAATTTGATATTATATTTAACTATTATGACATAATTAACGGTCATAGAGTTATCCGTGACCAAGAAAGCTGTAAGTATTTTAAACTTCGGAAGTATTTGAAAATAATACATATAATACATAATACACACGCATAATACATAATAATAATGCATAATACATAATAATACATACCGGTAGGTACCACCACCCCGCCTATTTCTGCCGTGAAGCAGTAATGCGTTTCGGTTTTAAGGGTGGGGTAGCCGTTGTAACTATACTGAGACCTAAGAACTTTTATATCTCAACGTAAAAAGTAGTTTTAATTATGTCTATTATTCGGGAAATTCGAAGAAAATATTATATTAATAAAATATTCATTTCATAAATGTGGAAAAATAGTTTTATTAGGAATGACTTTATGAGAAAAAAATGAACTTTTAATCGTCTATCTTTCATATCTACCGATCTCTAGGTATGTGTGGTATGCGACCACATCTATATAGTCTGAAACGATTTGGCGGTGATTGTTGGTAAACGATAGCCATAAGGATTGACTTTTCCGTTTATAATGTTGTTGTTACAATAATAATATTAATTACTAGCGGACCCGGCAGACTTCGTAATGCATAATACGTCAAAGGAAAAAAAATTGCTCTTTTTATTCAATTCCGAGAATTTTCATATTTATTTACCTTTTAAACCTTCTCTGGACTTATACAAATAATTCAAGACCAAAATTAGCCAAATCGTTCCAGCAGTTCTCGAGTTTTAGCGAGACTAACGAACAGCAATTCATTTATATATATATAGATAATAAAACATAAAAAAATATATACAAAAATGTTTAAACATGAACCAGCGTGAATTTTTTTCCAGAGACTGAGAACCATCTTATTTCTGAACGCGTATTACGATTTTTGCCTAATCTTTTCATGTGAAATTCTACGTGCTTAAAGAAAATTTCATTTAAAAATCTTATTACACTGAGTCTATGTTATATGAACGAGTTCTATTATCCTCCCACGGCCCTTGCTCCGAAACGTACAAATTACATCCAAATGACACGTTTCACGAGAGCATTTCACGAGAACGAATTATAAGGGGAGAAGATTGACTTTCTAGAATGATTCGAAAAATCTATTGTGCTTTATGATCTGCGAAGGGTTAATTCGAATATAGCTCTTGCTTCGTTCGAATTTAATTTCAATTTTCTTTGCTAATATCGATCTCTTCTGCCTTATGAGAATGAATTTTCCCTATTGCTCTCTCCGAGACCTGTCACGTAGGACAAGTGTCACAGTTGAGACGGTTTAACTCACTTTATCATACTATTGTGCTCTGTCCTATTATTAAAGTCGAACAGACATTCATCTTATCACACGAATTTATTATCACTAATACGAAAGCAAACATATATTGAGACTATATACATAGAAGTTATAAGATTACTGGTGGTAGAACCTCTTGTGAGTCCGCGCAGGTAGGTACCACCACCCTGCCTATTTCTGCCCTAAAGCAGTAATGCGTTTCGCTTTGAAGGGTAGCAGCCGTTGTAACTATACTTGAGACCTTAAAACTTATATCTCAAGATGGGTGGCGCATTTACGTTGTAGATGTCTATGGGCTCCAGTAACTAGTTAACACCAGGTGGGCTGTGAGCTCGACCACCCATCTAAGCAATAAAAAATAATAATAAAAGATTAAGAAGCAAAATTAGTCCCAAAATTTAGGATGAAAATTCAACAATTCATGCTCCCGCTACACAAAACTCCCATATGCTCTAAGTACCTATATTTTCTTATGCCTTCTATAGAGTATCACGCAAATAGTGCGTACACACATACACGTGCGAACTATAAGGTATATATAAGGTGGTATGACTAAACAGTCATTGGAGAGAAAAGGCATTCTCTTTGGAGGCAACATTGCTATCTCACGCATCTCTGAAATCACCGCGTTTCTAGTCTGCTATTGTCTAATTGTGTTCTTATTTTAAGTCTAACCTACAAGTGACTGATCACAAGGGCACAGGTGATGATCGGAAAGAGACCCGACACATATATATCTTCAAATGAGGTTTGAAAAGAGTCCGGTGCGATAGACAGCGGTTCTGCTATGCCCTTGGCATTGCTGATGTCCACAAGCATTGGTGACTAACAGTGAGGTAGGCCATATGCGAATGTGTCTATTAAGACAATAATACACCATAGAATTATGCTTAAATATTATAATAGTACAGTTTTTTTTAAACACCAAATATTGAATTGAAACAAAAAGCATTACGATACAAATGTGTTGGCGGCCATATCCATCATTAGCCAAAACCTTTTCATTTCGTCTTTAACAGGAGAATTCTGGAAAGTTCTACTTATTTAAGTAATATCAAGAATACAGGGTCGCAAAAGTTAATTTAGGCAAAACGAACACGGCGACCTCTCTAAGGGCTCATGTAATTTTTCTTTCATTACAAGTGCAAAAGTAGAAATATCCAAGAGACGGCGTAATTTTCTTTCGCGACGGTAAAGATTTAATAAGATTTTTCTTTTTCACAATCATCAAGTTCATCTAGTTTTCTTCTGATATTTGATGAATGAAAAAAATATTCGTAAAAACGAAAGTACATGCTTAAGTAAATATTATATCTATTGACTATTTTTGTTTGTTTTGTGTGTTTGTATGTGTATTTTTTATTAATATTTTCAATTTGATCAGAGACATTTATTGACTTAGCTTATTATTTTAGCCATTGTAACCATAGTGAGATCCTAGTACTTATATCTCAAAGTGGGTGGTGCATTTACGTTGCAGATGTCTATGGACTCCAGTAACCACTTACACCAGGTGGGCTGTGAGCTCGTCCACTAATCTAAGCAATAAAAAAAACTTACTAGATATGTCCCACAGCGTCACCTGCCTTAAATTCGTAATTAAACATGTTGAATTTTCCCGAGTGGTCGCTTCCTATTTATTAAATCACTAGTGGAATGGATGCTTAAAGTTCAAAGTGTCACATTCAAAGCTTTACTGGTGGTAGGGCGCCTTAAGAGCTCGCGCGGCTAGGTACCACCACCCTGCCTATTTCGATCGGAAAGCAGTAATGCATTTCGGTTTGAAGAGTGCGACAGCCGTTGTACTGTAAAACTGAGAATTAGACTAATGTCTCAAGATGGGTGGAATAAAAGTTGTTGATGTCTATTGACTCTGTGATCACCCCATAATAATATAACTCCAGGTGGGTCGTCAGCTTGTCCACCTATCTAAACAATTAAATGGTTGATCCAAGAAATATCTTCGTGTGCAATTTCATCCAAATCCGTTCAACCATTTTGCATTATGAACAAACAATCAAATTTCCATATTTATAACATTTCTATACATTCCTTTTCAGTGCCGAAACTATTTAAGAAACCGTATACTCATAGAAGGCAAAAAAAGTTAAATTGAATAAAAAAGAAAAAACTTGTTACATAGAAAGACTTAATTTCCGTTGTGATTCTCCAGATAAAATAATACTGAAATAACTTGTTCATTCATATT
Source organism: Bombyx mandarina (assembly GCF_003987935.1). The sequence goes on from NW_021011493.1 coordinate 4,514,968, forward strand.
CTAGAAAAATAAACAAAGGAGTTTCTTTGAAAATTTAATTTCCGCCTCATTAGAAAACGAAGGTTAAAAGAATACTTTTGTTCCATCGATATTTTTTTTGGAAGCGCTTAACACAATACATTCAATGTTCATGCGTAATTTATCCACAAAAATAATTTATTCCGTGTTGATTGCTTCTGAGTTGTAATGGGTAGACTGCATTTGGCCCGTTTCTGGTACTTTTGGGAAAGAAATATTTTTAACTGAACGGAGGAAGACTAATGATGGGTGTTATTATAAAATCGTGAAACGAATATTTGAGATTCCGTGCGACTAAAAAAAATAATGTTTTTATTAAATAATATGGGTAGATTTAGCTCTTAACACAAAACGAACTACATAATAATGAAAATTGAAATTTAAAACTGTAAGGTAACAACACGTAATGTCAATAATTTTTTACCGCAAGATTTGATGTGTGACAAATAAACTAAGTCTTCAACTGCCCCAATATCATATGCCCCCAATATCATATGCCCCCTTTATGATATCCTTCCAAAAGACATCCCCTGGCATATTAATATTAATTCTTTATTAAACTTTAGTCTATTCTAAACATGTCAATATTCTATGTAAATTTTGATCTGCTAATAATATTTATCTTTAAAGTAGTTAGTCTAAAATATATTTATTTGTGCTGTTCTTAAAATCACATTCTCGCGTATGGAGAAAATGATCAAATTTATTTGTATTTATTTTTATTTTTCTCTCTAAGCACCTGTCATTTTTGTTCACACTATGAAATTAGCAAAATCAAAGGCCAAAGGCGTTGGAGCTTAATTTCTTTATAAAAAAAACTAAGGCCCAAATATTACGTAATTATTGAAATGAGGGTAGTCAAAATGACTTACACTACAATCACTAGCACGTACATTTTTTTTTTTTTTATCATTGAAAGATTACTGGTGGCCCGGAGGCCTTTCCAGCTTCACCAGGACAGGTGGGCGAGCAAAGGCTCAGCCAACATTGCGGAGGTGTAGTAGTCGGGGTCAGATGAGGTCAAACGAGATATGATCTCATGTTATTTATAACTTCTAATTGGACTAGCGACGTCGAGATTGCTGTTTTGATAATTAGGATAAATTGAATGGGGTTCGGCGTTGATGATGACGTATTTGACGGTTATGTTGTACGAATCTTATACCTTTAAACGAGCAATTCTTGTATATTAATATATAGGTATATAATCTGAATCTCGGAAACGGCTCCAACGATATTCATAAAATTTAGTATACAGGGGATTTCGGGGGCGATAAATCGATCTAGCTACGATTTATTTTCAGAAAATGTTGTTTTATTCGTGTTTTTAATAATCAACTCTTCCCGAGATCTTTTGGCGAATAATAATACTATTTTTCTTAATTGAGGGCAACTAACCGCTTTAAAGACACAACAAGATGGCGTTATCAAAAAAAAACCGGTCATCATCTAGTGTATATTAAACGTTCATAATTCAGTGTTGGCTATTAAAGTTTCCATAATGACCAGTGCTTTTTGGATTTCATCCCTAGCAGCCTTTGCCAGTGCTTAGTGCGTTTGCCCTAAATAGCAAGAAATTATTTCAGTGTTCTTACCGCCTCTGGATGGTCACAATTTAGGAATACTTCGGTTTTTAATTCATTCACACTCTGTATCTGATGACATAAAACTAATTTAGTGATTTTGGTAGATAAGAAATCGTGTTTTTTTAAATATTCAAAAGGAGTTGAAACTAAAGCATATGAGAATATAATATGTACAACGTAAAAATCAATACAAAAGATTATTATTATTATTATTTTTATTGCTTTGATGGATGGACGAGCTCACAGCCCACCTGGTGTTAAGTGGTTACTGGAGCCCATAGACATCTACTATGTAAATGCGCCACCCACCTCGAGATATAAATTCTAAGGTCTCAGTCTAGTTACAACGGCTACCCCACCCTTCGAACCGAAACGCATTACTGCTTCACGGCGGAAATAGGCGGTGTGGTGGTACCTGGGCCTATTATTTGCCTTTTTTGTGCTTTAAATCAACGTAAAGAGTCGTTCTTGGAATTCGAATTTCCATAATTAATATGAAATAGAGACAAAACTAAAACGAAAAATACCAAAAGATAAATGTTATTTTCTTTGTCGATATCGAATGGGAATAAAATAAAATTATCGGAGCAGCACCTATTTCGTAAAAACTTCAATGTAGCAGTCGATAAAATTAAATAATCAACGGTTGTATAGGTAAAAAAAATCAATGCTAACTTTGCCCAACCAAGGTATGCTGTTGTTATCACCTGGTTTACAATTACTGTTGCCTTCGCCCTCATACGTCAGTAGCAGCAGATTAATACTGACAGTTCTTTTACTACTACTACTGGTGGTAGCGCACGTCACCAGTCCGAGCTGGTGAATAACGCCATTTTGTCTATTTCTACCGGAGCGTTGTAGTTAAATTTGAGAGATTAAAATCTATATATATAAAAATGAATTGCTGTTCGTTAACCTCGCTAAAACTCGAGAACGGCTGGACCGATTTGGTTAGTTTTGGTCTTGAATTATTTGTGGAAGTCCAGAGATGGTTTAAAAGGTTGATAAATATGAAAATGCTCGAAATTAAATAAAAATAACAGTTTTGTTTTTCCATTGATGTGTCCCCCGTTGGACGGATTCCTTTTGTTTCTTTTAATTTTATTTTATACAAAAGTTTAGGTCTTTTATTTATCGACTGAGGCACTACGAAGTCTGCCGGGTCAACTAGTATGAAATAAATTAAGTCCTCATTCATACGTGCTCGTCAACAGAAAAGATAAAATAAAATTGCTTGTTCTTCATTAATTTAATATTGAACACATTCCAACAATAAAAGCTGATGTTTACAGAAAAATGGCTGTATTCATGTTAATGGAACAGCACGATCGTAATTTTTATGACACGGCGGCAACTAATTACAAAAAAAAATAATCGGCACAAAATTTATTCGGAACGAGGTTATAAAAATCGGTTAATATTAAATTAAAATGTAATATAAACATCATTATTGGGGGCATGGTAATTGTTTATTTTTGTACCTATAACAATAGTTGTGTTCAGTTACTTCTGATAAACATATGAGGATTTTGTTAGTACCTGAATACGTGGTTTTAGAATAAGGCAATGAAGCACGCCATTCTGTTACTGTCTGTATCATTATTATTGGTGGTAGTCTAACCATGCGGTCCATGCTACCCATGATCGAACACTGTGGAGGAAAGTCACATGTGGTCGCGATCCTCAGCAATGAGGGAACAATGAAGAAGAAGAATCATTATTCTTTATATTTACGAAAGCTATAGGAATAAGTAACAACATTAGTGAGAACAGATTAACTAACGTAACCAGTAATCAGAAGGATCATCAATCAGAGGAACTTAACTGAATTGAACCAATCATATTATGTAATAACAATTATATCTTAAAAAATATTAATAATAATGACCTAGTAATTCATATTTCCATAATACCAACTACAATGTATTCTTTCAAATTGTTCTTTGTGTTTATTCTATCGGTTTTTCGTTTATTTTTGGCCTCAAATGACGTCATATGTAATGTTGCATTCAACGGTGTTCTAATGTATTATTAACACGCAACTGAAAACCAGTTTACTTACGGTCTTCCGCTCCTTCCCTTGGTCACTTTAATCATTCATAAAGAATTCATTTCTCAAAACATTATATATTATTACATTTTTTATTTACTTTTTATTTATGGGATTTTATGACCTGGTATCTAGGACCTTTAAGTCAAGTCTTATTTTAATATATATTCTTATTTTTACGAAAAATGATAATAAATGAAGTGAAATGAAATGAAATGAAGGTGGTTAATTTGAGACATTAATCAACTGGGATGAAATGAAATGTAATGAGATGAGATGATATGGGATGACATATAATCTCAGAAAAATGTTGGTCATTTACTGAGACTTTTTCAGTGGACTTTTTAGAGGATCCCGAGAAGTTACGTTCAGCGGCTTTGTTTCATTTTCCCACATTTGTGCACTTTCACAGATACTAAACCACCGTTATTACACATTTAAACCTGAAGAAAAACTAAATAGACGAAATAAAACAAATCACACAAGCTCACTCCTTGCGTTCCCGTCAAAAAGTCCTATTTACATTAATGTCAACAAATAGTACAGCATCTTTCACTTATACTAAGCAGTCTATTATATTGATTTTTGGCTTCAGAAACGGCAGAAACTTTTAAAATCCTTTTATCGTTTCTTTACGCTGATTATATCCCGGCATCGCTTGTGATAACTGCAGAAGAACATCTAATCAATAATCACGTACCTACAAGGTCGTGACAGCTAGCCCATAAAATTCTCCGCCTCAATCACTTATCCACTAAAGGCATGGCTCTAGATATTTTTAATGAGACAGCTGTTCGTAATTAGGGCAGATCGATTCAATTTAACGTATTTCATGGTCATTTTATTATCGAACTAAATCCGTAATGTTGAACATGCGTTTGTAAATAACAATTTATAACTAACTAACTATGCACGTTCCGAAAAGGTAATCAATCTAATCTTGTCATTTGAGGTTTAGTTGATTCTCAATGAAATTGGTGACCCTTAGATTTAACGGTAGGCAGCGGCTTGGCTTTGCTCCAGGCGTTGCTGAAGTCCATGGGCGACGGTAACCACTCACCATCGGGTGGGCCGTATGATTGTCTGCCTACACGGGCACTAAAAAAAAAGCTAACTGAAAATTCATGTTTTCGCCCATAAAATGTTAGTACGCTACACGAAGCACGTATTGGCTTCCATAAGCAGGACGACCGTTCTCTGTCACACTGTGTTCTTATTTACGATCAATTGTACAAAGTTTACGATTACGACGAATTATTTAGATGTACATACATACCTGTGTCACACTAAAGAGCCCCACGGGTTAAGGGGTGAAGCTCTGAGTCCGATAGAATCACTATCAAAATATAATTGAAGACATAGGTGGATGAAGGGGATTTGATACAATTTGTTAATTTTGAGAAAACTGGTAACTAACTTTTGTTACTTGTACTTTTTCTTCGTACATAAATCCTTCATCACATGCGATTTCTAAAAAAAATAGCCTTTAATTCCGGAATTTTAAGGTCTAATATGGTTTATAGGCACATAACACATTCATTCAATGTATAAACTCAAAACTCTTAAAAATGGTACTTAACCGCTTTATCCGCTCGTGTCTTCAATTGTACTACTTTTATGATTCTTGTTTAGGTTTAGTCTTTTTTACCGTAATTAAATTATTACCTACGTTTTAAATACTTTACAGCCATCGTGATCATGGAAGGATAAGTCCGTAAATCCAAAAAAGTAGTTATAGTTTTAATATGTCTAGGACTCGCGTAATCCAAAGAAATTACTATAGTATCAAGATCGTAGGTAGCTCCTTTTGCCATTAAATAATTTAGCTTTAGAAGCCTAATTCGCTTTAGGTGAAGGCACTAACTAAGTGAATACCAATGTCCACATTGCAAGACTAAAGTCTGTCTAGACTCAGACTAAAGAATAGGTCATCCTATTCTTTAGAGCGGAACATACGAATCACAGGAGGTCGAATGTGATAAAGGCCCACCCACTGGGAAAAGCTCCCCTGAACTCTCGCCTCTACTCTCTCTACTCTACTCTCTCAGACGCGCTCTACTGTCAACAGACCCTACCCCTACCTCTACTTCTTCTTGATCGTTTCACGGTTGACTCTTCACTCGTGATCGTTATATAGCCTTTGTACTTCCACTACTCACACTTAAGTTACATGTTTCTTTTCTGAGTATCCTATAAATAAAAGATATGTTTCAATTATTTATAAAGGGGGTACAGCGAGATCATTTTTCATAACCACTTTCAAATTCAACTCCTAGTTTATTTACAAGGAGTTTTCTTTACTTCTTAGAAGCATTTTATCTATATATTAATACGTGAAGCAAAAACTTTGTATCCTTTTTTACGAAAATTGCGCGGACGGAGGAGTATGAAATTTTCCACACTTATAGAGAATATAGAGAAGAAGTGCACAATGCTAATTTTTTTTTTTTTTTTTTTAANAAATTTTCCACACTTATAGAGAATATAGAGAAGAAGTGCACAATGCTAATTTTTTTTTTTTTTTTTTTAATAATGCATAAGAGATACCTTAAATCAATAAAGAAAACATTACACACACTACATACCATGTATTTGACGCACAAACGCATACATACTATTTATTGTCAAACTTTTGTTCTTGACGTCTGTGGTCAAATTGAGAATAGATTAAATATTGTTTGTCTTTATTAATATTTTTTTATAGTGTAGTCTTGGCGAAATTTGTGATTATAGAAGTATAAAAAACAATCATAATGGTGTACAAACTTATTATACAATTCCAACTAATTATAGTCGAATTTCGACTACTGCGGGACCTCTAGTTTAGCTAATTCGTTAAAACTATGTTGGATAAGTATTTATAAAGGAATTGGTTTTTTAATTTCGGATAGGTGAACACTATTTTGAAGGACAGAAGAAATATATGAGATGAGGCTAGTTATTGAACTAACACGACTAATGTACTTGCTTTAAAAAAATATATTTACCACATTATTGTAGTTTTCGAGAACATGGGTGATTTATAATAATACAAAATTAAACGTAATGTGTAAATAATATAAACTATTAGGTAATGTTTATCCACAATTCTGGTCGTGCATTCATTAATTGTGTCTCTGTACTAAAACAATGAAGTGAGTCGTCTATTATCAAAGGTGGCAATCTGTGCATTTGGACAAAAAAATGTTAATGATATGTCAATACAGATTGATTTGAATATAATCGTCTCCTTCAAAGAATACGGTTCAAAACCTGCATTTAATAAAGGTTAATAGTTAACCTGTTATTTATCTAAGATGTCGTTCCGAAGAGTTTTGTGACTGCCAATGGAATACAAAGTCAAAAATTCGTTTTTCTGATTTACCAATATTGTTCAAAAGTCAGATTGCCGGCTTTGATAATAGACGACTCAAGTAATGAATTTTCATGTAAATTAAATGAAATTACTGTTGATTTATGCAATCTGCTATCTACATAAATACAATGTGTACAATATTGTTATTGCAAATCAACTACAATAGTTAACGTTCGACGTTCGTTTAAATCAGTGACAAACAATAAATATTATAGTAACTTTACAAAGACATAGACATTAATAGTCTTTGGTATTCGCGAGTCGAACATAACTGAGAAATGAAAATAAATCACGCACGATCATCGAGCCCTAATCTAGGATTCCCTGTCTTTTTTTATCTTTTTTTTATTGCTTAGATGGGTGGACGAGCTCACAGCCCACCTGGTGTTAAGTGGCTACTGGAGCCCATAGACATCTGCAAAGTAAATGCGCCACCCACCTTGAGATATAAGTTCTAAGGTCTCACGTATAGTTTCAACGGCTGCCCCACCCTTCAAACCGAAACGCATTACTGCTTCACGGCAGAAATAGGCAGGGTGGTGGTACCCACCCGCGCGGACTCACGAGAGGTCCTACCACCACTATGTTTAACTGATTAAAACCTGAGTTCAAACTACCCTGAATTATTGCAAAAAAAAATACTTCAGAGATGCACACATTTTTTACATTTTATAATTATAAATTCGCATTAACAAAATGCTTCACATTAATTTTATATTAAATATCTTATATTAATTAATATTCGGGCAGTAAAGAGTCGTCATCGTGTTCTCGGTACAATAAAAATAAACGTCTTTTTGTTCACTTTACAATAAACGCCGCATCGGAAGCGATACCCACGGAATCGTGTTTAATTTCATTAATATTCAAAATTTTAAGGGTCTGCGGTGGGTCCGAATGCGTAATCAAATGAAAACACTTTGTCACGACTTTAGAGTCTTATATTGGTCATTGCACTCGAGTATCGATTTAAAAAAAAAACTTAAATATTTATTTAAAGATAGATTTTTAATTCAAATTACTAGCTGCCATAAAAACCCAATGCGAGAAATCGATATTTATTGGCGTTTTGTGAGGCCGCACGGATAGGTTCTACCATCCCCCCTATTTGTGCCGCGACCTAGCATTCCCGCCGAAGGTTTTACTTTATGTTTCCACTTCTACATCACATCTCAAGAGCGGTGACGTCATTTTGCTCGTCTGTTTTTTTCCTGTCTATTCGCTGGTTAAGAGGGTATTCCAACTACGCCCGGGCGGGTAGGAGAGCTCACGGGCTCAACCCGAGAGAATTTGATAACACTAGCCCTGGCAAGAGCAGTGCTTCGCAGAATCTACCGCCGGATCGGCATCGCGACCCACTGAGAAGATCCGGCGAGAAACTCAGTGGGCATTCGTCTGTACATTCCGGTACTACTTGAGACGTTAAGCGCCAGAGTAAAACATTGCTTAGCTCAGTGGCCGGCGGTGGTGGGCGCCCTGTGACCTTGAATATGTCGGGTCTGGGGGAATGCGACGGACACCGCGTATCGGCCATTTGACATCTCACGGAAAATAATGAGTAGTCGTTTTTGCCATAAGTCGTCCATTCATTATATTTGAGTTATTACTAGACCTTATTTTAAAAAAAAACACCTCAGGGATTTTTGGGATCATAAGGAAAAGTAGATACATGGTGTCCGTCATGAGGTTCAACGTGTAAATAACAGATATGCCAGTTCTTGTGTCCTCGTCTGGATCAATAATAAGAAACCGATTTGATTAATATCTACGGATAATAATCACAACCGCAATACATACCACGCATGCTCACCCTGCACCAGATTAAAATAGACTTCCACAATTCGTAAAGCGAACAAAAAAAACGTGTTAGAAAGACATTAATTTCCGTTTGAACAGTTTTTGTCGCCGTGTAGGAAAAGAACTAATTGGGAGGTATTTTATTTGTCTTAAGTAGTGGCTTGGCTGCGTCTCTAGCATTGCTGACGCCCAGAAGCGTCTATTCATTATCGGTGGGCTCATATACTTGTATGCAATGTATAATGCTATATTTGAACATAAAAGGAAATAGAGTTAATTTTTTTTATTCCTACGAAATTGTTCGTATCCTAAGGGGCTATTTCGATTAAGCACTGAACGGTAGGTGAGGTAGGAACCTATGACTTTAGCAAAGTGCTTGGCAGAATCTACCACCGGATCGGAATTGCGACCCGCTGAGAAGATTCGGCGAGAAATTCAGTGGGTTCTAGCGAGTTCAATGAAAATATAAAAGACAAATATCAGAAATGTATCAGAAAGTCAATTAAATATGCTTTATTAAGCACTAGCGACCCGCCGTCGCTTCGCTTCGGAAACATTAAAACAAACATGAAACCAAAAAATAAAAATAATAAAAATTAAAAAAAGTAGCCTATGTTCATCAGGGACAATGTCGGCTTCTAATGGAAAAAGAATTTTTCAAATCGGTCCAGTAGTTTCGGAGCCTATTCGAAACAAACAAACAAACAAATCTTTCCTCTTTATAATATTAGTATAGATATAGACAACTCCGAAAGTACTGATCAAAATCGATTTACCCAAAAGATATATTCTAAAGTAACGTAAAAAAATTTATCGCTTTGATAACTTCCGCTTTATTGAAGTCGGTTAAAAAAAATTTAAAACGGAAATTCACGAACACATAATATTCTTTGCAAGGGTGACATCATGTCTCGGTTTTATCGTAAACAAAATATGGCGACATGTTATTATATAATAATGCTGTATTAATATTCTCAACATGAACAACTCCGTATGAGAGTCACGGACGCATCACACGGCTAAGATACGAAAACCTTTTGTATGTTAATGTTCATTATACATATATTTGCCGCCCGAAATGTTTATTTCCTTGCTAATTTAAAAACAATTTTAAGGGATAACTTAATATGCGGGATATTCTTAGTTCTTTTTTTTTTTATTAAGCTCTATAAATATTTATGTACGAGTTTAGGTATTAAAAGTGAATTTGTCACGTGTGATTCTTTTAAATCGACTAAATAGTAATGTTTAATATGCGTCTCAAAGGATAAGGCGGCCGGTGTTAACTACACCGAACGAAGCTTCTATGGCGGTGTTCGAATCCAGCGGGCAGGCTTTTTTTATGATTGAGAGTTTACTGGTGGCCCTGAGGCCTTTTCAGTTTCACAAGGACAGGTACCTGCAAATATCAGCAAAAAAAAAACTGGTGCCGTATTGTAAACCCGCAGGTGCTATTGACGATTATACCAATATATACAATATAGGGGCAGACACCACCATGCTTCCTTCTGCTGTCGCGAAGCAGCCTATTTCGAAAGGTCGATAGACTTCCTTGACCTTGTCTCTGACTCGGGTGACACTCACATCGTGATGCCCCTGGGCTTTGGTAATCACAACATTACGTGGGCCGGGAGCTTGTTAATTAGTTATCCCAAATTATTGTTTATAAAATAACATTTACATTATAAAACGCTGTTTGTGTTTGTTATTCAGTATTAAAAATTACCGATCATTGTTCTCGTCGTACCCGTCGAATGCAATGAAAGATTCGTCGTGTAAATTAACACACATGTGCCTGTGTGCCCACTGAGATTCACGCCCGATCTTCTCAGTGGGTCGCAATTCCGAGCCGGTGGTAGATTCTGCGAAGCACTATCCTTGCTAAGGCTAGTGATAGCAGTCACCAGGCTGAACCCCGTGAGCTTGCTTACACGTCTGGTGAAGCTGGGAGAACTCCTAGAGATCATTAGCATAGGTAGTCCAAAGAAAGGATTAAAATCAACTAAATTTGGAAAAAAAAAACACATTTTGTTTAAACTTATGTAGTAATATTTTTTAATGATCTCTAAAGTATTCGAAATGTTATAAAATAATATAAAAACAATAAAAAAGGCGAGATTAAACCGCAGAATAGTTTTAATTATGTCTACGGCTCGCCAAAATCGAAGCATAAATTAAAAAGGCCCATATAATTTTATTTCCCATTTATATAAGATAAATTGGGTAAATCTTCTTTGAGAAATTTACGAGTCGGAAAAGGTCAGATCCCACGCGCTATCTTACAAGACTCATTTGAAGTCTTTACAATTTACCTCGCACCAAATCGTGTACTGTAACCCGAGACATTATACCATGTAAAAACAAAACGCACCTGATTCTGTGAGGTGAATTTTATAGTGTACGCCTAAAAGGCGAAGCGACTAAATTCGGCACGGGGCATTTTGTCAACGCAACACGACGAGACTCCGTCGCCAGGGCTGTCACAATACAAAAAAAAAAAATTATTTAATTTAATTTCAAGTTCTTTTTTTGTTTTTAATTAAAGCTTTACTATTCATAATTTATTATAGTTATCGTGGTTATAGAAAGCTAGAGATTTCAAATCAAAATTAATAATTGCTAAAGTTTTAATATAGAAAAAATTCAATTTAATTTCGAATTATAAAATTAAACAATAAATACAACATTAGACTCTTATATTGTAACTGCTTCAGAAAACAATTTAAAATCATCAAAAACAAATTATAACCTTTCATAATAGTTTTAATAGTATAAATTTCTTCAGATAAGGCAATTTAACTAACTAACTAAGGATAATGAGAAGCATTAACAAGATAATTGGATCCAAATAAAAAAATCAAATGTAGAGTAAACTATGTGACAATTAAATTATCACATGCTTTTTTAGCATTTCGACGCTTGAAAGGCAAACGTGACTAAGCGACAATGCTTGAACTTTACAGTAGACTAATTTAAAGTTGAAATACCTGCAAACAAAATTTATTTTAACGAATCTAGCTGTAGTAGAATCTAGCTAGTAGCTGTAGGATTGAAAGGATTTTAATAGACCTGGAAATATATATTTTTTGCGCATCGAATATGGTTATTGCCTATCATTTATGTACAAAGCAGTTATTGGCGCTTAGTCACGTTTGCCTTTCAAGCGTCGATTTGTTTTGTTCTTTTGTTTTATAAATTAGATATTGAATAACGTCTATGACTTAAGTAGTACTAAATAAGGCCATACCTTAAAAGTATAATTGTCCTTTGGATATGATTCGACGATAGAACGTGGTTCCACAGTAATTTGATTGGAATTCACATATTTTAATGTAATTTGTAGTAGAATTTGTGATTGAATGTCTCAAAAATAACCGAAAAAAAAACAGTCTATAATGTCAACAGTTACTGTTATCGATATGATGCACTTACTGGCTACATGATAAAAAGTAAAATTTCACGTACAAGTACTGATTGATAAGGTTTCACTATTAGCATTTTAGAGCCCTATTTATGGTACGCAAACATAGTTCAGAGATGCGACATCTCGAAACCAGGTGCTAGTTACGTGAATTGTTTCGTCAAATAGAAGGGCTATCTAGTAAAATGTGTCACATCGAAATCCATGTTTGCTTATAGTTTGCAAGGTTTTCGTTCGTATTTTAAACTGGTACTGGTAAATTTGAACGCAACATTATACCAATGACGTATAATGGTGTAGTGGTAAGTGACATGGTCTCTACACAAGGGGATCGCGGGTTCGAATCGCGCCAAGGGAAGATATTTGTATGATAAATATAAAAATGTCTTTTTCAGGAATATGGATGTATATTCAATTTATAAATGTATGTGTATAATAAGTCTTACATTTATTTCCGTTATCTGGTACCTGTAACACAAGTTCTTTACGAACTTAGCACGGGAACAGTTAACGTGGCGTGATTGTTAATAAAAAAAAATGCATATCGACGCTTGAAAGGCAAAAGTGACTAAGTGACAATGCATGAACTTTACAGTAGACTAATTTAAAGTTGAAATACCTGAAGGAAAAAAAAAATATTTTAACGAATCTAGCTAGTAGCTGTAAGATTGAAATGATTTTAATAGACCTAGAAATATTTTTTTTTGCGCATCGATAATGGTTATTGCCTATCATTTATATACAAAGCAGTTATTGTCGCTTAGGTACGTTTTGCCTTTCAAGCGTCAATATGTTTCCCAAAAGATATTAAGTAATGTAAAATGAAACCAACCATAGTCAGTTCATTTGTTTAATAAAACAAAACACAAAAAGCAAGCCCTACAGGTTTCGAAACCTTGTCGCTCAAATTCATCATACATCTGATTATGAATCGCACCGGCCGGCACGTGCAAACCACAATTGCACAATAACTCGCATAAAACGTGATGCTTTTGAGATGAGCCTTATAACCGCTGTTTAAAAGCACTCCGTTTAGGTTTTCGCAAGTTCATTTGAATGCGCTGCGTTCTATACATTACAGACGATTGAAATAAACGTTTATTTAACGCAGCCATTTTATTTTAAAGCGCTTATGTCGTAAAGTGCCTTAACTGCTTGCTGTATTATGCCACCAGTACTCGTGTTTCGTCATTTCAAAGTTTTCACGATAAACCTTTAATGTTTCTACACCGGCCAAGTATTCAGATTTTTATTATCCGGAATCCGAAACAAGCTTAATCGTCTGTAGCGAACGCACAAATCGCAATGCATCAAAAGCCTCTCCGGACGCTAATTAACAAACAACAACAAATTGCATCCAATCACCATACCTCAACGTACGAAATAGCAATTTTGAACAAGGAACTTTACGAACAGCAGCAACAAAAACGCGAAGAAGTTCTCCGAATGAGCGGAGGCCCTCGGGCACGAGTTGACAGCTTGATTTACCCCGCCGTATGATTTGTTACACTTTGTTATATGTTACCCTTTGATTTGTTACACTTGTTCAGACTTTGTACGTATCTTGTTATCGTCTTTTGTCTTCTGAGTGCTTTCTGTAAAGTTTGAAAGTCGATTTTTACATATAATCTACCTACGAAGCTGTTTTTATCAGCAAAATGTGCTACTTCTATTATCTCCAAAACACGAACCAAGTCGTAGTCCCGATTCCAATACTGAAAACAATTTAAAATTAACAAGTGATGTTAGTACGTGTTCTGAATCCATATGGGATGTTGTCCCTGACCTGTTTATTTCGGCTGTGAATTAATTGTGACGGCTTACATGAAATTTAGATCGCCGTTTATCCAAGGTGGCTTTCGGCATTCATATATATGAGTTCAGTTACTCATTTGATACCATGTGAGCCTTCACTATATCTGAGGCAGTAAAAAGTACTAAAAAAGATTACAATTACATATTATGTCAAGTTAGAAATCATGTCGTCACTCTAATAAGTAATACTCCTGACACAATTTCATTAATCACTCTACAAAATATTTAAGAGAAGCGAACGAACGGTGGCAACCCTATCCGGACTGGTCGTGCGTAACGGACGCGGTCCGATCGATTAAGACGACACGATTTGTCCCGCCACCCGCGCCAATGCGAACGTCCCTTAACACTTCGATTGCTCGCTAGAAAGCAGCATGTAATTTAAGAACTAAGTAACTTTGCCCATATGCGAGATTAGTTGAGACTACCGTCAAATTTACACTGTAGAATATTTAGCGCATTTTTAAAGACTCGTTATGAGCTTCGAGAGAACTTCGACGATCGATGTGTGTTCTATTAGGTGAATTTTAATGGGCAATAAAAGCTTTCTATGATAAATATTAAGGCTGATATTATAGGTTTTAACTAGTAACCATAATCCAGAGATAGCGCAGTCTAAATATCGCTGTCCATGTTGAGGTAAAATGTCGATATGTTGTATTGTATATGTAATTGTTATTTTGATACTAACATAGTTTTAAGAGGTGCACTGACATAAAATAATAAGTCCTGGTTACTTTAATAAATAGGTATTATTATTATAGCAACCACCATGCTACTTATTTATGAATATATGTTCCGACTTCAAGGGTGGGATAGCTCTTATACAATTGACTATACAATTGACGCGACTTCGAGGTGGTCGCTTAGCACCAAGTAAGCTCTGAGCATATTCAGTTTATATAACCGTTAACAAAATTGTAAAAATTCCCGTTTTTCTCTCTAGATCCATGGAATACCAAAATTTCTTCATGAGAAAAAAACACGAATTAATTCCGCCCAATAAGTCCATCTATATTATTAGGCTAAATACCTACATACCCACCCAACAAGACATGGTAATTGATTTCAATGTGTTTACAATCCATTGCATGTTTTTGAGTTAATCATTCCAAACGCTTCCACTCATATGCCGCAATAATCATCATTTGTTAAAGTTCATAGTAATAAAGTCAGTACTTGATTGGGTAGAATTGACGGATCAATTATTGCAATATACCGAACGAAAATAATTTAAAATTAAAGCATTTATTTACAAAATATTTCAGTTACGAACAGGGTTCATTAGTCTTTATTTTGAATTATTTAGAAACGCCGAGCAATTAAATATCGGGAATTACGTTTGAATGTTTTAAATGCTCGTAAAGTTACACAATTCCACAACGCATTTCGCATGTTTTGATAATATTTAACGTGTTCGAATGCTATAAAGTTCGAAAGCTTACCGCTCTATTTAACTCCACCTAAATACTTTTAAGTGAATTTTGTAGTTTGTCAATGTAATTAAAGTTGCCTGTATAACTATTAAGGAAACTGTTAATATTGGGTGAGGTACGTACGTAGCATACTTGGTGTACATAAGGTGCTTGGCTGTGTTAGGCTTGCGTCCACTAACGAAGCTGACTACTCAACGTCAAATGAGAGAAAGAAAGAAAAAATCTTATTATCTGTTCTATTTATTTTTATTTATTGCAACGAAGTTCTTTTAGAAAGATTATTTTTATTTTTATCAATAAAAAAATCATAATAAAAAATGTGTACCCGAATAATTATTTTCTTTTTATACCTCGAATAGAACTTAAAATTAATATTTTTTTAATAAGGAACTTCGTTCCTATCGGGTGTCCCACGACACCACACATCTTTTGTTATTTATTTATTATCTATTAATGGTGGTAGGACCTCTTGGGAGTCCGCACGGGTAGGTACCACCACCCCGCCTATTTCCGCCGTGAAGCAGTAATGCGTTTCGGTTCGAAGGATGGGGCAGCCGTTGTAACTATACTGAGACCTTATAACTTATATCTCAAGGTGGGTGGCGCATTTACGTTGTAGATGTGTATGGGCTCCAGTAACCACTTAACACCAGGTGGGCTATGAGCTCGTCCACCCATCTAAGCAATAAATAAATATATCTATATTTAATCGAGTCTCAACAGCCAACTGCGTAGGAAAGACGAAACAACAAACTGAATTACCTAAATCTTTACCATATTTATTAGTTTAGATCGCGCAAATGCAATTTGTATAGGACGCGTGAAATAACGCTTTTTTTCCATTAAATACGGATTTTGTCTGACGCCTAACATATTCGTATGTATTTCTTTATGTCTACAAAGCAAATGAAGGTATGTAATTTAACTATTTCATCTACATGTAAATTACATTTATGTTACTATAATGCTAATTCATGGTCATTCGACCGCAATAAAAAGATTATCCTCTCGTAAAACTTCTTGTGAAAACATTTTGAAACCTCATGTTGAGAAGTACAAAGGTGTAAGTGAATAGGTTTTAGAGTGAATCGTTATAAATTTATCTAACACTGGAATTCGTTTATCAAGTATTTACCATAATTATGATCACTTTTAAATATATTTTTAAGAATACTTTATAATATTATCAATACTGTACACGGTTTGGTACTAAATATAGCGAATTTTCGCCATTTAACGTTTGCACGTTAAAATTTTTTTACCCGACGAACTGCCTGAATTTTTATTCACTTACAAGATAGAAGAGTTTTGAAAAGAATCCACACAATTCGTAAATGTTTAAATTTTTTTTTATTTATATCACAAAAATGCCGATCTCCCTTATTGTGCTATATAGTACTAAGATATCAGATACTAACTAACAAAAATTATAAAATATGTGTGTTTCAAATACAAACGTGACCATAGATTATACACTTAATATTTGAGAATGTGATCAAACGAAAACCTTTGCTCAAATGAGTTTTTTTATATAATGTTTCTTTTATCTAACAAGTCTATTTATCCAAGACATGACTCGGATAAACTAACTCACGAATTAAAAGACCCTAATTAAAGTAATTGTAAACGCTAATTAGATTTACTGTGAAACTAAAGACTAACAGTTTGCAAATTAAGTTGCACGATTATACGAATTAGCTATGTGCATAGACAATGCATCGACACAGAGTGCGCTTGTTTATTTTGTCGACGTCTCTAAGGGGAAGATCTCAATTCGTTTGTGTTTAGTCCGTTCAGCTCTAAAGAGTTGTTGTTTAATCACTTAAAATGTATTATACCTTTCCTTTTACAAGTATATGTTTCGAAATGAAATGAGTTTTTGAAAAACAGGTCGATGTTAAATTAAATTTATATTAGACTATCTTTTGCCGCGACTTCGTCCGCGTGGAACAGTTCACAAATAATGCTTTATTTTATAACAAACTCGGTTAAAAAAAGGGGTTATAGTGAGCCAACCTTAACATATAGACATATGCAGTCGCGAACTTTTTTTAGATCTTTTAAAGGGGTACAATTCTATCATACATTATTTTAGCCGTTTCTGCAGCGCACGCAGCGGAAGCTCTCAAAAAGTAAAAATAACCCCGATTTGAAACATTCTTTATTGGTGCTCCGCTTGTATTGGCCTTAGCGTGATGTTCTATAGCCTAGCCTAGCCTTCCTCGATAAATGGGCTATATAACTCTGAAAGAATTTTTCAAATCGGACCAGTAGTTCCTGAGATTAGCGCGTTCAAACAAACAAACTCTTCAGCTTTATAATATTAGGATAGATTTATCTTATACTGCCTGATGCGA
The DNA here is from genome assembly GCF_003987935.1 of Bombyx mandarina. The sequence goes on from NW_021011493.1 coordinate 4,532,803, forward strand.
TTATGTCAATTATCGCGAGATGGAGCTGTTGCAATATCGTACGATGTAAACGTGTTTGAACATTGTAACAACATACGATTAATCTCGACTTTCATTTTTTACCACGCAAATAAAATATTATAAATCATGTCTCACGAAAATCGTTTTTTTTTTCTGATTGAATTGCATTGAAATGTAAAAGATACAATCGCCGTAACTTTTATCTTGTGATGCGACACCCACGTGAGATGGGATGCAATCGACTATAAATCAAAACAGACACTAGTGTGTTTTATAAGGGCCATTCACTAATTCCATTATTCTTATTAAAGTTTAAAATCTTTTACGAGCATTCCGAGAGATTGATTTTTAATTGAAATTTTCCGATAAACGTCTTTCTTTCAATAGTAGTTAACACTTAACAATCATAAAGAAATCGAACGAATTGAATCATGTACCTATTAATAGAAGACATATCATATCATCATCATATTTCTTATAACAAAAAGAGCTCGGTTGCTGACACGACTACAAGCTAATAAACAACGCAAATAATAAATCTGTTTTTCGGAAATGGAGCCGTTTGGCGCCAACTTGCAACGGGCGCCATGTTGAAGAAAAAAATGCGCGCGTTCTACGTTCGCTGAGTCTCAACGACCTCTATCTTAAAATATGGCGCCAATGCTTCAATTAATCAAAACAACTTGAGTCTTTAGTGCTTGTATTGGTGACATAACTTGTTAATTCATCGAATTTCACACCAGTTTTGAATTTCAAATACTTGTGTAATAAACAAGTCGCCAGTGGCTGAATTAACACCTCACGATATGAATTACCGATCATTTCGTTGTTTGTATTGACATTAATTTATAACATGACTACTTACACGATTTTATGAGGTGGCGACACAACATAACATACAATAGATGAATAGGAATGTGTGATTTTGAAATGAAAATATAATCTTCAATAAGCAAACAACACTATTGATCTATTTGAAAGGTAAGGAATACGAATAATTTTGATAAAATATTAAAAATATTGAAATGAGTCGCATCAATTTTTAAGTGCAGCTAAATTATAAACTTGGAACCTCTTCGATTATATTCGATTATATTAGTGTTGTTTGTTTTGTGTTGACTCGAAAATGGTTTTGTTAATTAAAGTATTTTGTGAATGAAAAAAATTCACTAGAATATTCTAAAACCTTGTCACCGAAAGCCAACGTTAATCCACATACATTACGTAGTTGAAAACATCAAAACATGAAAATAGATTTTTAAAGTGGCAAAACTTGCGATTGTAACCGCGGATTGAACCCGTTCGACCCACGGCCGCTCTTTGCTTGTCCATAAGTGTAGGGTTGACACACACACACGATATTTTATGCTTGAAGATTATTATCTTTTGTGTAACACATATTGTTTGATAGGTACATTATAAAAAATAATTATTATATTGCTCGAATTATTTGGTAGGTGTTTTATATTCTTGCAAAACAAAAAATCTACAAACCTAATCTCATAAACTGTCTTGTGACTTAATTTAGAATTCAGAAACCGAAACAAAATATTATTTTTATTGCTATAAACAAATAAACGAGCTTAAGGCTCACTTTGAGTTAAGTGCTTACCGAGGTCCATAACTAACTAATAACTAAAAACTAACAACTTCGACCTCGAATGAGGCTTTGTATTCAATAGCTTTGTATTGTACCCTTAACACCGTAGCCCATAACCAACCGCTTCTAGCCAGAAATGGCGTAAGCGTGATGGTATAACGTACCCGTAAAACCTTCCGCTATTTTAAAATTTGTGTGACAAATGGTTTCGACAACCCTAAAAGGGAGACAGTGTGATAAATTTTTGCTGTAAACACCAGCATATAAAGGGAGAAATGCTGATAGCAATCATTTGAAACGTTTTTCTACATTATTATATGCAGACGTTAGATCTTGCCAAAACAATTTACCAAAAAAAGTTAAATAAAAAATAAATAAAAAAAGGTAGTTAAATATTTATATAATATTCTATCCAAACGCGTAATACTACAAGTTAATCTAAATCCAAATATCAACGTGAATTTATATACCGAACAATATTAATCATAATTTCCATTTAATGTAAGCAGTTTTTAATCCTCTAGCAACATTTTAATATCGACATAATAAGTTTTCCTGTTAGCTTCTGTAACCGTAATGTCAAATACGTTTTAATAACCTGACTCCCTGAGTGTGTCTTCGACATAATTACCGTTCGTATGTTCTGGTCGTTCACACAGTACTAATTAATATATTCTTACGAGGTGTTTCGAATGTTCTGTTTTAGTGAATTTGTATTTTTTCTGAAAACTTGGGAGAACACTAATTTCGATCTGTGTTTGTAATGAGCCTTTTTTATTTATCTAATCGAATATCTTTTTTATTCCTTATAATTCAATCGATAAATGAAAATATTGGTGTATTCGCAAAAACAAAAGGCAATTTTACATTTTTCTTTTTAAAATAATTAAAGAAAAACAATTACTAATTCTTTGTTTAATTTTAACTGTAGTTTTTTTCTACCTTAACGAAATACAGAATTGCCAATTGCAAAAATAGTTTTTTTTTTAACTATTGAAATCTAAATGACGAAGAAAACCTCTTAGGTTTGGCTTTTTGCAATTGGCCTTTTCAAAATTGGAACACCATTGGCGATGTCATTGCACTACGTTAACAACAATGTGAGATCAGGTGGGGCGTGTGGAACCGCTTTCATTTCGCTGCACTATGTTTTCGTAATGCAAAATTACATCTTACGAATGTTTGTGGGACACAAATCCGGTTACAATTGTGAGATAGCACTTGACCTCCGAGCTTGCCATCTAAGGAACAAAACACAGTTTCATAAACATCTGGAACCGTAATTTAGCTTTTCCCACGGAATATGCTCTTAATGTTCCCCTTACAATAACCGCTTGCCATTGAAGTTAAATGAAAAATAAAAAAAGCTGACGCCATTTTGACTGACGTGTTAAAAATTCTTAACCAAAGAAAAGCTTTAGGAAATTTGAGCATCACGTGTAGATTAAAGAGACACGCTGGTATTTGAAATTGTTATTTAAAAAATTTCATGGAATTGAAATTATTTGCAAAAGAATTCTAAGCAAACCGTTAGGATGAAGGCGGTACGACTAATGTTAAAATGAGAAATACTCCCATTATTTTTTTATGTTTGAGAGATTACTGGTGGCCCGGAGGCCTTTCTTGTTTCACCAGGACAGGTGGGCGAGCAAGGGCTCAGCCAGGAGGGGTGAGTTTTGCTAAAAGCTACCCGAGCGCCTCCAAATGATACCTAAGAACTCAAAAGTAACTGCTTCGCGAATGAATCTACTATCTAACGGATAGGAATCGCGACCCGCTGAGTTTCTCAGCTGATGTTTAGGTTAGGTTGCACGTCAAACTTATTGTCGAGTTCGACGAGTACGGCTACCGGAGTCCCTGAGCCTGCTCCTAGTGTTAGAGCTAAGGGCGTGTATTCAGCGGTTATTGGATTTGATGGATCCGTGAAGACGTGTCCCATTATCTCTAACTTAAGCTATGTATGAACAAAACAAAAAAATGTACAATACAATATAATAACTGACTGCATTTTAAAATAAATTAATTACAATTAAGAAGTTTTTACATAACAAAAACCGGTACCCCTTATATCCAATCAATCACCCGTTATCGTCAAGGGTCATTTAATTTGAGCGATAAGTCACGATTATTTCTACTTATCGTTATGTAAGTGGCTTCTAAATTATGTGTAATACAAGCATGTATGAGGTACCTAATGTGACCTATAGTTCAAAAGTGAACATGATTCTATACAATTATGTAATCGATTTAATACTTGTTGCGGGTAGTCAGATGTTTTTTGTATAAGAAGCTTGAGGGATACCAGTAAAAATATTTAAGATAGCGACCCGCCCTCGCTTCGCTTCGGAAACATTAAAACACACATGAAACCAAAAAAATAAAATAATTTTTTTTTTTTAAAAAGTAGCCTATATTCATCAGGGACAATGTCGGCTTCTAATGGAAAAAGAATTTTTCAAATCGGTCCAGTAGTTTCGGAGCCTATTCGAAACAAACAAACAAACAAATCTTGCCTCTTTATAATATTAGTATAGATTAGTATAGATAATTATGCCATTGGGCTACTTTATAGAAAATCACTGGTGTTAGGACGGACTTATTTCTGCCGTGAAGCAGTAATGCGTTTCAGCTTGAAGATTGGGGCAGCCTTTGTACTGTTAAAAGCGAGACCTTAGAACTCATGTCTCAAGGTGGGTGGCGGCACTTACGTTGTAGATCTCTATGGCCTATAACCAATTAACACCAAGTGGACCGTGAGCTCGTCCACCCATCTGAGCAATAAATAAAAAATAGACCAATGGATTGATTCTCCAAGAACTATCACAATATCACAAAGCATCTCTCCACCATTAGCCAAAATCGAACATGATATATATATATATCATATATATATATCATATATATATATATATATATATATATATATATATACATTTTCGCAGATATATCAGGGCTTAATCTGTAAAAGTTTCTCATTTTTGGACAAGTAGAGGAGAAACGAGCCAAAGGCAGGGGACCAACAAGACGGTCGGACTTTATAAAGAGGACAGTTGGGGGCACCATTCAACAGGCGGTCCCCTCGCAGCGGACCGATCGTTATAGAAAGTCTTACATACGTGTGGTCGCGATCCTCAATAATGAGGGAACAACAAAGAAGAAGAAGAAGAAGAATGTGACATACATAAGTGTGTTTACAACAATATAATGACTGTTCCATTTCTGAACGTCAAAATGTCAGCGAGCGACGTCCGCCATGACACCAACTCTTTCAAATCCAGCCGCCAAGAGTAACCCATCAATTCTATATTTCTCTTATATTAAATCTTTAAATTATATTAGGAAGATTCAATAAATATCTCAAAACAATAAAATACACAGTCCACACTCAATTACTACAATGCAACAATGACAGATACACAAGTATGCAGATCTTAAAACAGTAAGTAACCTCTGGAAAATTACAGTATACTACATAGATAACGGTAATGTTGTATTGCAGTTATTATTAATGTTTACGAATTATAGTGATCTATTATCGTCAAATAAGTCGTGTGATTACCTACATTAAAAAAAAAAACACTCGGGTCTTATTTTTTTTATTGAATGGTATACTTTTTATTCAATTGGCAGCCCTAGTTGTGATTCATATTAAATATTATGATTCTCCAAGAAAGCAGTAATCATCGTTGCGCACATTGTCTAATAAGATCCCGAAAACTATCGTAATCTATACGGAAATATTCGAATACGGATAAATTATTCTTCTAATGCACGTTCGACAGTGTAGAGAAAGTTTTTGGACAATATGCGCTCAGTACTGAGGGCCACCGTCGCGGGTGACATTAATAATGCCAACATATTGCTAATTGTGAAGATTCTATTAGAAATATTAAGAACTTGTGATAATTCCATTCACTACTACACACAAATATATATTTATACAAATCTAATCCTTCTTATTGCGCTGTCTCTTACTATTTCTATGTATAAATTTGTTTAGAGGACATTAGCAGAATTATCTTACTAGGTGACTGCAAATTGCTTTAATTTCGATGTAAGATTCCTGATTCTAATAACAACTTCTCGAGAATTTCAGTTATTACTCCACAAATTACTTCATTGTGATGTCAATTCACACAATAGCTTAGGTTCCCTATCGTTCTAAACCGCACAAAGGCTAATTCATCACAGATTAAAATCTCCCTCCTGAATAGTGTTGTACTTATAAAATCTGTCACAGACTAATCGAAATGTTAAATGTTTGCGTTTCGATATTGCAACGTTAAGTCGAATTTATTTTCCGTTATTGTCGAGGTAAACGACCGATAACAAGATACATAGCATACAATCAGATAAACTAGCGTGAGAAATTGTGACCAATATCGTAAACCTTGTGTAAACTTTACGTAAATTAATAAAATCGGTTTTTTTTTAATGCTTATTTGTTTGAACGAGCTCACGGCTCACCTAGTGTTAAGTGGTTACCGGAGCATAAATTAACAACGTGAAAGTCATAACCAATTTAGAGACATGAAATCTGAGTCTCAGTTTCATATTGCAATGGCTATACAATCAGGTTAATATTATACTAGTATGCATTAGTATTATGACGTGAATGGTATTTTTTTAAGATGCACGGTACAGTCCTAAATTGCGAAATCAAATTCTAGTTACCTTTTTTAGTTTTTGTTCTTTAATAATTCGTGATCACAGAATAATTTCACAGCGATCTACCCATTAATGTCGAAAAAAAAATGTGAAAAAAAAACCGTAATTTTCAAAACAAACTACTTCACAACCTGTCATCCTGCTCACGTCAAAACTCCCAATTCTATGTTGATCTTTTTTCTGAAGCATTAACATTAATCTCCCTTTGCCTCAGGCAGTAGACGGCACGCTTTCACCGTATGTATGAGACTAAAGGTTTGGCGCCAAAATTCTCGATCCGCGATTAGATCAATAACAAAAAAACGTTACCGGTTGCATTTAAAAAAACTTTTACCGTTTAATTGGGCGCGATTATTATCGTTATTGAAGATTTGAAGCTAGTGATTTTCTTATTAACGTAACTAACCTTCAAATTAAGTATCTATTAGGAACATTAATCAATCGATCATTAAGTTTAAGTTTTATTAGATTGCTTCGCGGTTTTGGTTTGCTTTAACGTTATAATTCAGAAATAATCAAACATATTTAAGAAACAAACATTTAAGACTTGTGTCCGCAGACACGGATTCAAATCTAATCTTTACAATCATGTCTGATATTCTGTAACTCCACCCAAGAACAGTGGCTTCACTGAATTCACCATTGGATCGGAATCGCTACCACTGAGAAGATCCGGCCAGAAGTCCAGTAGGTTGCGTCTATAGGGTATTTCGAACAAAGATACTTTATAGCCTTTATTTATATTCGATTGCCATAGTGCATTTTGTGCAACTATCGATAGAAAATATTTGGACTATATTATCTATGATTTCTCTATGCATGTATGCAGGGACGTCTTAAACTAGGATGGGGCCCTTGGGCACACAAGAATTTGAGGCTCTTATTAAAAAAAGCGAATTATAATAACATTTTTTTACTGAGTATGAGACCATTTATCATAGGTAATCAAATACAGTATGATATAATATGTCATTAATGATATTAGAATGCTGCTGGTTTTTTGGTTACGATTTCGATAACGGTTTCTTTCGGGATTTCTGTTGAGCAAAATTTAGGCATAGTATATGCCTATAATAGAACCTTCTGATTACTGATTTGTGAAAAAAGTGTAATGTGCCCGACAAAAATGTTTTGAGAATAAACGTGTGAGAGAAATTGTCGGTCTTTCGGGGCCCCCTGAGAATGGGGGCCCTGGGCACGGGCCCCGTGTGCCCCTATGGTAAAAACGGTATTGCAAGGGGAGTGCTCTGAGGAATTGTTCGAGATGATACCGGCATCTCGTTTTTACCATCGCACCGCCCGCCACCGGAATAGAGTTCATCCATACTACCTGGAGCCACTGCGGTCATCCACAGTGCGTTTCCAGAGATCTTTTTTGCCACGTACCATCCGGCTATGGAATGAGCTCCCTTCCACGGTGTTTCCCGAGCGCTATGACATGTCCTTCTTCAAACGAGGCTTGTGGAGAGTATTAAGCGGTAGGCAGCGGCTTGGCTCTGCCCCTGGCATTGCTGAAGTCCATGGGCGACGGTAACCACTCACCATCAGGTGGGCCGTATGCTCGTCTGTCTACAAGGGCAATAAAAAAAAAAAAGCATGTATGTATGTAAAAGTCGACATGTGTATGTTCGTTGTAGACTCTGAAACGGCTGCACCAATCCCGTGAGGTAGCGATCGGATCAAAGATTGACCACCAAAACGAGCCGAGATTGACTATTATAAACATACATACATGTCAAAGAACTATAGGTGTTTTAACACAACGCGTGCTTTTTGTATTAGACGGAAACATGTTTGAATCGCTGTCCTAAAAATTCAATGGACTGTACAGTTAGCATGCAATAAGTTAACGAGTGACCCATTCGTCACGACTCACTCTTAAAGCGATAAGAAGCAACTGTAGTCGCAAATAAATAATGTTAACACATTTTCGAGCAGTTAGAAATTTAATAAAAAGAAATTATGCAGTTGATGGGTGAACAATTTTACGTTTTTTTTTATCGAAACGAATTTATATTTTGTTTAATAGGTGATCTAATTTCTATACCGAAATGAATGAATACTTTGCTTACGGGCCAACCCACTGAGTTTCTTGCTAGATCTTCTTAGTAGCTCGCGATTCCGATACGGTCGTAGATTCTGCGAAACACTGCTCTTGCTAGGGCCAGTGTTAGCAACACTCCGGTTTGAGCCCCGTGAGCTCAACTACACGTTAGGGTGAAGCCTCTCAAGGCTATCAGCATAGGTAGGAAGAAAAAAAAAAAGCACTGCTCTTGTTAGGGCCAGTGTTTGTAAACTCTCTCAGTTTGAAACCCGTGAGCTCACCTACCAGCCAGGGGGTAGGGTAGCAGCTTCTTAGCCTAGCAGCGAATGGTAGAGAAAAAATATGAACAGAAGTAGATGAAATAGGTAGGATCGTGGTACCAGCCCGTGCGGACTTACAAAGCGTCTCACCAGCAGTAAATGCCGGTTGGCGATTTCAGTAATCTGGTAATAATCAGAGAACGCCGCTCTGGCTGAGTCTTTGCTCGCCCACCTGTCCTGGTGAAACTGGAAAGGCCTCCGGGCCACCCGTAAATATTCAATCATAAAAAAAAGAACGCTGCTGCCCATTCTTCCATTAATCCCTTAGGTGTCGTTTTAAGCTACATCCACGGGAAGAGGTGAGGTTATGTAGTTCAAGTCCGCGACGCGGCAAATATCTGTCTTCTTTTCTATTTTAAGTTTTTCTAATTTAATTAAATTATTAGTGCACGGAGTAAAAATGTTTATGACTCAATTCTCTGACGCCATCTCGTATATCTCTGATGTACTACTTATCTTGTATTGTTATTCGATGTTAGTATAATGATACCTCAAAACTATACCTACAAGATGGCACTACAAAACAATGCCACGATAAAGCGGTATCAAACATTTATTTATAATAAAATTATTTTTGTTTTTATTTTCTGTAATTTATTTAATAAAATGTCTTCTTTTTTTATAAAAGTCACCTGGATGGTGCAATTTTGGAAAGTAAGATATCTTAATGAACCTATTAGAACTGCGTCAAATTGTTGCCCAGCGGTAGATAATATTAATAGGGAATGTCTATAGAAAATATTAACACAAAACTTTACTTTTTTCATCGCATTAGTTGATTGCCTCTTTAGTAGTATAAAGGTTAGTGAGATTGTTTATTGACGACACTGGGTCAAATACTTGTACTATACTGTCGGATCTATATATAAATTTATAATCCTAGTTTTACTATTTTTAGCTAATTTATTAATTTTTGTTTTCAGGTAAGTTGGAGATTGTACTCAACATCTGCAGATTAGTAAGTCAGAAAAGAACATAACATTTCAAACAGGATAATAGCTTTGTTGATTTTAAAACGTAGGTAGCCGTTTGAACCCAAATCTAATATTATAGATTATGTTCAATACATAAGGTTCATTGTTAAAGCATTGTTGTACTCTCAAATACGTTTTAAATCGTTTTGTTACAGCAAATTCGTAAAACAAGAACTTTAATTGCACCTACAATAATAATTTAAGTTGATACTTTGTGTTTTATAGATCGGAATATCATCATACAGCCCGACACGCACTTATCTGGTTTTGTTCACTTTAGATTATCGTCGCCCATAAGGAATTAATCCTACATAAAAGAAGGTCGTACGTAAAATAATTTGCAATTTTATCGAACCATTAACGTTTTTATTAAATAGTAACAATCGATTTTCTAAATAGTTGTTTTGAAATCGATTATGATGTTCGATTACTGAAAATCATTCAAATCGCAATAATTACTTGAGCGAGAAATCTTATTGAGTAGCGATACTAATGACATCTACATGTCGGAAAAGGAAACATGATGATTCGCGCCTTTTACTCGTTTAAAAGTCTTAGTTAAGAATTGTTCGAATGTCCAAGATATTTTATTAGAAAACTTGATCACGTTGCCGATGATATGCTAACGGCAGTATTTCTGGCTAAATTGCTGACATGTCCTCGGAACTGTGAGGAAAAGATGGCTTAGAATTTACGTGACTGAACAGCATGTTGCTGAATAGATATTGAGACTCCTTTCTATTCCCATCGTGTGTATACAATAAGCTTGAACTCCCGATTGTACGCCCGATCTACTTTACGGCAATATGCAAAATTTTTGTTCGAGCAAAATAAAAATAGCAAAATATTGTTCAGTTCAAAATTATTAGTAATGTAACTTATACAATAAATTATACTCTTTGTTGATCAATACAATCTAATTTCACCCGATTGAAATTTTTTTCATAATTACTGAATAATTAAACGTTGAGCGGTGAATAATCGTTTTCTGTGAAATAAGGCTATGTGAACTTCGTTAGTTTTCTTGATTTAGCCTCTTGTATTATTGTGTATCTTTTAAAATATGTTTTAATATATTTAAAACTAGCTGAGTCCCGCGATGTTATCGCGGTTATTGTCATAACGCGGGTGACGCCGCGGGTTGAAGCCAGTCTAAAAAAGTCCTTTTATCATCAGCTAGCTATCAGTGAAAGTCCCGTCAAAATCGGTCCAGCCGTTCCAGAGATTAGCCGGAACAAACAGACAGACAAATAGAGAGAAAAAATATATATTTTGTTATATGTATTGTGTATAGTAAGTTAAGTAAGCTTTTAAAAGTGGTTAGTTTATTATTACAAACAGATACTCCAATTTTATTTATTTGTATAGATTAAAACAGATATAATTTTACCAACCAACATTCAATTGAGAGTCCCAATTCTCTGTTTGAGTTATTTAAAAAGTGCACAATATTCTCGATCAGTAATTCTCTTTCTTAATTAAATTTACTAGAGCCTGAAATGCACTAGTTATAGAGGCAGGAATGTACATTCATTTATTGAAGTATTCATATACAGATTTACTTCCTTTTGTTTCATTTCGCTTACACTAGATGGCGTTAAATTAAATTTATTATGATACGAATGTTGTTTTCGTAATTTATACTGACGTATCGCTTGGCCTGAAGGTTAAAACGACGCGACCCTTTGTAATCAAGTATGAGCGTCTGTGCGTGTAGTGGTTCGATTCTCGGCGCACCTTTATATAATCCCATTTTATTCTGGCGCCTTGGACATTTTGTCACGATGCCTTGCATTATGGGATAGAATATTAGGTCGAGCAACAAGTTGATATGTCCAACGAGACTTCAGCTTCTGTTAAACTTCCTAACATTTTTTTTTTCATACTAGATTTAATATTTGTGAAAGCTCCCCAAAATTTAAAAGCGAAATCAAAATAATTATTAAATAACTTTATTGTATTGCTGCTGCGGTGAGTATCAGACGAGCAAACCAATGATTTTACTAATAGCAGATTTTAACCCTTGACCGGGTACCATCGATAGATCGACTCTATTAATGCGAATAAAATTCAGAGCATCGAAGTACTGACTATTTGCATAGATTGATTATAGGTGTTAGATTTCGATCTGTAAGTACGGACGTGCCATAGCGCGCGCGCGAATGTATAACCTTTTTAATAAATTAATAATAATTAAATATTAAAACGCCTACTAAATTTTAATGAGCAACATTGAATTTTTTATTTATGTTTTCCTACACCATTACACTTCAATTAATCGCCGTGCCAAGGTAACTTATTCGCAACATAAAAATTAAAGAAAAACCTGTATAGGGAAAACACTAGGCTCAGGATCGATTTTGAAGTTTTATTCAAGAAACCCAAGCATCCAATAATAATAATAAATATAAAATATTTATAAATATAAATATAAAATTATGTAGCTGTGAATTTAACGTTGATTTTTATATTTTTTTAAAATTAAAGTTTTTTATAAGGTCCTTTGTTTTTAAAAAAAAACCTTCAGCAACTTCCGCAAAATATGTGAAAATAAGCTCAGCACTAAAATACGGCCTTTACAATAAAATTGTTTAAACAAAGCAACACTTACACCATGTTGGCATCGAAATTTTTGCACACTCATTTACAACCTATTATTCCTTCTATATCTATTCAAAATAACTCAGCTGACTGAAATTCATATTTAAACGTAATTCAGTAATTACCGTCGCTGTTTGAAAAAAAAAATCATTTAATTTTCACGAGGTATTTAGCTACCACACCCGGTAGCTGTTACCTACGGTTCTTGCATTGCGCAACCGACTAATTGCCGAGTTAAGCCATTAGCGTACAATGCCCCCGATGGGCCCTCTAATTGTTTCGCCCTAATGAGCTGTAATAGTGGCCCTTTTGTTTTCAGTCAGCACGGCCAAGACGAAACGTTTTGAATGTTCTCAAACTCGTTGCGATACGGGCTTTCAATTTCAATCTACCTTCTATTGTGAATTCGAACGAAAACGGAAAAATATAATGCTCATTCTTAATCTATATCCGTATCTATATATATAAAAAATTAATTGCTGTTCGTTAGTCTCGCTAAAACTCGAGAACGGCTGGACCGCTTTGGCTAATTTTGGTCTTGAATTATTTGTGGAAGTCCAAAGAAGGGTTAAAAGTTAGAGAAATATGTTTTTTTTTATTGCTTAAATGGGTGGACGAGCTCACAGCCCACCTGGTGTTAAGTGGTTACTGGTGCCTATAGACATCTACAACGTAAATGCGCCACCCACCTTGAGATATAAGGTCTAAGGTCTCAAGTATAGTTACATAAATGCTCGGAATTAAGTAAAATAACAATTTTGTTTTTCCTTTGATGTGCCCCCGTCGGACGGATTCCTTTTATTTGTTTTAAGTTGATTTTATACAAAAGTTTAGGTTTGTTATTTATCGATTGAGGCACTACGAAGTCTGCCGGGTCAGCTTGTTTTTAAAAAAAATCAAAATAATATTCTATTACGTCTCTATTTAATATGGAACATGTAATGCAATCGGCATTTTTGAATTTAAAATTGATCTAACATTAATAGTACACAATATTTACAATAATTTGCGTCATTCATTAAAAATACCTACACTCATACGTACATAAATGGTAGGGAAATCAAATATATATTTTTTAATTGTGATTCCTAGTTCGAACGGAAGATATGCCATAAATACAAAATGCAAATGCAAAACGACAGTAATTCGTCTGGGATGCAAACTACGCCTAATTCAGAGACTAAAGAAAAATTGTATTTATTTAATCAGTTTGGTGGAAACGTTTTTGTTTAGATAAATACAACATGGCGATGGATTCCAATAATGCTACCCGCATGTTGCCTTAACTCGCTAAGTAATGGATCTCTGTCATTGCTGCACTTGTTGTGGGACATTAATTGCTTAGCGGACTCCAGTTTTGTTTTTAATAGCGTAGTTATCGGGGTCGCTCAATCGAAACACGACTAAATAAAAAATTAAATAATTCTTTAGTCTACAAATTTCTGTAAAGAACTATTTCGAATGTTGATTGTCTGTGATTAGCTTGTTAGCATTGCGTTGGCTTTGTTTATTATGAAGTCCTCGTGGGCTAAAGGATAAGACGTCCGGTGCATTCGTATGTAGGCGATGCATCAGTGTTCGAATCCCGCCGGCAGGTAATAATTTTTCCAATGAAGTGAACTTCCACGGTGAAGGAATATCATCGTGCAATAAAAATCAAATCCGCAAAATTATAATTTGCGTAATTACTGGCGGTAGGACGTCTTGTGAGTCAGTGCTTGTGGTACCTATACCACCGTCCTGCCTATTTCTGCCGTGAAGCAATAACGTGTTTCGGTTTGAAGGGTGGGCCAGCCGTTTTACTACTAAAAGGAGACCTTAGAACTCATGTCCCAAGGTGAGTGGAGGCATTTACATTGTAGATGTCTATGGGCTCCGGTAACCACTTAACATCAGGTGGGCCGTGAGCTCATCCAACCATCTAAGCAATAAAAAATAAAAAAAATATATAGAGAGTCTTAGCAGTCGATCTGATGATCTTAGCACAGGGTATCCTTCTGTTAAGATGAATGAAAATTTTTCCCATAGCCATCGCGATGTAAAACACTACCTTTCAGGGCAGAAATAGTAATGAACATAACAGCAGCCATATTTTTTAAGAAATTATCTAAATTACGCTGTAATCCTGGAGGCTATTAATTTTGTTAACTGCTTCGACATGTATCCACATGGTTAGGTCTTGGAACATTTTTTATATTTCACAACGCCTTTGGTACGGCATATTAAAAAGTAATTTACAAATGAACCTTTTAGTACTATTGATTACTATTGACAATTTCATAATGTCAAGATACATTTCATTAGTTGAGACACATTTGTGAATTGTGAAATGTGAATTTACGCTTTATGTACACAAGATGGTTTTACAATCGATTTAAATACTCAATACGTAAGATTTACGAGACACGACAAGTATTAAATGAAATCCGCTGGTTGAATGTCGTAAATCGTAATCTCAAACTTTACAGAACCAATTTGTGTAGATAATTTATAGTTCAACCAATCCAATAAGCAATGGGTTTACTGATGGAGTGTTTTATTTATTTGTAATACATATATTATTTTACTGATGGTAGGACTTCTTGTGAATCCGCACGGGTGGCTACCACCACCCTGTCTGTTTCTGCCGTGAAGCAGTAATGCGTTTCGGTTTGAAGAGTGGGGCAGCCGTTGTAACCATAAGGAGACCTTAGAATCTTAGAACTTATATCTCGAGGTGGGTGGCGCGTTTACGTTGTAGATGTCTATGGACTCCAGTAACCACTTAACACCAGGTGGGCTGTGAGCTCGTCCACCCATATAAGCAATAAAAAAAAAGAAACACAACAACCTTATGTTTACTGCTTTGAAGATACAAATTTTAAATTTTGTTATAGCTTATGTTCAGTAAACCGTAAATATCATATCCACGAGTGAAATACTATTTGGTTTAAGCGACATTTTTGCAATTTTACAGCAGAGCCATTTAAACTTTAAATTTTATTTAGAAAAAATATCATAACAAAAATACTTCTTCAGTTATTTAAATAAAGTAAACTTAATTATAGTTCAGTTAAAGACATCGAACTGTTGTTGCTAATACCAAATAAAACGCACCTTTAACTGCAAATATAAAAGTGGCGTATTAATCGAAATTTTGCTTATGCCAACTAACCTTTCACCGCTCGATGGTATACTTAGTTATCTAAGCAATAATAATTGTAAATAGACACGCTTTAACAAAAACCGACTTTAAATAGAAAAAAAAGATATTCCAAAACAAATTAATACACAAACAATAATCATCGATATCGGTTGGCGTGATATTGAGTTGAGTTATTCATCTATTTGTCGCGTACGTACTTAATGCAAATTGAAGACTTATATGATTTCCTCATGGATACCAATATCAGAATTGGACTATGAGCTTTCTAATTAAAAAAGAATCATCAAAATCGATTCATCCAGTCAAAAGTTATGAGATAACAAACATAAAAAAAAAACATACAGTCGAATCGAGAACCTCCTCCTTTCCTGAAGTAGGTTAAAAAATAAAAACATTGGACCGGTTGTCATGCAGTTATAAATCGAATCTGTCGGCTTTATCATGCTTATTCAATAATCCATTCGGAATGATCGCAAAGCAAAACCATTCCTATTGAGATGTTTGTTTATCGCTCAAGGCACAGTTTCACGGTGTGCCCGAAACCTTTCGCATCATTACCGTAACTCAAAACGTTTATAACATTAAACATTAATACAAAACCTTATTAAATTCTCCTTACATTATTATATGGACGGTCAGGAATTACGATACCGATGCAGCGGTTTAATTTCAAATGTACACAACAGGACCATATGTTTTGTATTAATGTTGGCAGCTATGTGAATTGTTGCGCGGGCTGCGGCTGGGGTTTCGTATTGTCATCGTTTTAAGCCTTCGTCAAACAAAACGCGTACTTAGCGCCGCGTACATAACGTCGCGCTCTTTTCAGTCTTCGTCAAACAGAACGCGTAATTAGCGCGCGTCAGGGCGCTAAACTGACGCCGCTGTAGTACAACACATCTCGGCGTCATAGCGTAGCGCTCTGACGCGCGCTAATTACGCGTTCTGTTTGACGAAGTTGACTTTGACTTTAAGTAGACTCAAGCTAATAAAGTTTTCGTTTAGTTCGAACGTTTTAAACGTCAAAAACTTTTACTGGTGGCAGGACAACTGGTGAGTCCGCACGGGTAGGTGCCACTACCCCGCCTATTTCTGCCGTGAAGCAGTAATTGCGTTTCGGTTTGAAAGGTGGAGTAGCCGTTATATCTCAAGATGGGTGGCGCATTTACATTATAAATGTCTATGGGCTCCAGTGACCACTTAACACCAGGTGGGCTGTGAGCTCGTCCACCCATATAAGCAATAAAAAATAAATAAATAAAACGTTATGATTTTAAAGTATTTTTAGAAATATTTTTTTATGCTCCTTTTGTATGCTGCTCCGTCTTAGTTAGTTACCAGATTCCGTAGACCTAACACGAAAGCCATGATATTAAAATCTGAATATTGTTGTAAAATGAGATAGATGCAGTTTGTTATTGAGCTTATGGGGATTTACTAAAAAAAATCCTACCCCCTCATTGGTAGCTTGGAGGCCTATTTCTACTACGCGCGTTCTGATAGATCAGCTCATGGGGATCAAACTGAGAGAACTTGCTAACACCAGCCCTAACAAGAGCAGTGCTTCGTTGACAAGATCCGATGAGAAACTCACTTGATTGTGTCTATGGGGAATTTGCCATTGCCACATATTATTACTAACATACCTACATGTTTGTTTTTTATTTATTCGGAAATGGCTGGACAGGAAATTTCAGGAAATATTCATATTAGCATAACTAGCGACCCGCCCTCGCTTCGCTTCGGAAACATTAAAACACACAGGAAACAAAAAAAAATTTTTAAAAAATAAATAAAAAAGTAGCCTATGTTCATCAGGGACAATGTCGGCTTCTAATGGAAAAAGAATTTTTCAAATCGGTCCAGTAGTTTCGGAGCCTATTCGAACAAACAAACAAATCTTTCCTCTTTATATTAGTATATATAGAATACTAATGATTTTGTGAAGATTTACGAAGGATTTGTTTTTTTTTCGATTGATTCTCTATGTATTTGGTTGTCGGTAATTATAGTCTATTGAATAAAAAGTATTTTAAAATCTGATAGAATACAAGATGCTGTTAAGTAGAAGTTTTTTTTAAATATCTGTAATTCCAATCGAATGGCTGATTCGCTTCAGAAATAGTCACTATTAGGATCAGGATTCCCAATATTTAGGGCTTAAGTGGTAAACAAGGATATTGACATCGGCGCCGCATAATTGGCGCAAAAATGGCGCGCAAAGCAACGTTTAAAATGTCAATAGATATGAACCACGCTACAACGATTATACGCTGGATATTTACAGCAATAATTCTTATTTCAATATTGTTAGAGTCTAAAATTTAACGTTATCATAATAGTTTAGGAATGATAATTTTGTAATAGGCCCGACGCAGTAACGATCGTTGTGATCGTCGATGATAATTTCTATAGACTAGTGGGCTTGTTAATGTCGCGCCAACCGATTTTTGTAATTATTAATTAAAATTAAAGGCCAATATCAAACCAGTAAATGTAATACAGAAAATGAATTTAAATCTTAAAGTGTCAGTGATTATCGTTCAATTTTGATTATTAAACGAACACTACTTTGATTAAAAACACTGCCTCAAAAATAACGTGTGATGCGGGATTACTGAGTTGTCTTGTTTTTTATTCTTCCACGGTATGTTTTACGCACGATCGAAAGAGACAAGAAACAGGTCTAGTTTTGTTTCAGTGGGATGTGCCATTTATGTTGGGGTCGTTATAAATTATTTTTTTATTGCTTAGATTGATGGACGAGCTCACGGTCCACCTGGTGTTAAGTGGTTACGGGAGCTCATAGACATCTGCAACGTATATGCCGCCACCTGCCTTGAGATATATCTCAGTATAGTTACAACGGCTGCCCCACCCTTTAATAAATATTGCTATAAATGCACTTTTTTATTGCCCTTGTAGGCACACAAGCATACGGCCTACCTGTTGGTAAGTGGTTACCGTCGCTCATGGACATCAGCAATGCCAGGGGCACAGCCAAGTCGCTGCCTACCATAGCATATTATGTTGAAGACAGATTTATTCTTGAATGTTAAAATTAAGAAACCTAAACATTTATAAATAATGTTTGAATGTCAGATGATTATTTCTTTTGAACATTTTTTTCGGATTTCTGTGTATTATTAAAGAAGTGAAAATATACTTTTCTGATCTAGTTTAGTAATAAAATCTGTCTGAATAAGGAACTTCGTAAATAAAAGAAGGCTCATTAAAAAATATGTAATATAAATACCACAGACCTACGATATACCGAAGAAGTAAACTTGCTTTATAAAGAAATACTGACAATAAAGTAATTCATAAGAAGCTATGGGTGGCAAATCCAGTAGTAAGCGGGGTCAGATTAAAAGCTCAAGTGCCGTTAGAGCTAATTTCCCTTCACAAGAGCTTTGAGAGCTAACAAGCTTGGTCGTTTGATAGTCTGTGCCTAATAAGGATCAACGTCAACTGATTGTGAACGATAAAATTAAAGCTAAATAAATATTTTATTGTGGATTTAAAATATTTTACGGCTCATTCTCGTCTTTATTGTGCTCATAATAACAACTTTCAATTTATTATGTAAAGTAATATGTGAACAATAGCTCAGAGACCAGCTAATAGCAATTGATCACGAGGACGTAGTTTTATAAAAAAAAATATATTCTTTTTTTGGTCTTTTTTATTTTGGTGTTGTTCAACCCAAGGCCTTTGCTGAATTCACTGAAACGGGTGAGCGAGGGAAGGGAGGATTTGCTGGCATCTACGTGATATCGCGGCAGTAATAGGCAAGTGAAACCACAGGTACAATCTGGTCGTGTCACGGCACATTCTACCACCAGTACACAAGGTGGTCAAGGAAATTAGGTACGAAAAGAGGGCAGAGCACACGACAGTTGATGCTTCAAGAATCTTAGTCGGATTAATAAGATCTTCTGAAGAATAAGAAATTTAAAAATAAGAATCCTTTAACCACTTCTCGAATACATTTCTGTTTTTAGACATCATTATTCTCAAGCGCCGATAAATAGTAACTTGCTTTATCCGCATAAATATATATATTTTTTTATTATTATTATTTTTATAGATGAGTATTAAAACACAAAAATCTAACTATCTACATATTTTTTGAATGATACTTTCGAATGATACGATTAATCGCAAAGTGCTCAAAATAATAACGGTAGGTACGCGAGAGAGAAAAAAAAATGAAAAATTCGATTTCATGAAATTTAGCACGCATTCATATTGCATGTGCATTTTTAATACGAAATAAAATTTCTTTGTAATAACTTTTAATGTTCGCGTGCGTGTAATTGAAGATATTATTTTAAACGTACGAAAGTTCGCGGTGACCGAAATTTCTGTGCGAAAAAACAACATCGTACAAGCCCCAAGTAATTTGTACGACGCCATTTTTATTTTTTTTATTTTTTTTCAAGACAAATTATCTTCTTCACACGAAATATTCGGTTAATTGCTTCATTTTACAACCGACGTGTCGGCTCTCGGAGGTGTCGGCGCGTATAATTGAAACATTTAATAAAATCGATTCTCAAAACGATTTCAGGACCACATTGTTTCGACGTGATTCAAATTCAGTTTCGTCTCTAGTGGCCGGGCCAATCCAATTACATATTCATTGTTTACAAAATCGATAATATCTTCTTCTATATATATAAAAATAAATTGCTGTTCGTTAGTCTCGCTAAAACTGGAGAACGGCTGGACCAATTTGGCTAATTTTGGTCTTGAATTATTTGTGGAAGTCCAGAGAAGGCTTAAAATGTAGATAAATATGAAAATGCTCGGAATTAAATAAAAATAACAATTTTGTTTTTCCTTTGATGTGTCCCCCGTCGGACAGATTCCTTTTGTTTGTTTTAAGTTTATTTTATACAAAAGTTTAGGTCTTTTATTTATCGACTGAGGCACTACGAAGTCTGCCGGGTCAACTAGTCTATAATAAATATTTAAGTAAAATTTCATAATGTACAAAGAGCGATATTACGAAATACGTCCCGTAAATCCATTTCTTTCTGCTATCAAGGGCTCGGATCGTAATTAATTATATGTCGATTTTTTCGCCCATTAGTTAGTGTTATCGATTCGGCACAGCAATTAGGTTAAGGCCCATCTCTAGCGGAGTGATCATGATTGATTACAGGTTTAGCTTATTATCTCCTGCCTAGTTTTATCGGCGATCAGGATGACACGTGAACGAACGCCATTACCACGTAGCTGGCTTGTTCGCATTAAAGAGCCACATTATTATGAAAACTTCAGAAGGGTTTTCAATATAAATATTCTGGTGGATTGTTATTAAAATTCTGTTACAACAATATTTTTTGTTTACCTTATGGAAGTTGAAGATAATTAATGGAGTTTTGTTTTCATTTACTTTGTTATTCTGTAAAGCTTAATTCATTATAAACATTTGATTGATTATGAAAGATTACTTTTCAAACGAGTAGGTAGGAGTAGGAAAGAGAATTTAGTTTTTGAGATGCAATGATATGTTAATACAAGTACTCAATTTTTTAATTGAACTGTTTTAAATAGGGTCACTTCGATGGAACTTCTTCGAAGTGCAGAAATTTTCCATCGGGAAATGAAGATTAAGCTTAGAGGTTGTTTATGATAATTCCACCATCTTTTTTATAAAGTCACTACTTGCGACATCGCCGCGTTCCTTCACAGAGTGTTTCCAGAGAACAGTTTCGCTGTGTTCCAACAGGCTCCGGATTCAAATTCCGCCCCGAGTTTCCTCGACGCTATTAATTTATAAAACTTTAAGCTATTAAAAAAAATTTTTTATACAAATATTTTCCGATTTTGGATTATCGAACAAATAAATGTTGACACGAACTAATGGAATGATACTACATTTTTTAATTAGTAATTTGGGTCTTAGGTACTTGATTTATACAATACTAGCGACCCGCCCTCGCTTCGCTTCGGAAACATTAAAACACACATGAAACCAAAATGTTCATCAGGGACAATGTCGGCTTCTAATGGAAAAAGAATTTTTCAAATCGGTCCAGTAGTTTCGGAGCCTATTCGAAACAAACAAACAAACAAATCTTTCCTCTTTATAATATTAGTATAGATAAACCATAATATAGTGGTTACTTTAAATATCTTAATTAACTACAGTTTTTGGAGTCGCTCGGTGAAGCAAGAGCTAAGTGTCTTGGGCATGACGTGGAAGGAGCTAGAACAGACTGCCCAAGACCGATGTAAATGGAAGGGTTTGATTCGAGCCCTACACCCCAGCAGAGGGTAATAGGAAAGAATGAGGATGAATAATAATAATAATATAACACTTTATTGAACACCATATGTACAGAGTAAGCATATAAAACAAATAATAGTCGATCTCTTGCAGGCAACCTTGCAGGGAGAGAAATAAGCGAACTGGACGGTGCTATATCTTAATAAACTTACATAAAAATATATACTAATATACACATGTAAAAAATAAATACAATATAAGATAGACTTACGATTAAATACAAATAAATACTAAAAATATGCAAGTAAATACAAAATAAGTAGCAACTTGTACAGTTATATCGTTGTAGCCATATTATTGTGCAAGGTAGTGCGATTTTAATCTGAACTTGAAAATTGATGAATGATGAACTACAGTTTTTTAATAGTAGTTGCTGTTTATATTCCAGTGGGCGGCATGTCTCGCGGTGGCAGCGGGGCAGGCAAGACGGCCACAGCCAAGCGGGTCCCTCCACCGGCGGTGCCAGGAGACGCGTTCGGGACCCCACAGCACAGACACTCCGGCTCCAGCTTCGGCTCGCAAGGATACGCGTCCTGTGAAGACCAACCATACCCGCAACCACCAGACACGCCATCCCATACCAGAGGTGAGAATAAAATTTTGGTAACCACCCCTAACCTATGATGAAAGTGAAGTTTTTCATACAGATCGATTGTAGCGGCAATAGATATGCCGCTCTTGAAATTGTTATTGTTATTTCTGGACTTGAGATTTCAGTGAAATTTAAAGATGTGTATATAATCGCCACCAATTAGAATAGAGCTGTGTGTGACGCTAGAAACGTTTGCAGTTTCAATTGGTTAAGAATATTGTTCCCTGACCCCACTATCCTATAAAACTGTACGATTACTGATACAGGATACACACGGCAACTGGTTTTTCAAAAATTCGCATCTTTTAATTTCACTGAAATCTCAAATCCAGAAATATTAATAACAATTTTAAAATACAAATTCAATGATTTCAAGATGGGTGGACGAGCTCACAGCTCACCTGGTGTTAAGTGGTTACTGGAACCCATAGACATCTACGACGTAAATGCGCCACCCACCTTGAGATATAAGTTCTAAGGTCTTAACTATAGTTACAACGGCTGCCCCACCCTTCAAACCGAAACGCATTACTGCTTCACGGCAGAAATAGGCAGGGTAGTGGTACCTACCCGCGCGGACTCACAAGAGGTCCTGCCACCAGTAAAAGGGTGATGACCAGTGATGACCAGTGATGACCAGTGATGACCAGTGATGACCAGTGATGACCAGTGATGGGAAATGTTTGCGAACCATATTGTCAATGTTGAAATCTTGGATTATATTGTATTAATTTAATTACAGATGACCATTCCGACTACGGAAGCACGGTGTCCGGAGTCAGCGGTGCTAGTAGCAGTCTCGGTAAGAGTCCGGCTGGTGGAGGAACTTTCACGTTTCCCCCGCCCGCCCAACCGCTGACACACAAAGCCGCCGTATACTACCATCATCAGCTGGCCCTGAGCGATGATCAGGGAATCGATATGACGCAGGTCAGTAATATTAATAATAGCTACCGGTCCCCCGGTAGTAGAAATTCGACTATAATTAATTGAAATTATAAGTTTGTACACTATTATGATTCTATTATCAAAGACTATTTATTATACTCCTATAATCACAGTGAAATACGAGACTACACTTTAGACAAATATTAATAAAGACAAACAATATTTAATCTATTCTTAATCAGACCACAGACTTTAGGCAATAAGAAAAGTTTGACAATAAACAAATATGTAGTATGCATGCTTGTGTGGGTCAAATACATGGTAGTGTGTGTAATGTTTTTTTATTGTCATAATGTATTTTTAAGCATAATTAAAAAAAAAATACATTCTGCACTCCTTCTCTATATTCTCTATAAGTGTGGGAAATTTCATACTTCTCCGTCTGAGAAATTTTCGTAAAAAGGGGTACAAAGTTTTTGCTTCACGTATTAAAATATAGATAAATAATTATTTACTTATTTCTCCCTCTCTTTTTATTTGTTTCCCTTGTAAGCAGACGAGCATACGGCCCACCTGATGGTGAGTGGTTACCGTCGCCNTGCACTCCTTCTCTATATTCTCTATAAGTGTGGGAAATTTCATACTTCTCCGTCTGAGAAATTTTCGTAAAAAGGGGTACAAAGTTTTTGCTTCACGTATTAAAATATAGATAAATAATTATTTACTTATTTCTCCCTCTCTTTTTATTTGTTTCCCTTGTAAGCAGACGAGCATACGGCCCACCTGATGGTGAGTGGTTACCGTCGCCCATGGACTTCAGCAATGCCAGGGGCAAAGCCAAGCCGCTACCTACCGCTATTTATAGTGACTTCGAATTTAAAATAATTTTAAATACATTCGACTGTCTTTAGCAGAGTCCCGGCCGGGACAGCCCCGGGTCGTCATCAGGATCGGCAGGCTCAGGATCTCGACACTCCTCAGCCTCCCTGGACAGCGGCAGGGCGTCAGGTCGGATGCCGCACCACCACCACGCCACCTGTCACTGTGGCAACTTGGCCGAGAGAGTCCGAGCTATGATAGCTCAAGGTCTACCTGTGAGTTAACGTTTCTTTTACTAATCCCTACTCCCGTACTTAATATAATAAATGTGAAAGTGTGTTTGTTTATTTTTTCCTTCTTTCATGTCGAAACAGTTTGACGTTATTGATATTTTTTTAAGTATTAGTTCAGGCAAGTGGCATATGCTATCTTTTATACCGAAAAAAAAAAATATGTCATTCTGATGGGAAACGACACAGAATCCCACAGCTGCAGTCTCTACATCCATTCTTTTTTGCTTTCTTACCTAAGTTTGTAGCCTTGAGAGGGTATGCCAGCGCAACCGAGCGAGTAAGTGAGCTTTCGGGGCTCTGAAGGCGTTACTAACACCAGCCCTAGCAAGAGCCGTGCTTCGCAAAAATCTGCCATCGCATCGGAAACGCGACCCACTGAGAAGATTCGGCGAGAAACTCAGTGGGCTGTGTCTGTGGGTTAAGTGATAGCAACAGTATCGTCATGTATTTTCTTTACTCAACCATCTCGTCCCTATCTTCAGTCCGGTTAGAATTTGATTCTGCGGTCAACTATTCATCCAGTTTGGAGGGTGTCTTAATAAGGGCTCCTATTACAACAAAAAGCGAACTCGGAAGTCATGTTTCGAGACCTAATGTGTCCTGTATCCTAATGCGCGTAATCGTTTGAAAAACTGCAAGTTTCCCTATCTCCGTTAAAACTTATTTAAAGGCAATTCTAAACAAGCGTAACTTAATTCCAGGATTCAGACATTATCCACTCGTGCTTAGCTGACCTCCAAATGGAGGAGTACGCGCGGCTCTTCATAGAGGCTGGGTACGATCTGCCGACCATAACAAGGATGACTCCCGAGGACCTCACGGCTGTCGGCATCAAGAAACCCAACCACCGCAAGAGGTTAAAGGCAGAGCTCGCCAATCTCAACGTACCGGATAACTTGCCAGACTACATACCGGTATGCCTGTGAACGTTACATTAAATATTATTATTTCTGCAAATTCTGCTATGTCCAAAATCCGTGGGACGGCGGGATGGATGTAATGTACTCTGCGTCAACCCTGTCCCGCCGTCTCAATGGCCCCGACTGGGCTCCGGCCCGGTCCGAGGTAGGGCGCCGGTTGTGAGTGGCAGGAGTTTTTAGTGAGGTTCAACTCCCACATACCCCACCTGCCGCGTGGGTGGGGATTCGGCGATTTACTCTTGTGGGAATTTTTTTTTCCAAAACCCACGTTTGGTTTCACCTTCAACTTTATTTCCGTTTCAAGTGCTGTTTTTTTTCCTACTTATTCGCTGGTAGCCTAAGAGGCCATCCCAAATACGCCCAGACGGGAGGTGAGCTCTAATTCTGTCTTTGCTTATGATTTTTAAATAAATCCTTTTATATTCCAGGGTTCCTTAGAAGAATGGTTGCGTCTTCTACGTCTGGAAGAGTACGGGCCAGCCCTAGTGGCGCAGGGCTATCGCACCGTGCACGACGTCACTCAACTCGCTTGGGAGGTACGTTGTAGGCAAAACGCATATTGAATATTTGAATAATGAAAGTATTAACAAAATTGTTTCAATTATAAGAAAATAAAATTTTATCAAGAAATAAAACCGACATAAACGTAGTCGAAGTCAATTTGTTTTTGTTCTTCGCAATAATGTCACTCTTGACGGAGTGGTCATGATCGTCATGTATTGTTGGTAGGGGTAAACATGAAGCGTCTCGCGATGTCCCGCCATCCCTCCCTGCTCGAGGCCATCCTACTGCACTGATTTAGAGAACCTCCCACTGTAGTTTTGATTTACTTGGTCCGCGCATTGGTACATCCTCCACACGTCGTTCTCTTGGGTCGTGACTTCCCCGCTGCATCAATATCCGACTATGCTCCATCTGCTGCGATCCTTGGCTTCGTGAAGGGCATCGTGGAACTTGATGCCATCTCGTGGGACTGCGTCCTCTGGGATGTTTGTCCTCTATCTTGCCCCCACCATCAGCTGCTCAAAATTGTGACCCTCCTTGGCATTGGTACCGAAGTCAATAAATATGTATGCATTATTCAGGACAGCTCAAAAACTACTTGTCAGATATTAAAACTTAGAACCAAAGAGAAGCATCGACTATAAAATAAAAAATTGAATCACCAAACTCAGTTCACCTATAAAAAAATACATACGAATTGAGAACTTCGTCTTTTTTTGGTGTAAAAATGGTGAAGATCTAATTAACGCAACTTATTTTATTAGGATCTAGAGGACATGGGAATAGTGCGGCTTGGTCACCAGAAGAAAATACTGCTTGCCATTAAAAGAGTGAAAGACATTAGAGCAGGGAAGAGGAGCATCAGCAACCAGGGATCCTTGGACTTTACAAGGATACAGCCGGGCCAGGTCGGTGCAGAGCGTGAACTAATTAATGAAACTGGCGTTTGTAGTGATGTTTTAGAAATTAGAATCTCTAGATTAAGAGTTAAATTTGAAAATAAACGAAAAATAAATATTCATTTTAGATATTTAGAAGTCATCTCTCGGAAATGAGTTTCAAAGCATCACTTCAAATCACTTTTGTTTTAATCATGATTATTTTTGACGTAAAACATCTTGTCATCTCATCGGCCATCTTGAAACTTTGCCGCCAAATAATGCAATATATTAAAACAGATATTTATATTTTACTAACGTAATAATAATTAACAGTGCCACTAATTTAATATTGACAGTTTATTCATGTATTTCTTTAGACAACAACTGAGGCAACTTAAAATGATATTACAAGAAGCTACAAGCCTCCAAGGCCTTATAAGGCAATTTTTTTTTTTTTAATTTAATTTATTAAATTTTTAAAATTAAAACCACATCCTAAGTGTTTTGAAGATACTTATAAGAAAAAATATTTAGACCTGCCAATACAACAAATCAATAGTTTCCCTTTTCACGATCACTAGAATCCCCTGCGTATCAGAACTTCGCTTCAAACTCTAGGTCCACCGCCATCCATCGCCATTTACATTCGCTGGTCGGATTAAACAAGTCTATGCATGTTTGGAAATATTGTCTCTGATCCATGACGTAATTGACCAATTTCTTAATTTTTTAATCTAAGTTGACGAGGGTGTCGAAACTATTAGTCAAATATTTATCCTCTTTTTATTCTCTTTGAAATGTAACAATATATTCAGAACTAAGTTGTTACTCCTGCATTCCTGTATAATTTGATTAAAACCAACTTATTTGTTATTAATTTCTCCCACTTAACTATTAAGTCCTTAATATGTGCTTAAAGTGAGTTATGCACAAAAGGAATATTTTTTTCTTTTCTAAAAAAAACTGAATTGTCTATATTTGTAAGTAAAATAAAAAATGTTAGAGTTGCCATCCGACCAGCAACATCATGTGCATTCACCACACCACAAGCTCGATGCGGCATGTGAATGTTTCATTTTTTATTTTTTTCTGTTTTTTTTTTCTTTCAAACACATTCCGCACTGTGGACGTTATCGGCTAAAGGATTTATATCCGAGGGAGCGTTACCAGTGGGAGAGGAGTTATCATAAACCTCCTGATCTAAACTTTGACGCCCTAGCGACGCCATTATGTGCCACTGATCTGGTCCCTATACAGGTATGGAATCCTCCTACGGCACAATATTGTCTGCGATCACCGAAGCACAACGCTTTATGTGCACGCGAATGTGTGAATGTTGTCTATGTTCGTTTTTTTTTAAAGCACACGATGTGTTGTTTGTTCTGTTTTTTAATATCTACTTACTGTCATCGTTATGCCTGACTATGTAGCACTTAGCCTATGCACGGTAGTTCATTAATAAAAGTAATTTATTTAAGGAGCATGGTTTTCAATATGACAAGTATTTTATATTAATGATATTAACATACATAGTTTTATTAACAGTGATAATATAATTCACTTAACAACCGCAGCCTAGCATGGATTTCAGATTCCTATTTATTTATAGGAAAAATTTGGCAAAAATCAATAACGTCTACTTAAATAGATAGTCGATAGAATATTCTGAAAAATATATTTTCGGATACAGTGTTACCATTTCTGTTAGTTATAATTAAGATATAAAATTTTTTTTTTCTCAATTTACAATACGTGTGCATGAAGAGGTACCATACTTGTAATAGTTATTCAAAATAATGTAATATTACCTTTTGGTTTTTGTTAAGCACCCATTTATCAAACGTATTGTAGGTTATTTATTCGATTTAAAGTAAATGATGGAATTTGTACAATCCTGAGCTCTTTACAACTACATATTATTAAAGACCCCTTTTATTGAATTTCTCTTCTTAATTTCGGTAATGTTTCATCATCGTTTGCTTTACATTGCTGTTTGTGTTTTGGAAACAAATGAGAGCGGGTCGTATTCTCAACAGATTCGTCATCCCCGCGGCAAATCTCTTGAAAGTCTAGAAGACCCGTCTGAAAGGTCATCCCATACGACATTCTCGCCGGAAGCCGGGTTCTATTACGGCGGCGGGCAGTGGAGGCGTTCGTACGATGACGGCGACATCACGCCTACAAACGACAGCTCGTATGAGGGGGGAGGAACATTGCCTCGTCCGCGAGGGCTCGTGCGGCCTCGTCCTGTAGCCAAAATCCAAGCCACACCCGCGTACAGAGACAAGTCGCCGGATTACATGTACGACGAGCTGGCGTACTCGGCGAGGCTGCAACGCGTCGCGTACGGTGCGAGTCCGCACGTCGCCAGAAAGCCACCCCCGGATCCGCCTAAAAGGCAGAGCTCCCAATACGCCCCGTTTTCCCGGTTCGGACAAACCACAGTGGAAATACACCCCGAGAAGAGTTTGCCTCTCAGTCTGCCAGCGTATCCCAGCTCGGATTCGTTGAGCGTGTCTCTGGATAGTACCGGGTTGCTTCCCCCTCCACCAGCGCCGTCGTCGCCGCCGCGAAGATACGAAGATGATAAACTTAGAACTGGATCTGATGCTAGTTTCAAGGTAGCTAAAATTTGTTTTTTGGAAGAAGTGTGATGTTTCTTTTAAAAGTAAATAAAATATCTTCTATCGAGCATTCTTGACGGGCGAATGCTGTTGTTAGAAGTCTATATATTTTTCGAAAAGTTCCAAATATCACTAGTTATTTCCAAATATCACTTCATTCTTACTGGTGGTAGGACCTCTTGTGAGTCCGCACGGGTAGATACTACCACTCTGCCTATTTCTGCCGCGAAGCAGTAATGCGTTTCGGTTTGAAGGATGGGGCAGCCGTTGTAACTATATTGAGACCTTAGAACTCCTATCTCAAGGTAAGTGGCGGCATTTACCACAATGTCTATGGACTCCAGTAACCACTTAACACCAGTTGAACTGTGAGCTCGTCCTCACATCTAAGAAAAAAAATACTGCTTCATATAGATTACTGCTAGAATTATTTATATAACTATATTCTTTTCCAATAATAGATGGCAACACCAAACTTTAATACGCAAAAGTCCAATTGTTTCAACTTTTTTTTTTATTCGTTCTAGTCGAATTCGAGCACAGAGTCGGACAGCATTCCATTCGCAAACGAAAACGCGGGAACGATAAAGCAGAATCGCGGCCAGATCGCGAGCCGCCCGCACACGGTCGACTACGGACGGTCCGGCATGGGGCACGCCGGCCTGCCGCCCCGGGGCAACGACATAAAGCCGACAACGCCTCACTCGCTGCCCGAACATAAAGACGAAGGGAAAAGCACTGAGCCCGTGGACGTTCTAAATGACATCGGCAACATGCTCGCCAACCTGACGGACGAACTCGACGCCATGTTGGAAGAAGAGAAACGTCAAGGCCTGACCGACTCCTAAAACTAATTTAAGCATCTCTCCAAACTCTCGAATAAATTAGAATAACTTCAAATTCCAAAGATTTGATACTTGATTATAATTATTGGCAAATGACTTCCGTTGAGTATAAATTAAGGGTTAATTAAACAGGTAGCTTTTGATTTCAAGAAACCTTTTTTTTTTGTTAAATTAAATAAAGTTTATTTTAAGGGACGAGCAATTTGCTTGTAATCAACATTAAATATAAAACGATCAAACTCGATCGAATAATAATAATATATTATAGTTTTGTAGCGTTTTGTACTCTTTATAGTACATTTTATATATGGACAACAACAATAATTAATTTGTTATCGTAGTGAAATTTAGTGAGTGGTGTGTTTTTTTTTAATTGTTTTTTTTATCTTTAAATCATAATTAGTTCCTTTGTATTTTTTAATTTTCTATTGAAGTACTATGATGTAGTCGGATCCAAATGATACAGATGACGTGGCTATTTTTGTAAATATTATTTTATTACTGAATTCATGTCTTGATAAAAAATGTATAACCGAGTAGCTAGTTTTTCATGTATAATAAAATTGTAGAGTACTCGTTTATGAAGTAGAAATGGACATTAGTTAGTGTTTATACAAAATGTTTTAGATTTAGATCGTAGCATTATTAATTAACTTAGGATTTACTGTATCATAGAAATTCATGTTAAATAGATTATATTATGTCAGCCGCGTATGAAGAACCATAACAGAATAAGGACGTGATAACTTGAATCATTAAGAGTTGTTTCGCTTTGAAAATAATAACGACAATAACGCACGGAACAAATAAACTACAATAAGGCTTTTAACCATATCGCTTTAAAATATGCCTTAAGATTGACAAAAATAGCGAACCAAGACCAACTTTACGCAAAAAAAAATGCTGGCAACATTTGAATTTATCTACTTCCTACAAATAATCACGGTAATCGTGTATGCTTTCCTACTTCGTGAATTCTAATGTCCGATAGTGATAGAAAGCGGCCATAACAGTGATAAAAATAATAATATGGTATAGTACAAAACACTAGGTTAAACAACACTGACTGTCTCATTGCCTTTTAGAGCCATTTATACTGATCAAACTTTGGATGTATTTACAAAGTTTTTTTTTTACTTTTACAACTATAGAATTGTCACTGAATAAGTCTTAATTGAATTACGCATTTTAACTTTACATTTAAAAATATTAGATCTTTTTTTTTCCGACTTGGAAAAGGACTTGTTCCTTCTATGTTCAATTAAGTGTTATTTTATTGTATCACTGATTTCAGGATCGATTTTAGCATTGTAATTTCAAGTTTTTGTCTATGGTATAATTGATGTATTTAATTCTTGAACTCGGTTTTTTTTAATAAGTAAAAACCAATACTCCGTACATTCTTATTGCATTCGCCTGATTAAATGAAGGTAATTTTAAAATAACGTAGCAATGTAGCTTGATCGTGTAAATACTTAGAGATCAATGTTTCTACTAACTCCTTTGATAACATATTCTAGACGTTTTGTATACATACTTAACCTTAAGCAATAATGTTACTGTCTACGTTACGTTTCTCTTTGATCACGTGGAAGAAAAAAAAAGAAACGTCAAACCTTGTAAAAGAGTGGAGTTTTTTTTTTTTTAATAGAGTGGTTGATGGGTTTTAATGTAATTTACTAGATTTTATACTTCAAACTTTTGTAAAACAATAGGTATATTCAATTGTCTAAGTTATTTTCTTCAACGTGAACAAAGTTTCTTGTCGTCACTCATTCTAAAGGTGCTAGGCATGAAACTACTTTGAAGTAATAATAATTTACATAATTTGTATCATTTGTCGAACTAGTCAAAATTATTTTCGGAGTGGCGACGAATGTGACTATTTTTAACTGAATTATTTAATGTAATTTAATGTTATTGATGCAGCTTAACGATCCTTACTTATTTTATAGTTCAGTTGTCTTTGATATAATATATTTGTAATACCCAAAAAATATTTTTATTTACCCCCAATTATCATATTCACCGGTAGGTAATAAGGTATTTACGGCTGATGCTTCGGTACATCAGTCGCGACATAACCGCTCTTGACCTATTAGAACTTACACACAGGCGCCAAGACAATAAGGGCGCCGCCAACGAAATTATTTATATTACACTTACACAATAAAAAATTTGTAGTGGAGTATCGATAAGTAAGTAGATACAATAAGCGCAACATATGCCTTGTAAATAACAAAACTTAAATTACATTTCTAGTACAAGTCTCACAAGATTTACGGCAAAACAATAAGTCAACATTAACAAATAATAAAAAATGCAGATTGGTAAAAATAGGAGACGCTTCATGGGTTTCGCACACAGACGCTGCCGGGGGTCGGCGCGACCCTGTTCGGAGGCGCTCTGGTAACGTATGTATGTACCTGAGTACAAAAAAAACTGCTAATCTCAAGTACTCATTGAAATACTCTATCAAAAAAACTAGACAGCTAGTCAACTGCAATGCAATTTCATTAATTTTTCCCCCTCCCTATCTTTTCGTCGATAGCCTAATGGACTATTCCAACTACGCGCGGAGGAAGGACTGGAAGGAAGGTTGGCTTATAAAACTCTTTAACGCAAACAGGACGGTCACGATCGTTCTGCTAAGAGTGTAGCGACAAACAAGAATAAGAGGGGTTAAGTGATAATTTTTCTACTGGTGGTAGGGTGCGTTCCGGCTTAAACAGTGGAACGGCCGTAATAGAATATAAGTGAAACTTTGATCTCGTGTCTCAAGGTGGGTATTTGCGTTCTGAAGTCTACACGCTTCGGTAACCACCATGAGGTCGAGCATAAGTTCGTTCATCCACATATGCAACAACAGCATTTTCATTTTGGATATGCATTAAAAATCGATTTCACATAGTCAAATAGATTACCACAGAAAAATCGCTTTAAAGTAGGTATATAAATCATACTAGGTAATACTGATACCCACTCTAACCGGCGCCATCTAGGCGGGCTTCGGACAGTCTGCCGACCGAGAGGGCTGGTGGTCGTGGCGCCGACGACCGCCAGTCCGGCGTCCCGAGGGGGAGGGTGATGGGAGAGATGTGCTCCGCACTAAACTCTTCACTTTCCCCCTTTTGCCTTGTCATGAGTTCTGTCTCATGCGAGGTTTGGACGTTGGTTGTTCAGCGACAGAAGGTTTTAGTCAGTTCGACTCTGACATACCCCGCCCAGTATCCCCAGAAAAGGGCGGAAGTCCGGCGATTTCCTCCTGACCAAAAAAAAAAAAAAAATTATAGCAAAAATAAAGGTGCATTGATTGTAGTTAACAGGGAAATAATATGATGATAACAAAGAAAATAAGCAGCACCTAATCGTTTTGTTTTAAAATGCAACAAAAATTTCTCATAATTTTCATATAAATTTTCTCATACATTAAATGAATATAAATTGAGAAGTCTCGCTTATTATCGTCGAATTTTTATCCTCGAAAACGGGCTTATGCAAGTGCTTGTGATCATGTGTTTTGGACAATATTTTATAGTTTTATGATTGCTCATTATTCCAATTTTCCGTTTACCTTGGACCAAATGAATACCTTTGATGCAATCAATAGTATTCATTAATTTCAGTACTGTAAAATGCTCGGAATCAATGTACAAAATCAAATAGTAGCATGGTTTTGTAAACTTAAGTTAGATTAATCATTAACAAGACAAAATTAAGTATACTTTTATGTTGAATGCAGTCTTTAGAAAAATCGATTTAATCGCTCCAGTGCCACTCGCTATTTATCGAAATCACTCCAACACTACTGTCAGATTTTTCTGTCAACTGAAAATTTCAGCTGCGCGATCGATAACACGAATTTGGAGTAAGCGGAGGTCAAGTTATATTGGGTCATTGATGCACGGCTAACTGCACTAGTATCACAATCAAGTTATCTAATTGCGGTGTGCTAAAATGGATACTTCCGGTGCGTATGGTGGTGGAAAAGCTGGAGGCGCGTTTGACCCTCAGGCTTTTATTCAAAGGCCTCATGTGATCGTCAGGGCGGTATGTTGGGTAAGCATCATTAAAAATGCTCTGGTGTCCTAATAATACGTTATTATATACACGTATTAAAAATATTCAATTAACAGATTACTCCTTAGAAGAACTCATTACATTTAAAACATTTGTTTAAATATAATTTACCAATAAACGTAGACTGATTGAATTAAATGAGAAAAACAAACATTTAATCAAATTATTAATAATGAACAAGAACCGAATCACGTCGATATTATACATTTCCCATAAAATTTAGGATATGACAAATTAATCTCAAATTCCAACGAATACTTAAATTACCTATCTCGTTCTTAAAACAAGACGCTGAAAAAAATATTAATTTCAAAAAAATAAATATGGCAAAATTATGAGAATAAAATTCTGAAATCGCAAAATGGATGAACACCCAATTAATAATGAAAGCTGGTGGTTCTATAGGAGATTTCTGACATAATGCTATTAGATACTGCTATTAAAAGACAGTTAAAAATAGCTGCTTACAGAACATTCAACTTTCTGAGACAGTAAATGCCTGAATTAAGTTAATTTGAAATTTGTGTAATTGGGTTTAGTGCATTATAATTTGCAGGAATGTTTTCATTGCCCAACACCATAAAACACCCATATGTCCAGTTGAGCTTTCATACTGCTCTAAATTAAAAAAAGTCTATTTCTTTATTTCCATAGACAATAGAAAACTATTTAAAACCTTTTGTCTCATCCAGCTGTTCAGCGTGATTGTAATGGGCTGCATATCATCCAAGGGCTGGCGTACTGACTCTGATGGGAAGGACCATTGCGTGTACAATGATGACACAAATGCATGTAACTATGGTGTCGGGATATCTGTCATTGCATTCATTGCCTCCGTGGCTTTTATTGTCGGGGAATATCTCTTTGAGCAAATGTCCTCTGTCAAGACTAGGAAGCATTATGTGTTGGCTGACTTAGGTTTTTCTGGTGAGTTCTCTAAATTGTATTTAATGTTGATAGTAACAATTACATAAGTTAATTATCTATATATTCTTTCATTAACTTGGATTTGATCAGACTATTTACTATTATAATATCCACCGAGGACCATAGACATGAAAATTGATAGTAAAAATTCATTAGATCTCCTCAATACTTTTTTAATAGGTCAACGCCACTTATGCAGTTCACTATATCCAAAATTTTATAAAGTAATGAATTTTCTATCAAATCAAAGTACGTGTCACTAAATCTCTACTGATGTATGCTATAAACTAATTAAATATGGGGTCATTCCATTTAACCTCATTTAATTTATGAAACATGAAGAAGACTGCACTACATTTTGTGCCATGTTGAAGTAGCTATCTTACTTAGCTCGTGATTTTATTTATCTGTTCTACGGAATGTATGTGTTCTGCACATTGTGCTTCTAATACTCAAGACAAAAAAAAACTAAACTAAGAAAATTCTTCTGACGTAAGTTAATCTTGTCAATCTTGAAAATAATGCTTTTACATATTTAAGTATCTTGTACGATGAACTTGTACGTTGTCTGTTACATTGTGAAACTAAAAAAAAAAACAAAAATATTATGATTCGACAACAACAAACACAATTCTGCGTAAATATCTAATCTTATCATAATTAAATCAAAGTTGTGCCGCTATAGTTACGCGTGGAATCGAAATAATTATGATGTCGGAGGTTGGTGGTATAATGAACAAGTTTGATAGAACTGCCCTTTATATTTCTGCTGTTAAAGGTTCCTGTATTCTATAACGATTGAGAACCGATCCCATATTTCAAAAGGTGTAGCGGCGTCCATGTTTGGGAAGACGTTCACAGCTCTTTAAAATCATCTCTTTAACTCGGTAAAGAACACAATTTTTAATTACATAAAGGTTTTTGACAACACTGCATATAGATTGTATCCTTATTTCTCCATGTATAGTCTCTCGGAGTATAGTCCGATCGTAATCTCAATTTCCCCTTTTATATTCAAAGAATGAAATCTTCATTTTCTTGGATACCTTTCTTTGAAGTCACAATAACTTCACGTTTCGTTTTAAGAGCAGTGCCAAACGTGCACATTGTGAAAATATCTGATGCCGCGAAACCGTCATAAGTAAAAATTATATAATTTGAATATATGACATCGCATTAAATCTATACTGATATATTAATCTACAGTGTTTTTTACGGATGTTCCGTTATAACTACTGAAAGTATCCATGTAGAAAATACATGTACTTTTTGGATAGTCTAATATTTATATAAGTGTTGGACTCCTTACACCAGTTGCGGGGGCGTTAATGATGAGAATCTTTGTGGGGGTGAGAAATAATAATGTTAATTTTAAATGCCAGCGAAGCCGACGGGTACAGCTAGTAATATTATATAATTTGATTTCTTCATAATATTTACAAAGGTGTGCCGAAATATAATCCCTTGTATACGGTCTTATTGCCACTGAAAGTAAACTTGGCTTAATTTATCTTAAAATAGCAAAACCCAGTCAGCCTTGACGATTTTTCACAGCATCGCCCGCTACCCCAATTTGAAGATTATCTGATAATTTCATCAAGGGGTCCAACCGTTTCGGAATTTATAGAGAAAATCATACCTTTGGACTCTATAGGGAATCTTTCGACTTTCATAGATTATTTAAGTAATGGGCAAACAGTTTGTTTTATCTCTTCCAAACGTATCATTCATTTTACGGAGCTCTTTTACGCAGTGGCGGTATATTTTAGGACAGGATAAATTTTCCTATGACCTACCGGAATGTTTCCCTCACAACGTAATTGGCATAACCCCCAACCAACTTTTTCATTTGAAGATTACATCAAAGAATAAAACAAAGCTTTAGAAACGAAAAAGTTGTTCATTCCAGAACGTGATGGAACATATCAAAAATGACCTCCTGAAATTTAAAATCGTGATGAATTTACATGTTTAGATATTTATTTCGATAGAAAAATATCTGCACGAAATTATTTTCGTGAAAATATTTGGGTAAGGCATGGACAAGGTACACCCGAAACGTCGATCGATTTTGAACGCTATACGATCTTGACCGCTTTTCCAAATGTTTCAGCCTATCGTATACACATTTGTGTACCATTGCTGGAATGAGCTAATGCTGTAACTGCCTGATTCCCTATTTTCCTAGTGTTCAAAGTTCAAAACCTTCAGGTTGTAGACCAGAAAATGGACCAATAATAGTTCAAGATGTTGTCTCAACTTAACTCTGCAAAAGATGCTTTCCTCAATGTTATACAATGTTCGTTCGCCATTACTCTATTAACGCTAAACTAAAGCTCCCTAAAGTTTCAAAAACGTGTTTTGTTCTCCGCACTATTGAGGTGATTTACAAAAACAATAATATTATGCAGCATATGATAGGTTAGTTGAAAATACAAATCCGAGATTATCAATTTTAAGACCACTTCTTATAGCAAGGTCGCGCATTCCTCTCAGCTAACTGGTTATAGATCCGAGTCCGTACAAAATTATACTTTCAGGGTTTTCTGACGGTGCGTATTGCCGAAGTGTGTTAACCTTGGCCATAGATCCGAGACTACAAAATTATATTTTCAGGGCGTTCTGTGTGCTTAGTGCGAGTTTTTTTAACGTTCTCGATAGCGTAAAAGTTAGCTCATATTTGTATGGAACGGGATCGTTTGCCGCTATGGGCGCTTTTTTTTTATGATTGATAGATTACTGGTGGCCCGGAGGCCTTTCCAGTTTCACCAGGACATGTAGGCGAGCAAAGGCTCAGCCAGGAGAGCTATGGGCGCTGTTCCAACTGCATACGAAATTGGACTAACTTTTACGCTAGCGAGAACGTTAAAAAACTCGCACTAAGCACACTGACAGTGCGTATTACCGAAGTGTGTTAACCTTGCGTTTACGCTGCTCGTCTGTCGAAAATACATATCGACGCTTGAAAGGCAAACGTGACTAAGCGTCAATAACTGCTTTGTACATAAATGATAGGCAATACCATATTCGATGAACAAAAAAAATATATTTCTAGGTCTATTAAAATCATTTCAATCCTACAGCTACTAGCTAGATTCTACTACAGCTAGATCCGTTAAAATAAATTTCGTTTTCAGGTATTTGAACTTTAAATTAGTCTACTGTAAAGTTCACGCATTGTCGCTTAGTCACGTTTGCCTTTCAAGCGTCGATATGTTAATAAGGGAAATAAAATCATCAGAATGACTCCATTCACATTCACTTGTCTCACAACATCTCTATCTCCTACTCGTCCATTTTATAGATCGTAAAACCACGCAATGTATTGTTACTTTTTATGTGCAAACGGTGTTTTCGTCTTTACGGGGTCGGCCGTCCTCGATTTTTACTTTGCAAACGTTACGGAGGCAACATTGTGTGTTGATTTTAACTGATAAGGTTGATAGTTATCTTTAACCACCTGAGTGACAATACCGCGTTCTAATTTTTGAACGCATTGTTGAATAGTATAGATTACAATGATACTGTTACTGTTACTGTACTACTAATTACACATCGTACACATTAAATAGATTTGATAATTTGATTTCTTTGTTAATTTCTTGGAAGGGTGGACGAGCTTACAGCCCACCTGGTGTTAAGTGGTTACTGCAGCCCATAGACATCTACAACGTTAATACTGCCATCCACCTTGAGATATAAGTTCGAAGGTCTCAGTGTAGTTACAACAGCTGCCCCACCCTTCAAACCGAAACGCATTACTGCTTCACGGCAGAAATAGGCAGGGTGGTGGTACCTACCCGCGCGGACTCAAAGAGGTCCTACTACCAGTAAAAGTGTTCAATGATTACCAGAATTCCGTATGCCGTAGATGAATTTTATTTTAAAAATAAATTTTCTGAACGGAAAATTTGATACAAAACCAGTCCGATGCGTTCGTCGGTAGTTAGTTATTTCATCACTATTCATTCTTTGAACTGTATCATCGCTGGAACCAAAGTGGAACGCGTATAAAAAATTTACATAATAATTTAACTTTGACATAGTCGCGAACAGAACGATGTCTGACATAAAACAACCTGAAAAACAAATGAATAGCTTATTTCAAAAGAGTAATTCAGTACCTTACATAAGTTTGCCTTNCGTCGGTAGTTAGTTAGTTATTTCATCACTATTCATTCTTTGAACTGTATCATCGCTGGAACCAAAGTGGAACGCGTATAAAAAATTTACATAATAATTTAACTTTGACATAGTCGCGAACAGAACGATGTCTGACATAAAACAACCTGAAAAACAAATGAATAGCTTATTTCAAAAGAGTAATTCAGTACCTTACATAAGTTTGCCTTACATGCATACTATACTGACACTGTTACGATATTCATAAATAAAAACAACGACTGATTCTATTGATTGATGTTTTGCGTATAAAAGACAATAATGTCTCAAGGTATCATCATAATCATCAGCCCACAGTCGTCCACTGTTGGACATAGGGCTCTCCCAATCCACACCAATAAGCTCGGTCTTCTCAAGATATAAAGTTTACATTTTCAGCATTCTGGGCCTTCTTGTATTT
The DNA here is from genome assembly GCF_003987935.1 of Bombyx mandarina. The sequence goes on from NW_021011493.1 coordinate 4,572,411, forward strand.
CGTTGGATTCTGCTATTTGTCCAATGCTTGGGGCAAAACTGAGAAGCCACCGATCGGAACGGCGAACAACATGCAGGGCGCTATTGCATTCTGCTTCTTCTCCATATTTGCTTGGGTGAGTAATATACTAGAAAATAACGTGAAAACAATTATGTGTATTTTAAACCCTGAACACAATGTAGTAATGCCTAATATTGAATACTAGATCAAGATAAGTCTTGACAAACTGACCAGACTTAATCAATTTTGACAATAAATGGACCGGTATAAAAAATAGGGAAACGAGATAAAGGAAAGGCACTTTTACTGGTGGTAGGACCTCTTGTGAGTACGCACGGGTAGGTACCACCGCCCTGCCTATTTCTGCCGTCAAGCAGTAATGCGTTTCGGTTTGAAAGGCGGGGCAGCCGTTGTAACTATACTGAGACCATAGAACTTACACCTCAAGCTGGGTGGCGCCTTTACGTTGTAGATGTCTATGGGCTCCAGTAACCGCTTAGCACCAGGTGGGCTGTGAGCTCGTCCACCCATCTGAGCAATAAAAAAAGGCAGTGTTCGATCCGAATCTAGCCCCCTCGTGGTAGCCTAGGGATCCGGAAACCAGCACGACGGGCCTTTCGAACACATACCGCGATCGCGGCGCTGTTATATATTTTCTTAATAGATTATTAGCTAATCACTCACCACGAACCGATGACCTCGTCGTATCGCACCGTAGGATAGGAGGTTTCACGGTGAGGATGTGGTAGGGGAAGTATGAGATGATGAGATACAGCGCGGCCGACCCGCGAATATATCTTTCCAATGGAGAAGTGACAGATATCAAGTCACGAATGCCCCCATCAATTAGCGTCCAGTGTTGCCGTGCTAAAAAACTCAAAACCCACAGATTGGTTTCGAACAGGCCGGATACCAACAAGATGAACGGACACTATGAGGAAGTTGAGCGCAGCGTCCAACAGGTGGTCCATATCGCAGCGGATCGAACTTCATAGAAAAACTTACATACCTATGATCGTGATCCTCATTAATGAGGAAATGACAAAGTAGAAATAGAAAAATCCACCAAAATGCTTTCCAGGTGGCCTGCGCTTTCTTCGCTTTCCAACGGTTCCGCATGGGCGCTGATGCGGCGTTCGCTCCGGCATACGAAGTGGAGGGCGCGATCGGAAGCCCTGGAGGCTTTCCCACCTACCCGGGGGCTCCAGACCCGCAGCCTACCTACACCGAACCTCCCTTCTCACAGACAGCTGGAAACACAGGTAACAAAGATTATAATATGCGGCAAACTTTAATACTATTCTTCGAAGTCGTCGCAACGGTGGTAGATTCTGCAAAGCACTGCTCTTGCTAGGGTTAGTATTAGCAACGACGTCAGGTTTGAGCCCCGTGAGCTCACCTACTAGTTAAGGTTACGCTGAAATGGTCTCTCAATACCATCAGCTTAGGTAAGAAAAAAATAAGAAGTCGATAAAGCACCCAGTGCATTCATATTGATCGCTGAAAAGATAATTCCCGTAATTTTATGTAGTAGGTGGGGGGTAGAGCATCTTGTCATTCCGCACGGGTGGATACCACACCGCCCAGCCTATTTCTGCGGTTTAAAGGGTGAGGAAGTACTATATAAATGAGACCTCATGTCTCAAAGTGGGTGGACAGCCTTTACGTTGGTGTCTATAGGCTCCAATAACTACATAACATGAGGAGGGCCGTGATCTAATTTAATCATATACAGTCAAAACCGTTTACTGCGACATCGTTTAGAACAACATGCCGGTTATAATAACCTAGCACAAAGGTCCCGGCTGAATGCTATATGAGCGCCTTATTAAAAATATTGCTTTATACGACATTGCTTATAACGACATACCTCATAAAACGACCACATTTAACTAATATTTCGGAGAATTAGATCTGTTAGAACGACCGGCTAAGCTGTATTGTAAACAATTTGAATAGGTATCCACATTTGTCTTCAATGGCTATTAAAATCAGGAAAGAAAGCAATAAGATTTAGTTTAGTGTAGGGTCTTTTCTAATTCTTAGAAACAAAACACGTGCATGCGGTAGAGTCAAAGCCCACTTCTTCATATTTCTTCAGTTAGTTTGTTACTTATCTATACACAAGATGCACCAAAACTTTGAATGATGGTATAAATGCTGTGTATTAAGAAAGATTGTTCTTTTTAATGAACAGTTCCAAATCCACAGCAATTATGACGATACGTTAATTAAAATCCAACGTGAATTACAAAATATGTATGTACAACAGAAGTGTTCCAAACAGATCAAAATTACAGATTTTATGCTCACAGAAAAATAACATGCATGGTACTTGTGTGTAATAAACAAAATGTACATAGTTGAATAAATATATTTTTCAATAATTCCCTATCGATTTGTTTGTACTTGCACGATACACATTAAACATCACCGGTTGTTACGACTATCGGTTTTTACGACTGAATATGAGCAGTCCCTTCGATGTCGTTATAACAGATTTTGACTGTATACAAAAAAAATTAAAAAAATGTGCGTAATACATTGGCCATAGATAGTTAATATGTATGTAATGTAATCATAAAAAATAAGTATTTTATTAATATATTTAGAAACAGTTTGAAAATTATGAGCTAGAAATAAAACGACAATAGTAGGACGAGGACTTTGTAGTTAATTTGAATATTTACGGAATTTATCGACAACAAATTGAAATAAATCTTCTTCAGAAACTCGATTTGCGCTAACCTGTGTTCATATGGGGTACGACCCGTTTTACATCCTGTTGAATGGTGATTTGTTTCTTGAGCAGATACCAATCTTTCGTATTGTGATTACCTTTGTACCTAGCGTGGGCTCACAAATGGTTTTCACGTATTAAGCATGTGATAGCCCCGTCATTACAACGTCGATCTCATCTCTCAAGATGGAGGCTCAACCAGTCGCTCGAGACCGTCAGCCGAAATCTTTTTTTTTTATTGCATAGATGGGTGGACGAGCTCCAGCCCACCTCGTGTTAAGTAGTTACCGGAGCCCATAGACATCTACGACGTAAATGCGCCACCCACCTTGAGATATAAGTTCTAAGGTCTCAAGTATAGTTACAACGGCTGCCCCACCCTTCAAACCGAAACGCATCACTGCTTCACGGCAGAAATAGGCAGGGTGCGGGTACCTACCCGCGCGGACTCACAAGAGGTCCTACCACCAGTAAATCTGTCAAATTACACCAACGATACAAGTACAGTCAAAACAAGTGTTCCATGAGTAATAATGTATTTATTATATTCCTAAAATTTCAGGAAACATGGACTACACAGCCCCTACGTATTAATCGACGCGTTCGCGCATTTCAAAATAAAAAATTTTATTTTCAGTATTTATTGTGAGAATGCAACTCCCTATGTATTAGTGTACACTCGTACACAAAAGGGCTTTAAAGTGTTTACCTCTTAAAAAAATCTCATATCAATTTATTTTTGTATCGCGAAAATATGTATTCATATATATTATTATATATTTATACATCACCTCGTATATTAAGGATCCGATTGGATTCCCGCGCTTTTTATATGCAATTTTTAGTTTTTATTGTTCCATTAAATATTATAATTGTACTTAGGTATATAGTAGTTTTGTGATTTGTAAAAGCTGAGAAAATATTATAAATGACATTAAAAACAATTTTTGACTTGTATATTAAGATTCGTTTATATAGAGAATAGATGTGATTGTCGCTTCTCAGTACCTGCAATGTAGTGAAAAATACAGACAATATATCATGTATAATATATTATTAAGTAATTAAAATTATATAGAAAAAGGACGATTATGTAATCTCAGTATTTTGTGCCATTTCTTTTAAGATGCTTCATTTGGAATTTCATAAATGTATTTACGGTATCAGAAATTTTGTAGTGTTTATAGCAAGTAGTTATATATTAAGTGTTTTGAAGCATTGTGTGTGCTAAAATTAGGAAAAAATAATGCTTACTCCGTATTCGCCTAACTTCTTAAGACAAATAGGTCTGACAAGTACATATTAACCATTACTTTGGATTCACTGTGACTCATAACAAAATAGCTCCCAATATTTATCCGAAGTTTTCATAGATTCCTTTAATATCATCACATTACACAAAAAAAGTCATAAAATCTAATACTTACAAGGTTTTTTATAAATAAAAGACAAAAAAATGTTTTATTACAAATAACAATAAAATCACTGTTGTATAATATTTTGGCAATAACTAAAGTAATTATTTAGTACTGCTTGAGCTTAAAATATTAGTAAATACTTTTATCTGCATATCGTTAAAAAAAACGGTGTGATTAATTTACAAAAAATATATATACTATGTATAATTGTAAAATAGAAAAAATGTGTACGCGATGATACCAGCGGCCATTGTTGTTCGAGTAAAAAACCAAACCAAAATCGTCTTAGAGTCGGTATTTTCAAAAGATCTCGTATTTACCAAAAATAATAAATAAAACGGAAGTTTTCAGGAAATAGTTTTTAGTGCACTGTAATTTGGCGCATTCAGTATTAATATAGTCAATAATACAACCGTATAATTATAATCGAAGGTCCCTTACAAATTGGAAAACCGCAATTTTATTTTCGTTTTTTTATTACACAAATAAAATTGAATTCTATTGAAAAGGAAACAAAATTGTTTTTTACTTGCGAGAATTTCCTTCAATTCGTATCGAACTAAACTTAATTGAAATTCAATATATTTTTATCAATATAACATTAGCGATAATGTTTTAGTGTACCATGTTATGTAGTTGACTGGTATGATTATTTAGAAGCAACTCTTTTTAAATTGCGTAGTTTAAATTAAATATATTTCTCCTGTGTATAAATTATTAATTTACTTATATCGTTAATGTATATTTTATTATATTTCAAAAAAAAAAAAAAGAAAGACAGCACTGTGAGTTTACTTAACATTATATTAACTTTGTGTATAGAAAGGATAATGAAGGAAAGTATATTTTTGTGTGCTATATCGCATTAATTAGATACACAAATTATCGAATGAAATCTTACTAGTTGTATGTATCTTGGAGTTGGTAGACTTAGTGAAGTAGTTGCTTAGCTTGTTGTTGATGTGTTTTAATCGATTGTGGGTAGGCAATAATAATAAAAAAAATTACGCATTTTGTAATTAATTTCATGTGTGACAACTGTTACGTTTCAATAAAAGCGTGAGTAATCTCATATATGGCCTACACTTTACGCAAAGGCTCGCTGAAAAGACCTTCTACTGACTACCCACCTTTAATGTTAAAAAAATATATATCGAGAAAATTTGTATTAATATAATATTCTTAGCGTGCAAAAGTGTTTCTACTTACTATTTGATTCCTAGTTAAAATGTACTTGTTTCGTTAAAATAATAAAAAAATATGAGTAATACCAATTCGAATACCAATTTTGTATTCGAGAAAAATATTTTTTTATTTTGATTTTCGAAAAATCAAAAAACCTTTACATTTTGTTTGTTTTCGTTTTTTTTTTTCTTTATTGTTAACATTTATAATTTCACCACATAAAAGTAAATTATATTTAGGGTTGTCCACCGTGTATTAAATTAGAGCAATACGCTTTATTACGTGAATGTGAAATCTGTATTTATAGAATACGCTTAAATCTTTTTTAGCATCCGACACAAAGGTCTCTTTCGTTATAACATATAAAAATGTTTTACTTGAATGAACTAAATTTATATAGTATTATACAATCTAAAAAATTACTCAATGTTAGTCAGTCGATTTTAGACTTAGCTCTTTGCCTATATGAACTTCAATTAGATTGTATTTATCGCGTTATGAAATTCATTTAAAATCTGTAGAAAATAATATAGTATATAATAATTAATACCTTAATTAAACCGATTTAAAATTACAAAAATATTGTTTGTTGTAAATGAAAGGCAACCCTAACTGTAAAGTTGAAATACACATAATTTTGTTCTACTTAAGTTTTAGTATCTCAAATTAAAAAAAAACCTTATCAGAAAAAACATGTAAATATATACAATGATTCGTTTACCTTTTTGGTACTGTACACTCATATACCATAGTAATTTATTTAGTTGTAGTTCGTTAGTAATGTTTATGATTATATTATGTAATAATGACATATTCATTTTTGACGGTGCCATTTTTATTTTTAGTCTGTGGTATTCGACTCGACAATGTGTTACAAATGTGAAATTAACTTCAGAATGAAAATTTATGTGGTTATATAATCTTTTTTGGAACTACGCTAAACTGTTTCTTATTTTAATTTTGACCTACCATAAAAGAAAAATAAAATATATAATAATATTTATTTTATCAAAATTGATTCATTCCGGTCTCCGATAGAACTTGCGAATAAAAACGACCTAATTCACAAAAAAATTAACGGAGATAATTTTGTTTGAAATGTAACTTTTATTTTAACTCTATTTAAATATCTGACGAAGCGTTTTGCGGATAATAAATATTATGTACTTTTAGGTTATTAAACTACCTTGCATTTTGATTTATTTAAATAAACAATAAATTCACTCATAGGTGTGCGTTAGGCACTATTGAGTACATAGAATAAAAATTATACGACAGACTTAAATGATGTCTTAATGTTCCCTGCTAATTTTAATATGGTTACAATTTAAAATTCAAAATGGCGTCGTCAAAAGTAAAAAAGTTTCCAATCTAAGATAAAAATCGTAATAAGTGTTGAATATTTAATGCTACTGTCGTTCGGTGTTTAAATTAAAGGAATAGATTTTAAGCAATAATTTTAAAAGTTTTTTTTTTCTTTGCTGTGATTATTTATTAAATTACAATACATTTCATGTGAACCAAAGGTTTATGTTACCGATATAAACTACCAAAGAATTTATTTTCATTGTGGTACATGCAGTTACAAAATTTATTTGTGAACTTTTGTTTTAAACAAAAAAATTTAATAAAGTAACATTATTCAGCGAATCTAGGACCTTGCCAATAACGTTGTTATTGTTTATTTACAAGTAAAGAAAATATGGTAACTTCCCTTAGGATTTGACGTCAGTTTCGCAAGTTTTTATAAATAATCCTAATGCATAGATTTAAATTAAATTGAAAATTTTCTCAGTATCTTGTTTGGTTCTCGCATATCTTCAATGCCTATAAATTCTATGGTACAACCTGGTTTTTAATGGGTAATTAAGTACCTAATATTTAGCAAACATTTTTTCTTTCAAATTTATATTTTCACAGTACGAAAACTCATGTGAAAAAATTAATCCAGCTTACACATAAGCCTTCTTGGAATGAGGTTTATAAATAATTTAAATATATTATATAGTTTCAGTATGTGTTCTTGTAGTTAAATGATCACTTTGGAAACATGATTTGGATTTATTATGTCGCCCTTATTTTCCTACTGGGTATAAGATGTCGTTGCCGAAGACCAAAATGCATTAAACAACTAACTTAAGCAACAAAACATGGGCTTATTACTGGTGGCAAATTGTAAGCCCCGGACAACCAAACTGATGGAAACTGAAATCTTTCGTAAAGCAGTCATGCATTCCACTATGAAGGATAGGGCAGCCGTCATAATTCAATTGAGACTATAACCTCATGTCCAAAGATTCCAAAGCACTCACGTTGTGATGTGATATGGTCTCCTATAACCGCTTAACCGGGTGGGGAGTGAATACGTAATCCAATCCATACAAGGAAAATGAAGTACTTCTCACGTCCCGTAAAAACTTGGTGCCCACATCGGTGGAATTGCAAAATCTAATCAAAAGTATTAGTAGAATACATATTTTGTCAAGAGATCCACACTAAGGTATTCTTCTTTTTAGAGAACGATTAAAAACAGCCGGTCTATTATTATCTGCAAATTATACATATACTATGTACTTACTTCATTCACTTCAATATTTTCATACACGCATATCGGCGACAGGCGCATTCCATTGGATGACGTCATCTATCCGATTTTTGTTTCTGTGTATTAGCGTATCGTATGATGACCCAATTTTCGTTGATAAGATCAAAAAGTACTTAATTTAATACCTACTGCTCGATAACTCAGATTAAACTCAGACATATACAGATTAAATTTAGTAGTATCGTTTTCTTCCCGCGAATTTCGAAATATATTATGTTGGTTTCTAACAATTTAAATTGTTAACGTACGAATTTGTAAAATGGCGCGATATCTATGTTCAGCAGAAAAAAAAACGTTAAATCCGAGTCGATACAAGCAGTCGCATCCAGATAACTCTTTGTTTTACTTAAAACAGAACGTGACTTTCACAGCTGCACGAGTATATGTAGGCTAAACGTAAGCAATATAGGGCTTTTATTGTAACGTGCATGTGTGTAAAATGTTCCATAAACAGTAGTGGGACGTTTTCCGTTCCGGAAAAAATCTGTTTTGTTCAAGGTTTTTGTCACTATAGCCATTTATGGGTATGACGTCATAAAGTTGTTTATGCAGAATGTGGATTACCATCAATAGCGTGATATTAATTTGAAATTAGTTGAAAACAAGAAATACACGTATACTAGGGCCCTACCACTAATGATAGCCTATAAATAACCGACATGTACTATTTTTTTAAAATTATTATTATAATATCGTAAGAGCACCACTGCAATGTAGGTACCTGTGGTTTATACACATCGCAATGTACTCTACGTAGACTGCCCTGCCCTGCCGATCCTACACAGAACAACTTTGTCTGATTCTCGCTTCTCTGTTGCCTGAACCCAGCATAAAAGTGAATATTAACGACATCCCAGAAGCAGCATTTATGTACAAAGTGATCATTTAACACGTTAAGTCATTTTTCTCCTGTTATGCATAGATAAGTGTTCGATATGTGAAAATGAATCAATAAAAAGTAATTGAAAAAAAACATACAAGATTTTGTTTTTAATTTACGAACTAAAAAAGGGTTTAGAAATAACACACGTTACAAATTACTCTCATTTTTTTAATCTTCGAACTCTGACACTTTCACCTTACAAATTAAGATTATCACAAACAAACAGTGAAAACTGACGATTCACAGAATCTAACTGATGAGGCAACAAGATCTTTTTAGACAATTCAACTCATTTTTGCCAAATTGAAATAAACACAATACAAAAGCTTATCCTAAACAGAAAATATTCAAGTACATTTCAAAACAAATCTCACATGTCATTCTTGAATGATGCAATAATCCTCAGCTATTTTAAGTCCGCACATGGTTACATAAGTCATTGAACTTTTCACAATACTAAACTCGTGTTTTTACACTGAAAACAGTTTGGATATGCGTGGGAGGGCCATTGTCATAAGATTACACAAGATTTCCTTGTTTGCATCATTTAATTTCTGACTTCAAAATGTGGATGAAATATTGCAAAATGATCCCTAAAATGACATTAAACTACACAAATTAGTCTCTTTATACATTGAAGACAGTTTTACTGTCAGTCTAACAAGACATGGCCCTAAATAAACAAAAAATTAAAGCTAAAATGAATCTTACATTATTTCCAATTTTAACTTAATTTTTAAACTTAATATTAGTATCACTTAAACCAGTTTAAAAGGAACTGAATGAGATATGTTACAAAAATACACAGATCTAGTTTTGTAACAAATAAAAGAGCATTTACAAATTAAAAGAAATAATAATGGTAATGAACTAAATCATTACATTGTCATGAAATAAACATATTAATGAAACTGTGTCCTTTTTAATGAATGTGGCACTTAGAAAACAAATATTTTTGTCTTTGAAAATAAGTTACATACACAAAATTTATATACTAGGGTCAATGCATCACAATATGAGATATCATCCCAAAAGAGCAATACATAAAAGTATAGTATACAAATAGACATATAGTGTAATATACAATTTAGAGGTACTCTTTCTTTCAACAAAACCCCAAGTTGTGAAAAACACTCATCAATTTAAAAGCTATATCATTAATCCTATTCTAATTTTGAAAATACTTAGCTGTCGTTCCTTCCACTGGGATTCTTCGATCTCAAAATGCTATTTTACATTTGAATTTTCTTTAAAGCAACTGCATTTATTAAAGATTCTTACGACTATAATACTCTAGCATTCTATGTGTTGCAGTTTTTTATTATAACAGGCCTGGACTTGAGATGTTGGTTTTAACTGTGTTTTAACATTCCCTAAGCCCTGCCTGTAAGCCTGTACTACTTTTTGGCTTTGGCAGAGTTCCCCTGTTTACTAGGGGGTGTCCATCTCAGTGCTGAAGGATCTATTGATAACCGTGGTTTTTTAAAGTGCGGGCTTGCTAATTGTTCAGCAACTATTTTAGGTGTAACACAAATAACATGCTGTCCTTTCCAGTACTTCACCATGTTCATTGACTGTAAAGTTGAAATGATGTCCGTTTGTGATATTCCTGTCATCTGACTTAAATCCTTGATACTTAATGTACCTCTACTAGCACTTAACACTTCTAATAAAACATATGACCAGTACGATCTGTAACTTAACTTGCCTAAATCTGATAAAGGCTTCTCTGGACTTCCAACAACTTGTTCGAGCCTTGAGAGTTCATAACTAAAAGCTATCAGGAGTTTACCATACCCCTGTCTCTGATATGGAGGTAGAGTCAATATACATGCCACATTATTGCCTTCAGGTGAATCCTTTTCTTTTGAAAAATATCCTACAAGGTGAGCTCCTTGCTTGTCAACTTCACACAAAATATAAAATAAAAACTGTTCTATATCAAAATAAAGGGTTTTGTGATCTAAAAATAATTTGGCTAATAAACACAAATTCTGACAATATATTTTATGTTCTTTGCCATCTGCTTCAAAAATAGCTATTGTACCTTTTCTGTATATTTCGTTACCCTGGGGTTGGCGTGCTGTGCATTCACTGAGATGGTACCGGTATGTTTTTTCCATTCTCATATACTTCAAACAGTATTCACATAACCACAATTTTGATTGTTTACCATATTCATCAGGATACGGACTAAAATACCAAGTATCGATTTCATATTTTCCAATTTGTATCCTGTCTATGTATTTAACTTTAGTAATAGCTTCATGTTCCTTTTCAAGCGCGGCGGTCGTTGGATCCATTTCGGCGTAAGTTTTCTGCACATGGTTTATTTCGTCATGTTTACGTTTTTGATTCCTTGTTATTTTCCGGCCGGATTTGTCCGTGAGCAGGTGGTCGCAGTTTATGTTATTGTTCGACTGCTCGCATACGTCGAACCTATCTGACATAACCCGGTGGCGGGACACCCATTCGTCGAGTCTTCTATCATATCCGACATAATGGACATAATATTCGTAACAAGATTCCGCTGTACTGTATCGCGACTGTATAATCTCAGCCGGNAAAAAAGGGAGAATTCCCTAAAAGTGGAAGCACTGCTTCAAAGTACGCTAACCTTTTTTATTGAGTCAGAACTCGTATCTGCCATCTAGTGAGTTTATTAGTTCATTAAGGCCAAAACGTTTCAAAAATGACCTCGCCGGTTCCTAAAGATGACGCTAGTTGAATGTTCTTTTCCTTTGTATGGGAGTTGCACCCCCCTGCGCTTCATCGACGAAGTGGCCATATTAGCATTTAGCATAGATTATAGAAAAACCAAGCAGCATACGAGAAATGCACGGGTAAGAGTTGAGTCCGATAGAATTCTAGCGATTTTATCGATTTCGTATGATAAAGTCTACGATAGAGAGCAATAATGGTAATATTTAAGTTGTATCGGCTACAAAATCCACCACCACCTCTGGATTATAAACAGTTTTTAAATTTTTTAAGAAAGTAGAAAGGAGGCGACTATATACTGAAATATAATATACTGAAAATGACAATGACGGAAAATTTGATATAAAGTGAAACAGGTAAAAAGTGAATTAATAAAACTGTTTTATAAAAATAATCCAAAACACGATATAGTTAAATATATGTATATTTTATTTTTTATTTTTTTATGTTTATTTTTTTATTTTTTATTGCTTAGATGCGTGGACGAGCTCACAGCCCACCTGGTGTTAAGTGGTTACTGGAGCCCATAGACATCTACAACGTAAATGCGCCACCCACCTTTAGATATAAGTTCTAAGTTCTCAGTATAGTTACAACGGCTACCTCACCCTTCACACGTCATCTCGGATCCTCCCGATCCACTAACGGTGCTTCGAGGTACTTCAAGCACCGGTCACCGTTCTCGTCTAACCCGTCGCTTGCGACGAAGGGCTCGACGAGTAAATTAACTCTCAGACACAGCCCATTGAGTTTCTCGCCGGATCTTCTCAGTGAGTCGCGTTTCCGATCCGGTGGTAGATTCTGCGAAGCACGACTCTTGCTAGGGTTCGTGTTAGCATTGTCGTCAGGTTTGAGCCCTGTGAGCTCACCTACTAGTTAAGATTCCGCTGGAATAGCCTCTCTAGGCTACCAGCTTTTATTGGATTAGGAGGAAATTGTAGGACATCCATATGTGATTTGGGAGCAGTATGCTGGGCATATCGGAGCTGAACCAACTAAAAATTCTTGTCGCTTATCAACACCCAACCGAACCTTGCATGAGGCGGTATTCATCCAAGGCCAATTGGGGCCAAGGACCGGTTTTGCCCAGAACGCAACTCTTCTGGCCACCCTGTGTCGATTGCATGCTAAACTGATGGTCGATGGCACATTTACCACCAGGTCTCTCAGTTGGTGAGCACTCTGAAGCCTTCCAGGTGGCGCCACCATCAGTGTGAGTCAGGGAGTGTGATAATCTGTTCCTAATTGATCATTCGCTCGCGTAAAGCAGCTTACACATCGTTTTCTTGGGTCACCTTTGCCCGTCCCCAAATCAAAATACGTAGGGGACCTAATATACTTGGGGTCAAGATTTAGGCGAAATACAAAGGTTCTAAATAAACTAGTTTTAAAACTAATTAAATTTTGAACATTCTTTCCTTGTTGTGCTAGGGTTTTAGCGTTCACCTAAAATCACACAGCTCTTTGAATCACGGTAACTTGTGCGGTGAGCATAGCCTGAGGATCTACCCATATCGTAGCTACAAAGCTATGAATACACCTGCCTTTTGTTTCTGGCAACAGATACTTCGTGTGTATATTTAATTTTTGCGTCCAATTTTAATATAATTACTAGACGTTTTTACATTAAAGATTATGGAATATACTTGGGCCCAAGAAACAACGCAACACTAAACCATAGATAATACACATAAATTTAGGTTTAAGGAGGGTAAAAGTAAGGAAACCGTCTCGTGTGTGAAAAATTGTCCGTTAAAATCTGCTAAATAGTGGCGCTACAGTAGCAACCGGGTAAATTTTAAAAAAGCCGCTGAAAGTTATTAGAATAAGATAGATAAATAAAAAAGGACCAAAGAGCTGTAAGCACTACAAAATCACAAAAAGTATTTTATTTAAAGCTGCTAAGAAAATGCAAGCAATGTCTCCACGTTTTACCACAGCAATAATTTTAGATAAATTGATGAAATTAGTTTGGACTATGTAAACATGTGATGTCTTGTAGATTACACTCTCACTAACTACTCTAGTCATTAAATAATTTTCCTAACTCAGCATACTTCAATCAATTAACAACTGCTCGAATTCTAGAAGATTTTTGGACTGTTATTTAGTGCTGAAAGTGGGACACTTTTCCAAGCTTCTCCCTTATGAGACGTTTCTCCTTATGTCTACCCTCCATAATTAGGTAGTTAACTAAACTTCATATAACGGCTTTTACACAAAACAATATTTTTAGTTCTTTTTTTGCTTTTGTCTGTTGATCAATTGTGTTTTGATAATTAATCACAAATTGCTTGTTTTTAATTTGAATTTTTTTATTTAAACAATGATTTTAATTAGGTCGTAATCATTTAATTTGTTGGGTGCGTTCATTATTAAAAATGACATAAAAGTCAACTAAATGCACCAAATCGAAAAATATTTTTTTCAAAATGGCAATTGGGTTTTTTTTTGGATTATTTGGTTTTGGACGTTTGCTCCGAGTGTCGAGTTTAAAAAAAATACCAATTACTATGTATTCAAAATAAATGTAAAATGAGAATGTATAATATATAAATATAATATAGCCCCAAGAAGTGCGCGGTTGAAGTGGGAGTGCGCAGAGTATTCTGTTCGTAGAACCTATGACCTCTCTGACTGGTCTGCGTTTTTGGATGGCGGCGCGGCGGCGCGGCGGCGTCGCACTGGAATACACAGTGTAGGTAGACCACGCAGTAGATCGGTGACCTACCGAAGGTCGAGGGAATCGGTTTGGGTACCGCAAAACCCGCCATTGTGATGAACCTCAGGGAAGGCCTATATCCAGCAATGGACTTCCGCGGGCTGATGATGAGATGAAAGATGAACGCAGTGAAATGAAGTTGACTTACTTGAAATTGTAATCCATTGAAATGAAACGGAATAAAAAGGGATGAGATGAGATGAAGTGTAATATCGTAAAATGGTGGGAATTTATGGAAATTTAGTGGGCTTCGGAAGTACCCGTGAAACCGCATCTAGCGACTTTATTTAATTGTTAATTGTATTAATGTGTGTACGAATTTACGGCCCACCTGGTGTTATGTAGTTACCGGAGCCCATATATATCCTCAACGTAAATTCCGCCATACACATTGAGACATAAGTTCTGAGGCCTGAGTATCATGGCTGTCCTATCCTTCAAACCGAAACGCAGTACTGCTTCACGGCAAGCTGTATCTACCCATGCGGGTCCTCAACATGCTTTGTCACCAGTAATTACACAAATTATAATTTTGCGGGTTTGATTTTTTTTACACAAAGTTATACCTTCACCATGGAAGTCGATCGCGAACATTTGTTAAATATGTATTTCATTGCAAAAATTGGTACCCGCCTGCGGGATTCGAACACGGTGACATCGCTTGATCTCATCTTATTCTTTAGGCTACGACAACTTCTAAGACTTTCCCACAGTTGTGCAGTTTTACAGATGCTGAATGGTTAATTAATATTAATACATGCTTAAATTTGAAGAAACATTAAAATCCAAAAAAATTAAATAATTCACACAATCCATTCCTCGCATTCCCGCCAAAAAGTCCAACGCACAAAACCAAATATAAATTATTTTTTTGTTGGTTCTGTGGTTGGCTTTGAACAAACAGGAAAAAATCAACCTTCTCGATCGATATTTGGCGTGTTTCAAATAATTTGTTAAAGTCGATAAAATAATCGATTTTCTGATTCCAAATCGATTTTCCGATTGATACATCTCGCATCCATCCCTAATTGAATGCCCAGTTGACGGAGCGGAGTGAGTGCACGTAATCGGCGATACCTACGTTTTTTCAATTTAATGAGACGAGGAAATTATTGTAAATCGTCCTCTTATCTCCAAGATATGAAATTGCGGTTGTTATCTAAACACTGTACCTTTCGTATCTAAGACTACGAGTGTTGATTGTGATGCCGACGTATTTTGATTGTCTAAAGTAATAAGTAGTGAAAAAACGAGTTGTTCTGTGTAAGCATCCGTTGTGTTTTATTTTGTGACAAAGATTGGATAAAAAGCAAAAATGCAGGCAATCAAGTGTGTTGTTGTTGGAGATGGGTGAGTTCGTTGTATTTCTACGTCATTCTCGATTTCGTAATGTAATAATTTGAAACTCAAATGCTCTGACGTCATAATTTAAATTAAACATCTTAAACTTACGCCGTCGTTTCAAAGATAAACATGTATGTTATAATTGTTATCACCCTGCCATTGTTATATTGATAATATATATGTATCTAAAATTTGTATCATTTTAACACAGAGTGAAATCCAAATCAGGTGTCGGTTATTTCAATATAATATAACAATAAAAAACTTTATTTAGGTTATGATTTTCTCTCTATGGTTGGAAGAAATTAAAAATTTAAAAATATAGATAAATGTATTGATGAATAGTCCATCTACATGTCATTGACCTTTAATAGAAATTTTCTTTCTTTTAACTATACTCTACTAATATTACTACTGAGCAAAATCATATATTAACTATAATAATATTTTCTAAATTAGAAGAAAATCTTGCTGTTTACACTTTTGCTCTCATTCTCATTTGTAACAGCATCACATAATATGTGGTGAGAAAAAAAAGAAATATTTTAAGTTTACATTACCTTTTAATAACATGGCTAGAATTTTTAATTCGAGGGAAAAAATGAAAAATAATGTTGCAGTGCTTATTTATTGTGAGGTTTGCTTTTTGTGGTCTTTTTTTTTAAAAGACGTATGTTTCTCTTTTTACTGTAAAAAAAAAAAAATTTTGATTTGAAGTTTATCTAACAGTTTTAATATTAAGATACAACAGAATAGCCTTTACTTGTAATTTGTTATAAATAATTGAGAAATTAATAGAGTAATATCATTTCGACATGTTTTTTTTTTCTTTTTCTATTGTATTTTCTATTTCTACTGTAACATTCATCCAAATGTTTTCAATTGAAAATTTATAATGTTCATTCTCTCGGAAACTCAACGTGATGTAAACTTTGGGCTCTATGTTTCAACAGCTGCTCCGAATCAAAATGGTTTTTTAAATTTATGGAGTCCTTAACAGCACAAAGGGGATTCCATCCCTGGACAAAGATTTATGCTTTACTAAGGATCATTTTGGCTTCTCGTAGAGTACTGAAAGATGCCCAGCTATCCCAAATACCTACTACATCTATTTGACACCATGTTAAAGGTGGCGTTACGATTGTTAATAATCTTAATCTCAGAGTTTTTTAAACTGGAAACTGGATCTATGAAGACATTTTGATTCTCTTTGTATCTAGTACCATATTTTCCATGGTGCTAAGGAATTATTCAAGGTCCTCATTTTAGCATCAAATATATGAAATAATGACACTATATTTAAATAGATATAAAATAAGATACATTTGAATTAAAATTCAAATGCATAATTCAATTATCTTTTTTTAAATATTGTGATAATCAACATTCATTACTTCAAGCCATTGTAAAATTGCTGGTATGTACAAGTTTAATTGCTTACAGAATTATTACTTATGCAACTTATGGAATAGCACAAAAATATTTAAAGGCATAAAATCAATTCAGGCTCTCTCAAATTGTTAGATACATGATTGAGAATTCAGTTTCATTACTAATAAAAAAGCTGCAAGAAGCTCAGAGCTAACCCTTTTCCTTTATTAACTTTAAAAGTAGTCATCAGACAGACTAGACTAGAATTAGAACATTATTGAGAAGTAATTAAAGACCTGTTCAGTATTATAGTGAGTGTGTGTACTGTTTGGAGCACAATTTCTAACTCATAAGATTAGAAAACCTATTTTAAATCTATCTAATCTCTACTAAAAAACAAAAAAATCCTAAGATTTTTTAATCTAATTGACTTAATATTTATAGCGTGGACATTACAATCCCTACAATACATTATACTAAAAAAGGGTGGGTCTCTACATATTGATGTTATTGATATCCCTAAATTTTGCATATTTTGGGTGGGAGGGATAGTGAAAACACTATCTCAGCTCATCCAGGAACTCCGCTAATTGTTAATCTGAGGTGATAAGTCTCATATAAGGCCACTCCTGTACACTCAATGAGCTGTCTAATTTGCCATTGTGAACTCATGTATATTATATGGCCTGCAGTCAGTTATTGCTGCAACAGTAACAGTTCTTAGCTGTCACCTATTAAGATGAAATGCCGGGCTGAACAGTCTTACTTGGTTAGGTTCTTTTTTCGTTTTCTGTTGGCAGTTTGGGTAATATAATGTTGATTTTAACAATAATATGTTATGATGATAATAGATATAACTTTATCAAATTTATAATTATTTGAGGGTAATTCGTAATCATAAGAATGAAAACATTAAAACTATCTTTAATTCCCTGCTTACTTTGTTGAAATGCTAACATGCCTGAAAAATGAAGGGACCAAAAATATTATGTATATCACTTTACAGCCCATAATATGTGCAAGTAATTGTGTTAATCAATTACTTTTTTACATTCATCGGAGGGTGATAACATAACAAACAAACAATTAAATTATAGGGGTAGTCATCATAGAGCTGAAGCTATTTATATCCTGTTGAGCAACCGGATTCCGATTTCTGGACTACCGATTATCATTTTCATTATTTTAGCACTTCAACAGGTGAAAGGTTATAAAATAATTGAATTGCACTGACAAAAATGTATGAGATCTGAATCATTATTATGTTATCATAAATTTAATCATGACTTTACTACATTTCTTATGCCAAAAATTTCATTTTGTTTTGTATGTTTGAAAGATAATATGCTCTTTATTTGCTGATCAGTGGTGACCGCCACTCATGCAGGTCAACAATGTTAGGGGCACAACTGAGCCACTACTCATCTATCCAATTTTTGTGGTTTTTGAATTATATTTTTTCAAATTAAACACAGTTTTTTTTTTTCTATTTCAAAATGCCTCTCAAAAGAATTGGTGAATTCTTAACTCATTTACTACTATGTGGTACACAGCTAAATGTACGTAGATATTATTTTATCATCACGAACAATAGTTACAAAACAGTGCTTGTTCATTGGTTCCGAAAACAATTAAACATTGCTATTTATGTAAGCCGATACTCTGCGAGCGTTTAGTGGGCCGCCAAGGAAATTAACCGCTTTCCGAATTAGAAAACGGCACTGGTCGAGTTGGCAACACTCGTTCCTTATGGTAACCCAATCCAATTGAACTGTGAATGTTTTATTACAATTTGATTGCTATGTCCATAAAGAAATAGTGGAAGGACCACACAAAATTATATTGTGTTTTTTTTAATTAGTCTTTGTTTATACACGATAAAGCTAACGGTAACCAGATAAACAAAAATATAAATTGAAATCTATTCGAAAATAAGGAAGTTCTAAGCATATTAATTTCATGCTACACAGAGAGCGTAATTAGTAGTGACGTCAATGATTGTATGTTTTGCACGGATACTATACAACACTCGTTTGGTGCGTAAGTGAAGGAAAAAAACACAATGCCCTCACCGTCTAAATACCTAAATCTCAATGCTGAAATAACTTTTTTATACATTTTTTACTGCTTACGAGGACGAAAGAACTCACGGGCCACCTGTGCGCTTAGTGCGGGTTTTTTAACGTTCTCGATAGCGTAAACGTTAATTCAAATTTGTATGGAGTTGGAACGTTTGCCCATGTTTGCCGCTAGGGGCGCTGTTCCAACTGCATACAAATTTGAGTTAACTATTACGCTATCGAGAACGTTAAAAAACTCGCACTAAGCACACTGATTGTAATAGGGGGCCGTATTAAGAGTCCCACAGACTTGCGATGTTTCTGATCATTATTTAGACTCGGTTTTAAGATAACGTCATATAATATGTATTCCGTAAAGCTTTGACCGTAACAGGATCACGCATGGCATTTATTTATGTAATGAATTAGTCAGTTAAATAAAAAAAATCCATATAATACACTATCTGAGAGCAGTTAATGAAAAAGCGATCTTACCTAGAATGAATAAAGCGTCTTCTAGAGCTGATGACAAAAACAGTTGCAGTTTTTTACTATTCTATTCAGCGTTAAAGCGATCATGAACGCTTTTTTCTGACAAAAACGTTTTATTCGTTTTTAGAAACAATCTATCTTCTATCTATCTATATATTTAAAAATGAATTGCTGTTCGTTAGTCTCGCTAAAACTCGAGAACGGCTGGACCGATTTGGCTAATTTTGGTCTTGAAATTATTTGTGCAAGTCCAGAGAAGGCTTAAAAGGTAGATAAATATGAAAATGCTCGGAATTAAATAAAAATAACAATTTTGTTTTCCCTTTGACGTGTCCCCCTTCGGACGGATTCCTTTTATTTGTTTTAAGTTTATTTTATGCAAAAGTTTAGGTCTTTTATTTATACGAAGTCTGCCGGGTCAGTTAGTTATTATATAAAAATCGAGAAGCGAATTGCCACTCGAATTAATATGAAGTATCTACTAAAATATGAGAAAATATGACGTAGGTATTATTTGAATATGAAGACATTAGAATTCGAAATTTAAAACGCGTATGAAACTAGCAACCTCTTGAATTTCAGTGGAGTGAATTATTTTTTATTAATCACTTTTCAATAATCAACATTCCTTAGAAACTGTTCGAAGAAGGTCCGACTTTCGTATAACTGTAGCCAATCGGTCAGACGCTACTCATTGGCCTCTTCTTAATTAGATCAAAGGATCCATAATTAAGAGAACGTGGCATTCACATTTTTGCTTCTTTTGGAACTCTTAAAAATTATTTTAGTAGTTTCCTTTATTTGAATTAGATGTGCAGACGAATTTGCGATTCGCTTAAAGGGATTATTGGCTTTTATTTATTGAATAAACGGGTTATCGAGCGCACGGCCCGCAATGCTGTAAGTGGTATTAGTTACCGGAGTCCAGGGATATCATAATGTG
Organism: Bombyx mandarina; assembly: GCF_003987935.1. Next base: position 4,592,895 of record NW_021011493.1, read on the forward strand.
AGAGTTACCTAAAGAGTTGGGGTTTAATTCTTAATTGCGCATAGATATGGCCATCTTGAGGCGTCGATCATCAGAGTTTATAGATAAAAGCAATAATTAATGACAAATCATAGCGTTGAAATGAGATTTAGGGGGCTTACTGGTGATAGGACCTCTTGTGAGTCCGCACGGCTAGGTACCACCACCCTGCCTATTTCTGCCGTGAAGCAGAAATCCGTTTCGGCTTGAAGGGTGGAGCAGCCGTTGTGACTATACTGAGACCTTAGAACTTATATTTCAAGGTGGGTGGCGTATTTACGTTGAAAATGTCTATGGGCTCCAGTAACCACTTAACACAAGGTGGGCTGTGAGCTCGTCCACCCATCCAATCCACCAAACCATAAAAACTATTTATATAACATTTCATTAAAAGCATCACGAGCGAATTGAATCGTTTCGATTTGATCCAGACGTGGATCAAAATCCACTCAAAGAGAATTCAATCAGTCGGTACACACTGACTACATATTCAGTTAATTTACATTAATTTGGTTTGGTATAGAGTGCTTACTATATAAGATCTACACTACAGTGTAGTTACGAATAATGTTTGGTACCGATTCTAATAATTTATCTTTGTCATCGTGGTTCTTGCTATGGTTTTAGTAAACTTCATCAATCATGAAAATTTCAGAGGGTGTTTTTCTTTAATAATTAGCTGCGTGAATGAGCTCTCGGCCCTCCTTGTGTTAAATGGTTACAAGAGTCCATAGACATCAACGACGTAAATGTCGCCACCGACCTTCAGACATGATTTGGTCTAAGTCTCAGTTTTACAGTACAACGGCTGCCCCACGCTAAGCGGTAGGCAGCGGCTTGGCTCTGCCCCTGGCATTGCTGAAGTCAATGGGCGACGGTAACCACTCACCATCAGGTGGGCCGTATGCTCGTCTGTCTACAAGGGCAATAAAAAAAAAAGCCTTCAAATCGAAACGCATTGTTTCACGACAGAAATAGGCGGGTCGGTGATGCCCACGTCTGCAAGCCATGCCCTACCACTAGCAAAAGTATTGTCCAAACTCGGAAAATAAATAAATTATTCATAACAAAACTTTATTGATCGTATTTAGTACAGGCGTAACTGGTAAAATGTTTTTATAAATTTCGTATTCAATGCGTATTGTTACAGGAAAATTGTTTTGTGATCTACCTACTTATGTACACTCAAATAACTCTCAAATGCTGTTTAACAAGTACTTTTGTTGTTAAAACTCGGATGTGTGTATGTTGAAGGCTTTTAAAAATTATTGATGAAATGTTACCGTCCTCGTCGAACCCGTCACTTGCGACGAAGGGCTCGACGAGTGAATTAACTCATAGACACAGCCAACTGAGTTTCTCGCCGGGTCTTCTCAGTGGGTCGCGTTTCCGATCCGGCGGTATATTCTACGAAGCACTGCTCTTGCTAGGGCCAGTGTTAGCAACACACCCGGTTTGAGCCCCTGAGCTCACCTACACGTCAAGGAGAAGCTGAAATTGCCTCTCAAGGCTATCAGCATAGGTAGGGGAAAAAAAAGTAAGTAAACTCTTCAGATAAATTTAGACAATGTTTCGCCCCATAGACACAACCCACTGAGTTTCTCGCCGGATCTTCTCAGTGGATAGCGATTCCGATCCGGTGGTAGATACTGCGAAGCTAAGCTTAGACCAGTGTTAGCAAATTTTCTCAGATTGAGTTTTTAAACTCACTCACTCGTTTGCACGTAGCTGGAATATCCAGTCAGTCAACCAGCGAATAGGTTGGGAACAAACAAGATCTGTGAGGTGAAACTAAGATACACACAGCACATACAGGAACACATGTCATGTATTTTAAAAAAACCTATACTTTTTATGTCGACAATCCTTCATAATATTATATCCTCTGAACATATGTTAGAAGCGATCCTATAATAACGTTACGAGTTTGTGGGTTTGAAATTACATACTTTACAGTGACTGCTTCGTATCCGCTTCATGTATGACTCGAGAACAATTTGACTTTGTATTACGGTTCTCAATGATAAAACAATATTGATGGGATTCAATCCGTCACAATGTTAGATACGAATTGTAAATATTAAGGTTTTTTTTTTGTTTTTATTGCTTAGATGGATGGACGAGCTCACAGCCCACCTGGTGCTAAGTGGTTACTGGAGCCCATAGACATCTATAACGTAAATGCGCCACCCACCTCGAGATATAAGTTCTAAGGTCTCAGTATAGTTACAACGGCTACCCCACCCTTCGAACCGAAACGCATTCCTGCTTCACGGCGGAAATAGGCGGGGTGATGGTACCTACCCGTGCGGATTCCTAAGAGGTCCTGCCACCAGTGAAGGTATTGGTATTCTAACTATGCATAGCTTGTTAGGTGAGCTCACGGAGCTCAATCCGGGAGATCTTGCTAACACTAGCCTTGTCTTCGCTGAATCTACCACCGGATCGGAATCGCGTCTCACAGAAAATTCGGCAATCAATCTCAGTGGGTCGTGTCTGTGGTTTAGGTTGCACGTCGAACTCTATCATTTTATGTATGTTATATGGGCGTATTTTTTTTGTAGCATAGTATAATTTCGATTTAAAATAAGTTTTAGTTGCACTTGGCGGCATAAATAGTTTTGAAAATCCGATATCATGTTTGATGTTGCTTCTGACGTATTCATTTTGAGGTCCTTTTTGAATCTATTACTAATTTAGAAAATTGATAATATAATTAGTCCTTTGAAGCTGCGCTATTTAAATATGTATTTTTGTGTTTTATGCGAAGAATGCAATCACAAGTCTTCGAAAATTTGTACTTTTGTCATTTACCACAGTTTTCTTTCTAACTTAAATAAATTTATCATGTAAAGATCTCCGTAATAAATAGTAAACTTGTACGTTTCTTTATTTTGTAATTAGAGAGCTTTATCTTATTTACTAAGCATCTAGCAATAGAGTATGAGAATATAATAAGCAAAGAAATGAGAAACAGAAATAATTGTGACTGACGTGATATTATCAAATTACGAACTTCGATTGCTCTCGTACTATTGGGAGAAGTTCTTAGAATAAGCTACGTGATATTGAAGCAAAGGACACTCATCTACTATATGTAAAGTAATGAAATACTATGCTTAAGAAGAAGCATTTGATACACAAAACCAAACTAGATTGGCAAACGAATTTTCAAACAGATTCGATGCTCACAACAACTGTATGACGAACAAACATGCCATTGTTTTAGGTATTTTTTATTAAGTGGATTACATTAAGCTTATCTCTTCGCTACATCGCAGTCTTAAAACCAATTAGCTTTGCACGGTAATGTTTTAATTACATAATCGTAATCTAAAATAGAACTGTGTTTTTGTTTCACCTATGATTTACCTTATTGCGTGTTAACTATAAATAAAAACATATCTTTAATAAACATAGGTTTCTTATATTGAAATTAACTTTAATACCATTAAAAAAACTGCACAAATTAGCAGTATTGATGGTAATTACTATTTGTTTTACAAACAACACAATTATGGTTTTCTCGTGGTGTAGCAAATTATCCAATCAGCAATTGCTTTGCCAGTCACGTGTCTCGAAAATACTCAAAGTTTGACATTTCAGAGATCGTAGGGTTCGTTTAGTAATTGAAAATTAGGGCACGCTTTATTCTTAAATAACGATAGAAGTTTTGGGTTTTGTCGGAGGATGTGCGTGCTAAATAATCCGTAGCCTTGCTCTCCCCTCGTCCTACGGGAACCGGTCGATCTACCGAACAACGGAATCCACTCGAAGACAATAGCGACTCCAGCGAACTGCCCTCCCTTTGTACCCCGGGGACACGTTTCACGTACACGACTAAACCGGAGAAAGAGGTGGTCACATTTGACCGCTTTCCGAGATTTTCCATGAAAATTATCCATATATTAATACGTGAAGCAAAAACTTTGTATCCCTTTTTACGGAAATTGCGCGGACGGAGGAGTATGAGATTTTTCACACTTATAGAAAATATAGAGAAGAAGTGCACAATGCTAATATTTTTTTAAAATAATGCATAAAAGATACATTAACTCAATAAAGAAAACATACACACATTGCATACCATGTATTTGACGCACACATGCATGCATACTATTTATTGTCAAACTTTTGTTCTTGACGCCTGTGGTCAAATTGAGAATAGATTAAATATTGTTTGTCTTTGTTAATATTTTTTATAGTGTAGCCTTGGCGAAATTTGTGATTATAGAAGTATAAAATACAATCATAATAGTGTACAAACTTACAATTCCAATTAAATATAGTCGAATTTCGACTACTGCGGGACCTCTAGTTCTCGTAAACGTGATTCAGTTTTACAAATACAAAGTTAAAAAAACGAATAAAGATGCCAGCGAAATTACAATGCGACAATCGAATAAACGGAATGCAGTCTGTGTTTTCTTTTAACGAAACGTGGGCCTCGCCAAGGCTAGACTTATCGATTCGACGAAGTGCAATATGTGTGCTGAGTTACAACATCCCGAAGACCGCGTACAGATTTCTGGCGCGTCACACGTTGGCGTTATTAGAACGAGGTGATGTTGATCAAATGCAGATCAACTTTCTAAGAAATCATTTTTGTAAATTTAGATCTCGTACGTACCTTGAAACTTCACGCACACAAATCAAAATACAAACGGTTCACGGGTTTTTACGTGATAATCTGTAAAGCATGCCTACAAGTCTGTTAATAAATCCATAGTAATTGGTAGAATTATTCATCGAATTTATTTTATTTGTTGATTAATGTGGGACATTGTACTACAATGTAATACTAGCTAACCTATAATTCCGTTAAATAGTTTCCGTGTACATTGCCGAGCCTCGATTTGTTCAACGAACCGCAACAGGACATCGTTTCCGCACAAAGCTCTTTTAGTGTTACCGGGTTCACCCTCAGGCTGTTTGTTTGAGCGTGTAAGTAATTACTGTTGTGGCCTAATTTTTGGTTCCTCGCTCACATACCAGACTAGTTTGACCTGTTTATTTCCGAAAGCTTAATGCGATGGTCAACCGAAACGGTCAAAACCTGTCCGGTAGACAATCGAGCTTGGGTGTTAATGCTGGTGGTTATCGAAGTCCATAGATGTCACACTATTAAAATATTATGTGACCACTATTATATCGATGTCCCAATCAAATGTAGACAGGATAATTGAGGATCGTTAGCATAGAAGTGGCCTATCCTACATTTTTTCATATTCGTGGCTCTACTATATTGAAATTTATTTAAAACATAATAAATTTTGATGCAAAACCGGCCTATCCCTATTTTCTGGCTTTGTCAACATTATTTTTGCGTGTTTTATTTTCGCCTATGAGGCAGTGTAAAAGTAAATTCAGACCTCATTGTCTCCATTACTATAGTAAGCTCAGGTAAGCTTAGGCCACTTTTGCGCTGACGGCCTCAATTGTACTGATGAAGGTTTGCAATATTTGCTTTTTTCTTTTTGTTGTCCTTATCCCGCATTACGTGGGGTCGACGCGGCATGTCCTCTCTTATGCTGCACAGGGATTTCGCAGGACTTTTACGACCGTCCTCCTGCCTGACGTCAACCCTCTTTGGGCTATATCTCCAAATACCCAATGTAAGATGCCATAGGGAGGGACTTTTTCTGTTCTTTTAGTGTTGATTTTACTTCAACCGTTTTTTTCTCGTATTAGGTCCTAATAACATTAAATATGCCAATTTTATTTTGTACCTTCATTGTTTATTTTGTACCTTCATTCACTAATATGGGTTGTACATCATGTCTTATTCGTGTGTGTACAATAAGGTCTGTAACTACGTTCCTTGCTATTTGTCAATTTAAGGTATCAATATAATCTCAAATAATTGTAAGCCAAGCTTATTAGATAAGTGGTAAATGAACCGATTTGACACATTAATTATTACTAGAGGTCCCGCAGTAGTTGAAATTCGACTATAATTAATTGGGATTGTAAGTTTGTACACTATTATGACTGTATTTTATACTTCTATAATTACAAATTTCGCCAAGACTACACTATAAAAAATATTAACAAAGACAAACAATATTTAATCTATTCTCAATTTGACAATAGACGTCATAAACAAAGTTTGACAATAAATAGTATGCATGCGTGTGTGCGTCAAATACATGGTATGTAGTGTGTTTAATGTTTTCTTTATGGATTTAATGTATCTTTTATGCATTATTTTAAAACAGTATTAGCATTGTGCACTTCTTCACTATATTCTCTATAAGTGTGGAAAATTTTATACTCCTCCGTCCGCGCAATTTTCGTAAAAAGGGATACAAAGTTTTTGCTTCACGTATTAATATATAGATATTGTTGCGTGATATACTTTTGGTATGAAAATGTATGAGTGTTGCTCTTCTTCTTTCGTTCGAAGAAAGCGACGGCTAAAAAACCTCGAGAGCTCCAAAAAGTTTTCAGCGATGATTCTCTCAACGAACAATATAGTAGAATAATCGGAATTGAATAACAACTATGATTAGCGCGATATTCGACCTTGTTCCAGCTTCTCTGCATCGAGGTCATTGTAATTACACTACAAGCTGGTTTAGCAAGATCTTCTGTGAAATAAATAATTAGTTTGGATAATAACGCTGACGTTAATTAAGTCCTTTTATATCATGGTTGGTACATTTACTATGGGCCAGTTTTTTTTTTTTAGTAAAACGTAAATTGGAACGAATTTGTTAAAAAAAGTTGGATCTAAAAATCTTCACAAAGGGAAATTGAGTTTGTTCCGGAATTACTCAATTAGCCTGTTGAAAAACTCTCGAAAGCTTCAGCGATTTATTATATTACTAAGAGTTCGGAACGCAGTTCGTTGTTGGGTGAATGAAAAAAAATTAGAAAATTCTCGGATATCATTAAAAATCGAAGTTGAATTAATTAAAAAATTTTAATTTTTGCCAACGATGTTCAAGTCGATCTCGTCATTAACAATCTAAATATTTCTAAGACGGACTATGTGAGTACTCTTGAACACATTATTTCATTCTATTTCTGGAGAGAGTAGACATTATAAATATTAATGTCGTCACCCAGATATGAAGACGAAGATTCAATTGGATCGGTATCGTACAGGATGGGTACACGATACGAACTTCTTTAATATTGATATTCGTTATTTATCACTTGCACTATATAATGGTGGTAGTTTGTTTTCATTGTTTTTACTTTTATTATCTTTTTGTAATTTTTAAGTCAACAATTTCAATTACTTTTGTTCACTACTTAGTCGTTTGTTGAGTTATTGGTGGAAACTTGTTGGGTTTTTGTTCAATGTATAATATACTGTGTGGATTTATGGTGTTATTACTTTCCCAAATAAATAAATCATTTCAAATTTTCTCGATCCTACAACCATGGTATCATCCAGTATGGGCCGCCTTACGTTCTGGCTTGAAAGGTGGCATAGCCAAGCTAACGTCCGCAATGATAACCACTAAAGTGGACCGTACGCTTGTCTGCCTAAAATGGCAATAAAAAAAGTTCAGCTTAATTTCGCCATGTGGGTATTTACGTCGTGATTTCTATGGTCTCTCTTATACATTGATACAATAAACGAGAATCGGGTTAACGTACTGCCGCCATATTAAAGTTCAAACAGCCACGCTTGCTCATCGATAGGACGGTAACAGGTAAATAATGGGTTCATTGTTCATCGAACTGCGAATCGGCTAACCAAATTAATGGGGCCTTCCAAAACATTTCGCTCCTTGTAAATTTGCATATAATACTGTACACAGGTATCCATATCTATTTTAAAGTACATTAGTCATAACTTTTCAAAGTACTGTTACGTTTGGTTAAGTGTACGTATTATTTTTTTATATCGGTGGCAGAGCTCACGGCTCAACTTATGTTAAGGGGTTACTGAAGCCCATAAACATCTGTATAAAATGCTGCCATCCGCCTCGAGATACGAGTTCTAAGTTCTCAGTTTTTACAGTACAACGGCTGCCCTGCCTTTCAACCGAAAAGCATTACTGCTTCACGGCAGAAATAGGCAGGGTGGTGATACCTACCCGTGCGGACTCACAAGACGTCCCACCATCAGTAAACAGCATCAAACTAAATTGTATTCGAGGTTGGATTCGACCTTTGACCATTTTAGACGGTGGTGTAATATAGTTTTTTTTTTATTGCCTTTGTAGGCAGACGAGAATACGGCCCACCTGATGGTGAGTGGTTACCGTCACCCAAGGACTACAGCAATGCCAGGGACAGAGCCAAGCCGCTGCCTACCGTAAAGTATTATATTAATGTCGGTTTGCAAACTATTGCTGCACTTTCCAGTGTATAAAAGTTTGAGGAATTCCGGTAATTTATTGTTATCGCATCGCTTGAAATCTGATTACAAAATCATCAGTAATTATGTGCATGATTATCGGTAGAACTACCGATAGCACCAAACTGTCCATACTCACTTCCATTATTTCTGAAACGGCAATAAGGCCTATTCTTTTTCTATATTTGCCGACAGTTAAGTGCAAACAAATTTGTGTGGATGTCACAATGTTAGATAACATCTGAAAATTTTTCCACATACATTAGAACTAGCGCAAATATTTATAGTCCTTATCGTATTGCACATATTATTTTGCGATTAAAGAATTATTAGTCGCGTTAAAAAGCGTTCTACATTTGGGCTAACATTAAAAAGTGGTTCAAGCTAAAGTAGGTAGGTACAGGAGTTGAAGCGCCATTAGTGATAAAAATTCTGGGCAATTGATTTCACATCGCACTGCCTTCTTGGGAATATCGAAAGTCGAAAGGTTTTGCGCGGTGAAGGTGGCAAGGAATAGCGCCGCGATCGTGTTTCAACTATGTATTTTCATCTTCGCTGTTAGAAGTCGAACTCGTTAGTAAACCGCTAAGTGTTTTTTTTTTATTAAATTTCATTACTCATTCGTAATTTGAAATAAATCGTTTTGTGGAAAATTTATATAATTTAGTTTCTCTAAGTCGTTCAAAAAATTATTTTCTTTTTTTCTATTGCTTAGATGGGTGGACGAGCTCACAGCCCATCTGGTGTTAAGTGGTTACTGGAGCCCATAGACGTCTACAACGTAAACGCGCCACCCACCTTGAGATATAAGTTCTAAGGTCTCAAGTATAGTTACAACGGCTGCCCTACCCTTCAAACCGAAACGCATTACTGTTTCACGGCAGAAATAGGCAGAGCGGTGGTACCTACCCGCGCGGGCTCACATGAGGTCCTACCACCAGTAATGTATTTTCCATGTATAATGTACCATGTATTTTCATCTTCGCTGTTAGAAATAGAACTCGTTAGTAAACTCGGTAGTAAAAAAAGTAGTAGTAAGTCGTTGAATTTTTTTTTTGTTTTTGGTGAACGTAATGTACAGTGGGTACCAGAATTTATAGATGTGCCAAGATCAATGACGGGACCAGGCAGCAGTCAGAGGGTCGTATAAATGGTGGCATATACCTGGTAGATGTAATAATGAATTATGTAAATAATGGAATTACTTTCATATAATTATAAATTAGGTTATTTTTCATTATCATATAATTTTATCCTATAGTTGTAGTTGTTAGGAGCATAGTGTACTTAGCATATTTATTTTGATTAGTCACGCGCACATGGCTTATATTACAAGCCAGAACTTTAACTTGCGTATATTTTTTTAGCTTGTAATGTGTATTGTGTGCCTTATTAATAAATAAATAAATCGCACTAAGCACCCCACCACAAATAGTAAGTATAACTTATGCGTGTGTGTATGTATAATAATAATAATAACTGTAATCATTTAAGGGGTATAATGTACTCCAAGTTGTACGTATTTGGGGATGAAAGGCAAAGGTTTTCCAACTTTAACCGTTTTTTTTTCTTTTAAATGTGGAAGTCTAAAAATTTTTTTTTTGTTAGTATTTGAAGCAAAATTAACTTGACAAATCTCTGAAACATTTACGTTTCTATCTGTCGTTGTACTTATGAAACATGAGTATATGTATCCTTAAATCATCCATCTAATTGTCGAGTCTGTAATGGTGCCATAGCGTCAAGATGAAAGGGCGCCATTATCTTAATTCATGCCTCAATCGCAAATGATTTTCCGTTTGACTTCCTTGAACACAAAGTATAATTATATCATTTTAAGACATAGCAATTACAGCTTTTGCGATAACCGCATCCATTAAATGTATCGTTATATAGTCGTCATATAAAACATGTTCTTATGAAAAAGTGTAAATTAAAAAAAAGAAACTATTATAAATGATTTGTGTATTTTAACCCTTTGCGGTCCTAAGACTAATGTTATGTAGGACTATATGTCCAATACATATGGATACACTCTAGAAAGTAAAAGAAACACTCAAATTTGTATGGAATTGGAAAGTTTGCCTACGTTTGCCGCTAGGGGCGCTGTTCCAACTGCATACGCATTGGAGTTAACTTTTACGCTATCGAGAACGTTAAAAAACTCGCACTAAACACATTCGATTTTGGGCTCATGACGAATGAGTACCACTGTTCATAAAGTGCGTCAAAGTTTTTTTAACAATAATGAATTTTAATTTTTGTACGATATAATAAATATTTCGTTAAAGTTTAAACCTTCGTTTAAACCGTCTATTAATGTCACGCATAATGTTTGTTGATGGCTAGGCTGCGAAATAATGTATGTACACAAAATTATCTACGTGCGTATCTTTCTCCTTATTTGCCGGACACAAAGCGTGCTCCACATTGTTTGGTGTTCGCACGGACATAATCTAATATCCAGAGTGAAGAATTTAAAAAGTATTCATTTCAAAGGAAGTACTATATGTTTGGACGCGTTTTGTATTTTTGTTTTTGCAATTAAAAAGAGGTCAGGCGGTTGTTCGACCCACCCATGTTACCATCGATTATGCATTACAAAAGATAAGCCGTTTTTTATGTTAATTATAATTAGGAGTAAACTAAGCAATATATGTATATAAACAAACATCAGCTAACCTAGATAGATCATATACAACGATTAGCCATATGTGACGTCATGCGTTCAGCTTGACGCGATAAGTCTTAAACTTCACACATTTTTGTTTAGAAATACTAGAAATCGGTGTGCCTGTGGAAGGTTTTAACAACGGAGGGAAGATCTTCCACTATCAACTATACTGAGACCTTAGATATAAGTTCTGAGGTCTCAGTATAGTTACAACGGCTGCCCCGACTTTCAAACTGAAACGCATTTACTGCTTCACGGCAGAAATAGACAGGGCGGTGGTACCTACACGCGCGGACTCTCAAGAGGTCCTACCACCACTAATTACGCAAATTAAAATTTTTGCGGGTTTTGATTTTTATTACACGATGTTATTCCTGCACCGTGGAAGTCAATCGTGAACATTTGTTCAGTACGTATTTAATTAGAAAAATTGGTACCCCGCCTGGGATTCGAACACCCGTGCATCGCTCAACACAAATGCACCGGACGTCTTATCCTTTAGGCCACGACGACTTCTCTATAGTAAGTATGAAGACAATAAGATCTGAATTTACTTTTACACCGACTCATAGGCAAAAACAAAAGCCCCGCAAAAATAATGTTGACAAAGCCACCTGTTATCTATGGGCGAAATTAGGGATAGGCCGGTTTTGCATCAAAATTTATTATGTTTTAAATACCTAGTAGAACCACGAATATGAAAAAATGTAGGATAGGCCACTTTTGTGCTGACGGCCTCATATCATGAAAGGTGTTTCCCAAGCATGACATGTCCTTCTTCAAACGAGGCTTGTGGAGAGTATTAAATGGTAGGTAGCGGCTTGGTTCTGTTGCTGGCATTGCTGACATCCATGGGCGACGGTAACTACTCACCATCAGGTGGGCCATATGCTCGTCTGCCTATACGGCAATAAAAAAAATGAAAAAAATATCATTCATTTTTATTAAGATACATTATGACTTTCCGGTTGGTTGTGGTGTCCGGTTGATTATTACATTGTAATAACCGATATCGTACCCTAAAAATGGGCAAGTCGGTTGTGTCGACCCGTGCGATTTCGCGATATTGCGGCATCTGCAGAAATTCGTAAATTTTTATCGTATTATTACCGTATTTATTATTTATTATAAATTTTTTTATTGCCCTTGTAGGCAGACGAGCCGACCTGATGGTGAGTGGTTACCGTCGCCAATGGACTTCAGCAATGCCAGGGGCAGAGCCAAGCCGCTGCCTACCGCTCAATACTCTCCACAAGCCTCGTTTAAAGAAGGACATGTCATAGCGCTCGGGAAACACCGTGGAGGGGAGTTCATTCCTATTATACTGGACATTGTTATTTTAATGTGGAAGCATATTAAACGCCGAACGCTTCGCCGAAATCTAGATTCAAACATCGAAATTCAGCTTAGTACGAATTACCAGCTAACCAGATACGTTTTTAGATTCATTTGTCGAAGATAAAATGGAAAATTTTCCTCATCATATTTTCAATTTTCCTTCTTTCAACGAAACTGTATATCAGTCGATTCGATGAAATTTTCAAAGATTCATACGCTTATTTATGAGAACTTTTATTTTCGGCACAAGGCTGCCTTGAACTAATTATGTTTGAGTTCATTGAAAATAAACGTTTTTCTCTCATATTTTATAATTGGTTTTAAGAGACTTTTAGACAAAAAGACGACAATTGTTATAATCCACTATATAGGAACGTTATTAGGGGTCCTCGGTCTAATGGATAAAACGCCCGGTGTATTCGCTTCGAAAATATCTACGCGAACAATTATTACATAAAACTGACAATCCACATTAATTAATTAATTAATTACCGTAATTACTGAAAGAGGACCCCTCTTTACATAATTGAACCTGCTCGCATTGGTGTAACCTTTCGGCTAGTTCAGCCGCGAATCCTAACACCGGTGTTAAACATAAAAATGTTCAAGCTCTTAAAAATTTATATCGAACTAAAGATGTCATTGTGATTTCTGTGTTTTATGCTTTAACACGCGTTCAGTCCAGAGGATAAATGTTTGTGATTTCTCATTAGCTGATAATAAGGCACGAGGAGGTAGCACCTATCTCAAGATGAGTGGTACATGCTATCTACGGATTCTGTTAACCGCAATGAGGTGGTTTTTGAGCTCGTTGCTGTGTGATATAACTTGTCTCTAATTATTTCACAGTATACCCATCGAGGCACGGATTTGTCCCTGATATTCTCTAAGTTAATGAACGATGACCGCGGTGACCATATTTGGTCGTGTGATCAGCTATGGTCGCCTGTTATGGTCTGAAAAAAAAGTTATTAAAATATAACACAAAATGGCAAAATATTTAGGCAAAGACCAAAGTAGATGAGTATTTTTCTTCGGTTTCTCAACCGATTTGCGTTTTTCTTATAGGTAGCTATTAAAATATTGGATAAAACAATGGGAATTAGTTGGTTTTTTTTTCTTCAAAATTTTCAAATTTTACTACATAAAATTATCTAAATGTTGAATTATTATAGTTTAATGAAAATCGACCATCGGGCGAATACTAATCATCATTAAGAGAAAATTATCATAATTTAAAGTTAAACAATTATTGCAAGCCAGATTAAAAACTGACAGACTCATCTATCTGTCAGTTAGAGTCTAAAGTAATTTCAAAATGTCATCGGTTCAGACGGTCTGCGGTGAATTTTAATGATATCCCTAGCAATCTTCATTACTCGCCTGGTTTATTGCGTTTAAAATTGCCAAGGAGATTGCTTTTATCAAAATTAAATGAATTTATAGGATAATTTCGTGGACAGTTTAGCGGTTTGGAATTTTGAAACATATCCGTTTGTGTATCAATTATTGATTGTATGTATATTCAAACAAATTTATTCATAACATAAAAATACGTAAACCGACTGCTTTAGTTTGCTGCTTGACTCACGCTAGGTTAAGGCAAATTAAAAATTTTGATTATAATGGCAAAATTGTCAAGTATTCTATGTACCTAAAAATAACATAACACGCAACTAATACTGATTGAAATAGGCAATTTTCCGTATTTAATATTACCGATTCCTATTCTGTCTAAAAACGGTTCTGCTACGAAGATGAATCGATAAGAAATTCAGGATTTGCTCATTTCGAACAAAAATCAAATCATGGCATATAATAAAAGGAACAACAACCCATTATTATTATGGAAACGTGTATAGCAATGCAATTGTACATTTAGTACGTGCCTGCGCTGGTTCCTGTCGACTTTAAAACATTCGGGACGCCATTTGCAAAAACGACGGGTACCCGCGTAATGGCGTCGTATAAAACGATAACGGAACGCGGCACGTGATCGTGAAAGTAGTAAATATAATCTAATAATGAAAAATGAAATGTTTGCGGATTTGTTTGTTGTTTTATGCGTTCACGGGTGCTTTATATTGATTGACTAGCTTTTGCCCGCGACTCCGTCCGCGTGGAATAGTTACTTTGGCATAACGCTAAATTTTACCTCCCCACTTCATTTACGTAGAAAGTGAAAATATTTTTGAATTTTAGAATGCTAAGGATATATTTAAAGCCCTAATTTGAAACATTATTTATTGATGCTCCACTTGTATTGGTCTTACCGTGATGTTATATAGCCTCTATAAATGGGCTATCTAACACTGAAAGAATTTTTGAAATCGGACCAGTGGTTCCTGAGACTAGCGCGATCAAACAAACAAACTCTTCAGGTTTATAATATTAATCAGTATAGATTTAGCACGCTTGAGTGTACAAGACCGCGTGGCAGATTATTGTTACGATGGACCGGACAAATAAGGGCAGCCCTAAACGGTCCTGTCAGCGAGTGCACAAGAAAGGCGGCGGTGCGCGAGGAATGCCGGCGTCTTGTGAGCGCATCACCACCCGAACTGATGACCACGACCACTCTGCCAAGAGTGCAAACTACCTTGGTCGTGGCAAAAGAAGTACTCTATTATTATTAGCGCTGCTTCGGGGAAGCTTTCTGCCTTATATTTTTTTTTCCCCCTACCTAATGGTTGGTAGCTTAAAGGGGTATCGCAACTTCGCGCGGATCAGTAGGTAAGCTCACGGGCTCAACCTAAGAGACTTTCTAACACTGGCCCTAGTAAGAGCAGTGCTTCGCTTTATCTACTACGGGATCAGAGTCGCGACCCACTGAGAAGATCCGGCGAGAAACTTTGAGGGTTTTTGCCATAGCAACATTATCGTTACTCCGGTAATTTGTCAAGGGATTATATCATGCTGGGAATCCGTTGAGGTTTGCCGTCAGCGGTGGATGTCTTGCGGTCTACCACAAATCAAATACTTATATTTTCTGTGTAAATTCGTTTTAGGTTAATAAATTGGTTCATTCGGGCGTCGTAATAAAGCCGGTGGGTCGTTTTTTTTTTGTCAAACTTTTAAAATACTAGGATTATAGTTATAACTTCGCTGAGACTACGGGAGCCGGAGATATAAAGCCTAAACAAATAATAATTAAAAATCAATAAAGGTTTTTTATATCGTTTTCTTTAAAGATTCTACCACCGTTTTGTAATTGCATATTTCGAACACTATCGTGGGCATGGAAGATTGAAACAAACCGATTGAAGATTTAAAATCTTGCGTATAAGCTGTTTAGTATGTAAAACCACAATGAACCATTACCGCAGTAATCTGTAAGTAATACGGACAAATTTACTGATCTCAAACTATAGACTGATACTTAGAAGTCGTATCGCAAGGTGGGTGGCGGCATTTATGTTGTTGATGTATATGGACTCCGGGGAACCGATGGTAAAGACCGGTAAAATCTAAGTAATAGGATAATAAAAACTGCGACCGTTAATCCCCGACTTTTCACGATTGGATTGGAAATTACAGCGTTCGAAACTCCAATGTTAAACTCCAGGTCGTAAAAACTTAAACGAACAATGAATATGAGTAAGCCAATCGTCTTTTATTATTGAAAGAGGTATGTTCCAGAAAACCACAGTGGAAAAAGATGTAAAGCTTATAATATAAAGTTATACGTAAATGACGCTACTGCTAATATCATTCTTAAATTAATATGAAAGTAAAATGTTTACTGGTGGTAGAACCTCTTATGAGTCCGCGCGGGTAGTTACCACCGCCCTGCCTATTTCTGCCGTGAAGCAGTAATGCGTTTCGGTTAGAAGGGTGCCGCAGCCGTTGGAACTATACTTGAGACCTTAGAACATATCTCAAGGTGGGTGGCGCATTTACCTTGTAGATGTCTATGGGCTCCAGTAACCACTTAACACTAAGTGGGCTGTGAGCTCGTCCAGCCATCCAAGCAATAAATAAAAGTTACCCTTTGAGATTCAGACGATACGTAGTGCACATATAGTTTAGTCTTACATTAGTTCTAGGACCGCAAAGGGTTCAATTTTTTATTTTTAGAATAAGAATGTGGTTTGCGCGTCTTTTATCTTCTAAGGCAGGCGATATATTGGGTCTTGGCTTGAGTGCTCATCGTGGCTCATGGATGATCATGGTAATGTCAGTTGCATAGTCATGCCTATCACGGAGAACTCAGTTCAGAAAACGATATTTGTAGTTAAACGAAATTTATCAATGTTATCTTATCGCTGTCGTTTTTTTTTTCTGTTTCGATAAGATATTGTTTATAACACAACACGCGCGGCTTGTCTATGCTTTGGTTTTTTTTTTTGTTCGACTCGTAACCGAATAAAAGGAAATATCAAAGTGCTACAGAAGATTTTGTTGTTTCGGCCATACCCGATCCTATGGACCGAATGGTAAACAGTCGATATCGCTCTAAACACGTCATTAGGGATCCTCCCGATACATTAACGGTGCTTTTAGGTACCTCAAGCACCGGTCGTAGTTATCGTAAATTAACCCACAGACACAACCCACTGAGTTTCTCGCCGGATCTTCTCAGTGGGTCGCGTTTCCGATCCGGTGGTAGATTCTGCGAAGCACTGGTCTTGTTAGGGCCAGTGCTAGCAACACCTCCGGTTTGAGTCGCGAGAGCTCACTTACACGCTAGGGTAATGCTGATATATCCTCTCAATTGATTCGGATCTCGAACTCGCCTGTCCGTTATTAAACTTAAATAAAAAACTTGCACAGAGTTACCTCAATACGGTGTGCGTTATTTAAAAATGCTTAAAACATTTTCTGATTTGAAGTTTAAAGAAAAAACAAAAAAATATAATCGGAAAGTCGTAAATAATCACTAACGCCCCCCCTAAAAAATTAAATTAAGTCATTCCAGTAACGCCGAATCAATTGATATAATACGCCCCGATCCATTTGGTTATCTTGGATGCAGGCGACGTAAGTGGACGCCTAATGGAATTAGCATAGTTCGGTCATCTCGCTGTCGAGGGGACGGGCGACCCTACCACGGAACCGTAATATAGAAGATTTGTAATAATGTGACATTCATTGATATTGAACGATAATTTATAATATAATAATAAATATTAGAAATTTAGATTATATTATAATTATCAGAATTAGAATAGATTAGATAGATAAAATTATAGATTAAAGAAATAAAATATAGATTAGATAAAATTAAATAAATAAGAAATAACTGAGAACTAATCACGCATGGTCATCTGGGCCCAATTTAAGGTTCCCTGTGTTATGGTTGCCAGAGACTGACAAACACACTTATATATGTTTAAGTATTACATACTAATAATAAACACCTAGACAAAGAGCAAACAAGCCTTCTCATGTTTGCCCGACGTGGGAATCGAACTCACGACCCTCAGCGCAACAGCCAGAGGTGCTAACAACTGCGCCTCCAAGTTAGTCGGTAGCCAATAATATTATAAATACAGAAATTGTTTCTCTGTTCGAATTGATTGTAATTCGAACATTGCGCTTCGAAGTATATGTGCATTTTACTCATCATCGTGACGTAATATAATACATTCTAAGAATATTTTTTTAACTCCAAATCTGTTTTTTTAAAAGGGATTTTATGACCTGGTGACTAAGACCTTTAAGTCTTGTCTTATTTGAAAATGAAATGGAGATGATTAATTTGAGAAATTAATTAATCAACTGGGATGAAATTAAATGAAATGAGATGAGATGATATGGGATGAAATATAATCTCAGTAAAATGGTGGTCATTTACTGAGATTTTTTCAGTTTCGTTTTCCCACATTTGTGCACTTTCACATATATTAAACAGTTAATAAATCACCGTTATTACACATTTAAACCTGAAGAAACACTAAATAGATAAAATCAAACAAATCGCACAACTTCACTCCTCGCGTTCCCGCCAAAAAGTCCCCTTCTAATCTGTAGTAAAACACCTACTACAGATTAACTTGGTGTACTCTGACAGCTGTCTGTCAAATGTGAATCAAGTACGAAACAAAACATTACGATTCGTATTAAAGTCCGATTATATTAGCGCACGCGCACTCATTAATTTTACAGGAACTTGACTCATAACTAAGGTACCTAAGCGTAGTTCGGTTTGTATAATTTCGTTAGCCTCACTCGAGGCTCTGGCCGGCTTCGTGAGAAACAGATGACGCACGAAATAGTAGTCTCGACAGCACTATTATTATTTCTTGAATGGAATCGTAATACTAATAGTTGTATTACAAAGGAAATTGTAACGAACAAAGGAAATCCGTGCGATGATATGTTATATTGTTATGCAACGCAATGCAGTCGTAGCTCGTGTGCGATTATCGGTATTTCTGTTTCCAGCTGTTTTATAGTTCATTGTTTTTTTTTTATGTATCGAATTATAATGTCTGGGTAATTTTTTTGAAGTTATACTTCTTTAGGCGCGTTATGAAAAATTTATGAGAGTGTAATTTTACGGTGCGCGCGCACAGTGACACAAAATTAACAGAATGAACTTGTCCACTAAATCGCTCATTACAATACGACCGACGTAACTTGGCGAGTCTGAATATAGCCGCAGGTGAACTTTCCGAACCGTACCAAGAATTACCGAATTTATACGATGTCAAGAAAAGGGATGTCCAATATGCGTGTTTGAGGATGTTGTTTGATCGATTTTTTTTCAAATTGATTAAAATTTAAATAAAAAAAAAGAAATAAATTTAATACAAATAAAGTATAACTTCTTACGCGCGTACACGCGTATAAGTACACGCACCCTTTTTTTTTTTTTTTTTGTAACGCAAATTTACTCTTTTTTCGTCCAAGGGCTGAATGTGATCGTAGTCAGAGAAAGAACATATTTTGTAGCCCGTCATTTAATCTGTACACATGAAAACAGTTGCGTGATAAAGCGTATCCAACCGACAGTGCAAAGGGCAACGACCGTGGCATTCTTACAAAACAAAAGTATTAAGTAATGCACCGGGTAACAACAAGTGCGTGCAGGAGTAGGATGCACTAAATGATCAAGCGAACTATTTAAATTAAGAATACGCTCAAAAATCGAATTCTGTATGAATTTTTTTATTTGGCGGCAAAGTTTATAACCCCAAAAATGGAGGGAAGGTTTTCGATTGAGGGGGCTTGTTTATCTTATTTTGTCTGATTGTTTTGTTGAATGCACGCGTGGCGCCCATACATTTTCTAAGTCACGATTTAAAGTTGTACAGATCAGGAAAAAATTTTAGAATGAAATTGTACCAGCCGTAGCTCCCGACGAAGTATCGTTTTATTCTTTCAATTGCATTACGAACTTAAAAAGATAAAAAGAGCGTAAGTACTTGAGTTCGTTCGAGTCAGCCGCTCAATCTCGAAATATGCGTCATCGCTTCATTTAAATGTTGTTTTTTTTTTTCGAATCTGTTATGAGGAAGTCATTAATATCATATGTTTGATTAGAAGAAACGTATGTATGACTTGCTGCCAAAGATGTGTAAAATTTATTGTTACCACAAATATTTCGGATCAGTTTTTATTTACTACTGTGATTAGTTGAGTTGTTGTTTCATTCTTGCATAATGATAGTCTGGCTAATCCTTAGTACATGTCACATGGACGGTGGTATTGTGCATATCACATGGACGGTGATATTCATATTTGAGAATCATATCTCTCCCTTAACGTTAATCTGTGAACCTACCCATGTTATAATCGTTAAAAAAATACATATCGACGCTTGAAAGGCAAACGTGACTAAGCGACAATAACTGCTTTGTACATAAATGATAGGCAATAACCATATTCGATGCGCAAAAATATATATTTCTAGGTCTATTAAAATCATTTCAATCTTACAGCTACTAGCTAGACTTTACTACAGCTAAATTCATTAAAATAAATTTTGTTTCAGGTATTTCAACTTTAAATTATTCTACTGTAAAGTTCACGCATTGTCGCTTAGTCACGTTTGTCTTTCAAGCGTCGATGTGTTATGTTTATATGTTTCCTGCGAAAATATATTTTCAGTAGAACATACATATATTAAACTCACATTAACTTACGAATCAAACACAAGATTATTATTAGTGTGTTTGTTTATGTCAGTCAGGGCTGTAAAAATATATTTACGTCTTCTAAGAATGTCTCCCGCAAAGCTGTGTTTTTGCGACGGAATGACGTTTTTAAATGTCCAAACTTTGTATAATGTATAACTATATGATTTATTGTACACACACAAATAGAAAGTATATTAAATTTGAAAATATTTTATTTGGGGTAAGTACATAATTCACTCCGTAATGTTGAATGTACAATCTTAGTTTTCATGTGGATTGAAATAGATTTAATATGTAACCTGTGAAAGATGCAAAGAAAAAATATACCAAAAAAGGAACAAAAATGTAGTCACAAAGACCGCGTCGTCGACAGATACATATCTAAGAATGCTAAGGAATGTTGTTACATAATGCGTCCCTTGTTCTGAACGTAAACTGGAATAATTCAAGGTCTCATACAAATAACTCGAATGATTGTCGTATTCGAGAACTCTTCAGATGTTTCTCGACTATTCGCGCAATCACATAACAATCGTAACAATCAACTAATCTATCGGGTTATAATCAAAAGGGCCTAAGGAGACAACAAACTATTTTAGTAACGCAAATCGTAACGTTTCTTTACACTAGCACAAGATATTTTATTCCTTATAATATTATATGGTCATATTCATAAAGCTAATTAGGCTTGAAGATCTCGTAAAACTTTGTAGTACACATATAATCTGACGTATAATCTTAATTAAGTCGTCGTGGCCTAAAGGATAAGACGTTCGGTGCGTTCGTATCTAGCGATGTATCGGTGTTCGATTCCTGTAGGCTGGTATCAATTTTTCTAATTAAATACGTACTTGACAAATGTTGATGATTGACTTCCACGGTGAAGGAATAACATCGTGTAATAAAAATCAAACCTGCAAAATTATAATTTGCGTAAGTACTGGTGTTAGGACCTCTTGTGAGTCCGCCCGGGTAGGTACCACTACCCCGCCTATTTCTACCATGAAGCCCAGTAATGCGTTTCGGTTTAAAGGACGGAGCAGCCGTTGTAACTATACTGAGACCTTAGAACTCATATCTCAAGGTGGGTGACGCATTTACGTTGTAGATGTCTATGGGTTCCGGTAACCACCTAACACCAGGTGGGCTGTAGCTGTAAGCGTAGACGTACCACAGTAAGCTGTAATCTGTTTTTATCGCTATGATAGCTGTTCATTTGACATTTTGACGTCACATCACGTAATACCGCTAACAGCTTAACATAGGGAAAACCATAAGCTTGATTACTTATCTACATTAATCTAAATATCCGTGTAATGCAGCTCTGTCAAGTTGACTGACACATCGAATTCAAAGAATATGTTGGCCAGGCGACGACCAAATGTAAAGCCCATGCATGTGTCGTCTAACGTTTACACGTGTATGTGTTCAAATACAGAAAAGATTATCTTGTACCTTTAAACGAGGAATTCTTCTATATATATATAATCTGAATCTCGGAAACGGCTCCAACGATTTTCATAAAATTTAGTATACGGGGGACTTCGGGGGCGATAAATCGATCTAGGTACGATTTATTTTCAGAAAATGTTGTTTTATTCGTGTTTTCAATAATCAACTTTATGACTCTTCCTGACATCTATTGGCGAATAATAATACTATTTTTCTTAATTGAGAGCAACTAACTGCTTTAAAGACACAACAAGATGGCGTTATAAAAAAAAAATCATCTCGTTGATAATAATTAAGTCTAACATAAAACCAACATCATGAACATGCCACTACCTACTTTCACGAAACTCTCTAGAAGAACACCCGAGCATAAATGAGTCCGACCGTTTCATGAGCACGTGTGCGGAAGCGAATGCATATTCCGAATATTTCATTATACATTGAGCGTCGAATGTTAACTTCACGTAGTACATTCTCACGAATGGCTTATTAAATAGCAGTCCCTCGATCTTGTTCCCCTTACTGCTTTGACAACCTTTTTCGTACGAACACTACGTGGACGGCCAGATATTTTTCTGTCACAAATAGAGGAGGTCTCATTGCACCTATTAATAGCCCGGTACACAAACATTTTACTAATACCAAGCGTATGCAGAGTTTTAAAAATTGCATTTGGCTCCATGCCTACTTTGTGTAATGCAATCACAGCGATTCGGTTCTCTTTATCACCCCACTCCATTTTAATATCGCAAATTATTGTACAATGTATTGGCGCCAAAATGAGAAAACTCAATGAGCAATCATATAAAAATGACAGATTCCAAATTCAAATGTAATATTTTGTTTATTTTTAATTGTAACAGTATTTATGGCCAGACTAAGTATACATTAAGCGTCTAACGACCCGCCCTCGCTTCGCTTCGGAAACTGTAATTTATTATTGATTTCTCCACTATTTAATGGATGTTATTATACATATAAACCTTCCTCTTCAATCACTCGTATCTATTAAAAAAAACCGCATCAAAATCCGTTGCGTAGTTTTAAAGATTTAAGCATACATAGGGATATAGGGACAGAGAAAGCGACTTTGTTTTATACTATGTAGTGATTAAGCGTCGAATGTTAACTTAAGTAGTACATTCTCACGAATGGCTTCCACGAATCCACGATGAAGGAATAACATCGTGCAAAAAAATCACACGCGCAAAATTATAATTTGAGTAATTACTGGTGGTAGGACGTCTTGTGAGTCCGCACGGGTAGGTATCACAGCCCTGCCTATTTCTGCCGTGAAGCAGTAATGCGTTTCGATTTGAAGGCCGGGGCAGACGTTGTACTGTAAAAGCTGAGACCTTAGAACTCATGTCTCAGATGGGTGGCGACATTTACGTTGTAGATGTCTACGGGCTCCGGTAAAAACTTAACACCAGGTGGGCCGTGAGCTCGTCTACCCATCGAAGCAATAAAAAAAGAGGAACGAAATCGTTTCATACAAATTAAATTTGCAGAAAATAGAAATTGGGCATTTAAGAGACCTCAAGGTCGGTGGCGGTCTATGGGTTCCGAAAACAAAATAACGCCATGTGGGCTGTGAGATAGATGATCCGTTTGCTTAATCATAAAAAAAGAACACGTGTAAACACCGTCTTGTATTAGTTAGGAAGGAAATAATGAATTGTGCCAGCCTGCAGCCTATCGCTTTAGAGGCACTTATGGTTGTAGATAAGACGTTCTACTATTGTGACGTCGCGGCGTCGTCGCCCTGGTCGTGATCCCTCAATGATATCGCTGGCGTCGATCGAGAGTTTTTATTTGATTTAAACTACAATATTGAGTGAGCCCTGACCCCATGAGTCACTGAGCACTTCGTTTGTCAGTGTCGTGAGTCAGTCGTTTGTGATATTATTATTGTTAATGGCGCTTCTTATATATTGTGATTTAAGAAGTTTAATTGACTTAGAAGCTTTCATTGAATCATTTTTATATTTCATTGGATTGATAATTTTTTCGTGTTACCCTAAAAATAAAACATAACTGATTTAGTTAATCCGAAGCTAGGTTATTTTATACAGTTTTATAATAATGCACCTCTCGCCCGTAATCCAATTTTTTTATTGCTTATTATGTGGACGAATTCACAGCCCACCTGGTGTTAAGTGGTTACTGGAGCCCATAGAAATCTACAACGTAAATGCGCCACCCACCTTGAGGTATAAGTTCTAAGGTCTCAGTATAGTTAAACGGCTGCCCCACTCTTCAAACCGAAACGCATTATTGCTTCACGGCAGAAATAGGCAGGGCGGTGGTACTTACCTGCGCGGACTCACAAGACGTCCTACCACCAGTATCGTTATCTTTACATATATGTGAGAAGACAGAAGCCCATAGATTGGGATGACAACGATAATGTCAACTTGTAAAATTATTATTCCACCCTTCTGAACGGATGTTGGCTATTGCGGTATGCTAGTGTAATGCTCAGAGAATATTGCTACCCTTTCTCCACGAAGAGAGGTTGATGCTATTGTAGGCAAAATGTATATACCAATTTTGTTTAAACTATTATTGCGACCGCTAGCTGAATGCTATCAACTATTGTATTTTCATTAAAAGCATACACTGTGACTGACACAATAGTTATAGGTAGGTGGGTTAAAGTGAACTTAGATATTCCTTTTTTTTTGTATGACTGAAGTATTACTGGTGACCCGGAGGCCTTGCCAATTTCACCAGGACAGGTGGACGAGCAAAGGCTCAGGGTCGGATCTGCTAACAGCTGCCCGAGCGCCTTCGAAGGAGATCTAAAAACTCAAGAGCAGCTGCTTCGCGAATGAATCTACTACCGGATTGAAATCGCAAATCGCTGAGGAGATCCGGCGAGAAACTTAGCGGGCTGATGCATGGGTTAGGTTGCACGTGGAACTCTTTGCCGAGTTCGACGAGTACGGTTACCGCTTAAATATTCCCTTAACAGACAAGTCAATGGAAAATATGTAAAAAAATCCTTAATTCAAACTATAACTGATACATCACGCGTTTTTATTGTCATTATGTTATTTAAAAACAGCGAATACTTTACAGCTTTCGTGTTCACAGAAGACATGTAAAGAAAATATTTCTTAAATTTTACGTTTCTCACAGATCGAACTGATATGATCTTGAGGTTTCGCCGTTTATTTCACTCGACTTTTCGTCTTCATGATAAAATGATGACAGGTGTAAGATAACTTCAATATGTCTATTACTCGCAAAAACTGAAGAAACTACTAAAAGTACTACTGGTCGCCCGGTAGTCGAAATTCGATTATAATTCATTGAAATCATAAGTTTGTACACTATTAAGATTCTATTTTCAAAGACTATTATACTTCTATAATCACAAATTTCGGCAAGACTACACTATAGAAAAATATTAATAAAGACAAACAATATTTAATCTATTCTCAATTTGACAACAGACGTCAAGAACAAAAGTTTGACAATAAATAAATAGTATGAATGCGTGTGTGCGTCAAATACAGGGTAGTGTGTGTGTAATGTTTTCCTTGATGATTTAATGTATTATTAATGCATAAATTTTAAAAAATATTAGCATTGTGCACTTCCTCTCTATATTGTCTATAAGTGTGGGAAATTTCACACTCCTCCGTCCGCGCAATTTTCGTAAAAAGGGATACAAAGTTTTTGCTTCACGTATTAATATATTATAGATAATTATGTTTTGACATTGTACCACATCCTTTTCTGTTCTCTCTATACTCAACGTCCTATATTGCTGGGTTGTTCATGTCATAAACTAGTGACAAGCTGACAACAATGGGTGACGTTAGTGGTCTCCGTTAACCCACTTACGGGTATTGACTGAATTGACGACGAAGCTACTGATTCTAAAGGTAGAGGGACAGTAGGCACTTTACATCTCAATGAAATGTATTTAACATGCGTCATCTGAAAACATTGCTTCCTAGATGTGTTACGTCAATGTCTTGTTAGATAATTCTCTCAGGTTTTGCCCGTGAGCTAGGAGCTAGGAGCTGGAATAGCCTCTTAGGCTACAAACAAATAGGTAGGAAAAAAACAATGTCTCTCTAAGAAGTTTTAATCTATTTTAGTATTGCAGAGTTCTGATTTTCGTAACCCGTTTCGTCCCAAAAGTTTCAGGTCTGAAGTATCAACCCGACACTTGCAAGGGCATTGACCCCGTCTGAAACTAGGGTTGTACTGAAATAGTTTATTATATTATAGCATAAGAAGATACGTCCTTTGAGTCCGCACGGGTAGCTACCGCTACCCTGCCCATTTCTGCCGTGAAGCAGTAACGCGTTTCGGCTTGAAGGGTCAGACAGCCGTTGTATTGTAAAAACTGAGACCTTAGAACTCATGTGTCAATGTGGGTGGCGGTATTAATTTTATTCTACAATTTTCAGTAATTTGTCTATTTTTTTCGCGGACGCTTAGATAAACACTATGTTGAAGGTCTTCATGTTACGGAATGACGTTATTTAAAAAATATTCACACTAAAATGTTCTGTTAGATATAAAGATAGATGAGGGTCAAGCCAATTACAGCGCGTTAAACAAGAGCTTGCTTCCCTGTCGAGAATTCCAAATCACTTTTCAAATTAGACAATGGTGTGTGTGTGGTTTCTCTACTCCCTATAATACCCATGTATGCTGTAAGGTCATGAAACTACTATTACGATTGAATCTTGCGTTTTTTTTAATAGTCTTTATATCGCACCTTTAGAATTGAAGTGGCTTAATCCAAAATTATTGTTTTTTGTAAACGCCGAAAATGTAATAGAAGAACTGTAATTATTATTTTTTCGATTTGAATACTCTAGGGCAGAGTTCCCCAAACTTTTTTGTGTCGTAGACCCCTTGCCATGTTTTTCCGTGTTGGGTAGACCCCCTACTTACCTGATATTGATTTCCTGTAAATTTCTAACTGTAGTAAAGTTTAGTGTTAAAAACTTAAAGTAAAAACACATGTTAATTTATACATTTATTAATTGAATTTAAATTAAAACTACTCAAAATAAAATTTTGTATCTGTTATGTAAAATATACGTAACATAAAATAAACATAAAATAAACTATAAATAAAATAACATAAGCAATAAGTCAATATTTTTAGTGAGAAGGATGAACCTGATGCTTTAATAATAAATTATCAACATTTGACGTCAAATTTGTAAGGGTTAATCTTAAATCTCCTCGGCTAATGATGTCTTGATATTATAAGATAGTATGATGTAAGTAAATAGGTACTATCAGTGTATGTGTTGAGATCCACTATCGTGGACCCCCAAATTTTTTTTTCGCTGACGTAGACCCCTTGGAGGTTGTCATAGATCCCTAGGGGTCGATATAGACCACTTTGGGAATCACTGCTCTAGGGTATTCGTTTGATTTAAAAGGGACGGAAATAGTACTTTGGCCTTTTCTAGACTAAAAGAGCCTGCTAATAATAATTTTATAAACTGTTACAAACTGTTTTAAAACTGTATTCATCATGTTTATAAGTTTTTTAAAGTATAAAACTCATAAACATTTTAGTTACGCCACTTCAATTCTAAAGTTGCGATATTATTTCCGACATGTCGAGTACTTTACAGGTTTTCGTGGTCAAGAACGACTAACACCTTAATCGATTTGCAGACATTTGAATATTATGCTAACTACCGTCGCAATTTTCTATAAAAAAAGTATTTCTGTACTTTTACGTTTCATTTCACACAGAACGAACTAATAGTATCTCGAGAGGTTTGGCAGTTTGTTTGATTTGAGTTTTCATCTCGGTAATAGTATCTCAGGTGCTAGATAAGTTAATTCTGTATACGAATCGCGAATTCCGAAGAAAATATTGTAACATACAATAAGTCTTCAATAATTGGGGGTTGATGCTTCCCGCTTCCGTAGGTTTAACCCGCGATTCCCTACAAGTAACCCCTGGGTGGTGCTAAACGGGAGCCGAAAATACAATCGGTGGTAGGACCTAGTCCGACTGGCTGGCGACCACCCTCCAACTAGAGTCTGCCGCCAAATAGCCTAGCTGTGTTCCGGCATGTGGGTTGGAGAGCCAGTTCTATTCCTTTCCTTTCCTCCTCCTTGTTGGGGGTGAGTCTTGGTGATACTTGGAACATGCAGAGCAAACGTGCGCGCAAGTCCGCGGGGCGTGGGTTGNTTTTTTGCCACGTACCATCCGGCTTTGGAATGAACTCCCCTCCACGGTGTTTTCCGAGCGCTATGACATGTCCTTCTTCAAACGAGGCTTGCGGAGAGTTCTTTATGGTAGGCAGCGGCTTGGCTCTGCCCCTGGCATTGCTGACGTCCATGAGCGACGGTGACCACTCACCATCAGGTGGGCCGTATGCTCGTCTGCCTACAGAGGCAATAAAAAAAAAAAAAAAAAAAAAATTCGTGGTCCTGAATTGTAACGAATTCCGAAAAGTTTATACAAATTTAGGGTTTGCATTATAAGCTGTCAATTCGCTTGTTATAAAAATAACTAGAGGTCCCGCAGTAGTCGAAATTCGACTATAATTAATTAGAATTGTAAGTTTGTACGCTATTATGATTGTATTTTATACTTCTATAATCACAAATTTCGCCAAGGCTACACTATAAAAAATATTAACAAAGACAAACAATATTTAATCTCAATTTGACAACAGACGTCAAGAACAAAAGTTTGACAATAAATAGTATGCATGCGTGTGTGCGTCAAATACATGGTATGTAGTGTGTGTAATGTTTTCTTTATTGATTTAATGTATCTTTTATGCATTATTTAAAAAAAAAATTAGCAAATATTAGCACTTCTTCTCTATATTCTCTATAAGTGTGGAAAATTTCATACTCCTTCGTCCGCGCAATTTTCGTAAAACAGGATACAAAGTTTTTGCTTCACGTTAATATATAGATGATACGCATCTTAGTAAATGACTTCCGTGTACACAAGGTGAGTCTCGTGTGTGTGCCTGTGGGTAGTATGATTTTTGCATTGTCGTATTCTGAAACCCTCGGTATGAACGTGTTCAAGATGTATTATGCTTTAGGTCAACAATGTAAAGGTACATACAGACGGTGGGGCTGTATGTATTTTGTTATTCTTTTTTTTTTTTATATATCTACATTTTATTTTCAAAGTTAAATTAGCAGTTCTATTATTTTGAAAATTATTTTACTTATCACTGTGAAGCTAGTTTAGTTTAGCCAATTAAAGTAATATCAGGCGAAAATACAGACGACCACCAACACTCCTGTGCTATTAATATTTACAATAATGATCGTGATATGAAGTAATTGAGAGAGGTTATACGTACTTTGACTGTGATATGACTGGAATCTTTCCTGGACTGCCCAAGGAAATAGTTTCCAAATTACTTCTTAATCAGATGTTTTTAGCTGCACATAGTAGACAAACAAACAACCATACTAACGAGCATTAATTTTTATTTATATAAATAACAGGAACGGCACACTTCGCAGAATAGTTGCTAACGCCGAAAAATACTATTAAATACGATGTTAAAAAACACTATCCTAATAGAAGATAATTGAAGATCATACATAGGATTTAAATAACTGAGCTTAAACTACATACGGGGATAATCGTCGCTATTAATTCACGTCATTACGGATCCTCCCGATCCATTAACGGTGCTTTTAGGTACCACAAGTACCGGTCGCCGTCCTCGCCGAATCCGTCGCTTGCGATGGGTTCGACGAGCGAATTAACCCATAGAGACAGCGCACTGAGTTTCTCGCCGGATCTTCTCAGTAGATCGCATTTCCGATCCAGTGGCAGATTCTGCGAAGCACTGCCCTTGCTAGGGCCAGTGTTAGCAACACTCCCGGTTTGAGCCCCGTGAGCTCACCTACACGTCAAGGAGAAGCTGAAATAGCCTCTCAAGCCTATCAGCATAGGTTGAAAAAAAGTTATTAATGCTTGAGGATGTAAATAAATTTTTGTTTTGTAATTTAAGATCGTTGTGTAAACGTTAAACTCACTGCTACGACTGGGTGATTTTGAGAATTTATATTATAATATATTATATAATAATATATTTTTGAATCACGTACATTTTTACAAAATTCTCCTAAAATTTAAGTAGAACAAAAAACAAAAAAGAGCTTTTTAAATTTAAATTCATAGAAAAACATGTTGATACTCAGACTGTCCGTCTGAATAAATATAAGGAAGTCGTTTTTAGGTGAGTGTCTCGCGCTTGCAGACTTTTAATATATATTTTTCTCTCTTTTGTCCGCAGTGCCGTCGGTAAAACATGTCTGCTCATCAGTTACACTACAAATGCTTTTCCCGGCGAATATATACCTACAGTGTAAGTAAAAAGGTCTATTTTCTTATAAATCTAATTTTCTGTTCCGTAATGGTTCGCTAATAGCATTTACCCTTGAAGTATTATACTTTTTTTTTTATTCGTGTCGTTTTTTTTATTAAGTTTATTTTTATAGGATAAAATTTGAATTCTTTGCGGCATTGGTAACCCTGGAATACGGATGTTGGTTAGTAACATAAATGTAGCTGGAAAACTAAAACATTATACCATACTACTACCATTAGATGCGTCTGCATCTAACTCTTAAGTTCAGAACATAAGAGCTAAATTTACTCCAGTTTCTAGATTAGCTTTAACTAGCTCAACGGGCTGTCAGTTCCGTTTTTAAATCCATAATTTCGTCTGGTTTGTTCATTTTCGGACTAGTCCTGAATGCAATTTTAAATACATGATTGTTCCTTCCAAGTCCCGAGATCTGAGATCTCGTTTTGGGATTGTCCTGAAGGATTTAGATAAATGTGGTAACGTTCATGAGTAAAAGCGGGATGAATATAGCGAAATTATTTATTATAGCTCACAATCACTTCGTACACGTCTTTCTAAAAATTTTCTTCCTACTCCCTCTAACTTTAAACTGCTATCACTTTCTGAGCCTGATATAATGTTGTCACTGCAACAGGCTAACAAAAAAAAAAATTTAAAAAAAAAAACTGAAAAAAAAGTAATAAAAATAACACCCCCCACATATACCTACTATGTAATAGATTCCCAGACGTGTTTTTTTTATTGCTTAGATGGGTGAACGAGCTCACAGTCCACCTGGTGTTAAGTGGTTACTGGAGCCCATAGACATCTACAACGTAAATTCGCCACCCACCTGGAGATATAAGGTCTCAAGTATAGTTACAACGGCTGCCCCACCCTTCAAACCGAAACGCATTACTGCTTCACGGTAGAAATAGGCAGGGTGGTGGTACCCACCCGCGTGGACTCACAAAAGGTCCTACCACCAGTAAAATCCGTCCGTCCGTCCGTCTCATAAAATTTCAATTTAATTTCAGATTCGACAATTACTCGGCGAATGTCATGGTAGATGGAAAGCCAATCAACTTGGGCCTTTGGGATACAGCCGGACAGGAAGACTACGATCGACTCCGCCCCCTCTCCTACCCACAAACGGACGTCTTCCTTATATGTTTTTCGCTCGTCAACCCAGCCTCATTCGAAAACGTTCGGGCCAAGGTAATATACACACAAGTTTGGTTAACATAAGATAAACATTATGAATCGATGAATCTATTCGCGACTTGAAGCTCAAGTGTCAAGGAGAAGGATTCTTGCCTATGTAGGAAAAAAAAAACAAAACTAAAATGATATCTGTACCGTACATTTTTAAGTGAAATCTAAAGTTTTGTTGTTTATTAAGTTATTCATAACGATGGCACAGAACAAATAATACACATATGTATTGATTAAATTTGATTCAGTAACTGTTCTTAATCACATGAATTGCCGTATTTGAAGCCATTTAAATTGGTTTTTACGGCATCTGGAAATACTGTATATTTAAATAATGTCAATAATATTATTGAACACAATGAATTTACAGTATGTAAGCAGCTTTATGTATAGCTTTATGTACCGGCTAAAATAGACCATAACGGAACATAATAAAAGATAGAGAAAAAGATTACATATGAAGAATTTTACATATGAAGCACTTGATTAAATTCGTTCCAGCTATAACTCGAGAGTTAAAAAAGAAAAATGCGTAACACTACGCAAATAAACTACGGTGATTGATTGGAAATTACACTTCATATGCAAAACGTGTGACCCAGTTATGTATAGTTCATTGACTTTATACACTGCATAGGTTTCGTTTTCACAAAGTAAGCCCAATAAGTTGAATTAATGCCATATTATAATAAATAGACTCAGTGATTAATTATAATTAAATTGAACAGGATTTTTTGAAGAAATAGCTGATAACGTAACGTAACGATTTTTTAAGTGATATCTCTGTCTCTTTCTCGCTAGTAAATTATTCGTACATACTTCAAATGGAACACACGAGCATTGACGTCATTGGTCATTATAACGCAGCTTCGATTGAAATTACAAAGCTTACAATTTATTTCTGACATATCTTGTTATTCTTAACTCTATGAGACAACAAAATATGGAAAATGTTGAATCTTTGGATTTGGTATTTCGTTTCGATCGATAAGGAACTCGCTGTCTTGATTGCTTTTCAACTTTGAAACGACAAAATAAATTCCATAACATACATCAGATACAGTTTTTTTTGTGACATGTTTAAAACGAATCCGTAAAAGGTTTGAGTCTCTCAATTAATTTTTTGTCATTCTCAGTTAGAGTATTGATCTGACAATATAAATCGATTTTATCTATATTCCACGTTCCGTATAAATATTTTTGTATCTATCGTGTTTCCGTGTATCTTTCACTTTATCATAGAATACATTAAGCCGCTTTCAGAATACGCTATAATATAATAGCATTTTTTTAATTTTTTTTATTGCTTTTTTTTATTGTTTTGATGGTTGGACGAACTCACAGCCCACCTGGTGTTAAGTGGTTACTGGAGCCCATAGAAATCTACAACAGTAAATGCGCCACCCACCTTGAGATATAAATTCTAAGGTCTCAGTATAGTTACAACGGCTGCCCTATCCTTCAAACCGAAACGCATTACTGCTTCACGGCAGAAATAGGCAGGTTGGTGGTACCTACCCGCGCGTACCCACAAAAGGTCCTACAACCAGTAGCATATAGTATATAGCTCATAATATAACAATATCGCACACTATACATTGTTATGGACACGTACGTTCACACTGTTATATATTACTAGCAGACCCGGCCACACGTTGCTGTGGCTAAGGTTTTTGTTTCTAAATACATAACACGTGGCCGGCTATGCTAATACCAAAAGTTAACAAAGTAAGAACAATTGGATTTCACTGTATTGCGTTTACTACGAGATAAATTTCACTTATAATTATGTACTTTAGCTTCAGCAGCACGTGGAGTTTATGCCATTAAATTGTAGCTTATGTGAAACATTGGTATTTTTAACACAGCGCCATCTATGAGATATTAATGTCAGACAGTATTACAATTGTCTGTAAAAACTGATTTAAGGCGCCATCTGTTTTAGACTTATGAAACTTACTATTAATAACAATAATCGACACAAGAAATCATTTTATTGTTAATTAATAAATATTGCGACCATTAACCGAAATAAAAACATCCTATGGCCTATGGCCTAAGTTGGAACAAAACACATATTTAAAAAAAATACGGTTGAAATCGGTTCGGACACAATTTATATAATATATTATCTTATATTAAGATTGGTTAGGTACATATAGGCTGCTATACTAAATTGCACTATAGTATAGCGTAGTCTGAAAGGCATCTTTAGACGTTACTCCTAATAAGATAGCGGCGATGCAATTGATATGAAAATTAGATTGAAATGATTGGTAATAAAATAATCGCAAAGTTGGATACATAAGAATTGTCACGAAAAGTTAATTCTTTGAACGTACATTATCATTAAAGTTGTAAGGGAATTGTTGCCGATGCTGACACGGTAAAAATATATTATTTCATCCCAAACGAAATGCTTTAATCAAAATTTCTATTTGTATTTGCTGCGTTCAGTATTAGAGGTCAGGTTTTAATTAGAATATTTCAAATTAGACAAATCACAATTAGGTCTAATGAAACCAAAAATACTACCAAATTGTTAATTTGAATATTTTTTTAATAATATTTATCATTTTAACATTACAAACGTGAAAGATTGTTTGTTTGTCCGTCTTTCACGTCGAAACAAAATAACAGATTGATGATGAGATAATCGATGAGATGATTTTTTCAAAGCGATCGTTTTTTGGCCATTAATGTGACAGCAAATTTTTTCCCAAAAAAAACATTTCATTTCGGGAAATTTTTACTTATATGTAGAAAAAAATGGTGACATATTTCCTTGACTACGCGCGCGAATCCACGGGTATCACCCAATACAAGATATAAGTGAGATGATTATCTAAAAATTATAGTCTAAAAGTCAAGACCCGACGAAACAAATAATTACACGTGAATCCGAATTTAATACGTCATGATGTTTTGAGAAGTCGGACACGTAAGCTAGAACGAAGATAATTTGAGTATTGTGTCGTCTCTATTGCATAGAAACAGTTATCTGTATTTTGTTCGGGACAGTAATAAAAACACATGACATCGATTTGAATGTAAACACATCATTATCGATGCCGCGTGGATTGTATTGACATAAGTGACAAGAAATGATCATAGATTGTATATAGATGTTTATTACTCTATGGTTTTGTCTAATTTAGTAATGAACAATATGTCGTCTTTTCGCATTAAAAGTGTACAATTTCTTAAAATATTCGAAATTGCCTTAATATGCTTAATCATTTGGTATCACCAGTATTTTTCTCATAAATACTGTCAAAAGAGCGTAGTTCAGTTTTACTTCTTTTTTTTAGTTTACCTATGTTTTGACTACTATTAACAAAATTAATTCATAATTTTATGTTACTTTAATAGACAGATAATGTAACTGGCTTAGAGTATACATAAGCAAGCTATAGTATGTATACTCTAAGGCAGTGATTCTCAACCTTTTATTTGTTGCGGCACATATTTAACGATTTTAAAATTTGGCGGCTCACATCAAACGATTTTAAAATTTGGCGGCACACAAAGAAAAAGATTTAAACTATTACTTTCTAAAACACTGCATAAAACGTTTATAAAAACCATTAAATACACGAAATAAACTAATATATGCTTTAATAATATTTAAACGTTTAAAACGGGATTAATTATAAGCTAAATTAATAAAAAAAAACAATATTTGATATAATTTAATAATATTAACATCATTATATATTGGCAAAATTTGGCGGCCCACTTTTGAAATTTCACGGCACACAAAAGTGCCGCGGAACAGTGGTTGAGAATCACTGCTCCAAGGTAACTGGTAAAAAATAAAAAATAAATGTTGCAAAGATGATTAATATTAAAAATATCACATGTTAAACCTTTAAAACACTCTTCTGTAAAATTAGTAAGTTTTGAGATTATACATTTTAATGCGAGAAGACGATATGTAGATTTTTTTTTAGGATAAATATTTTAGCTTGTTCCGACCCAATTACCAGTAGTATCGGGGGCCTATTCGGGTTTCACCAAACTGGAGATCACGGGGATCAGTCTTTGCTAACATCTGTGCTAGCAAGAGCAGTGCGACGTTGAATCTAGCACTGGATCGAAATAGCGACCCACTAAGAGGATCCGGCGAGAACCTTAGTGCGTTGTCTCTATGAGTTAAGTTGCACGATTTTTTTGACGGTAGCTTGTTTTCGTTTTCAGTGGTATCCAGAAGTTCGGCATCACTGCCCGTCGACGCCCATCATCCTGGTCGGGACCAAGCTCGACTTACGCGAAGACAAGGACACCATTGAGAAGCTCAAGGACAAGAAACTAGCCCCGATCACCTACACGCAGGTATGCTTTGTTCTTGTACGAAATACGAATTTACGAAATGTCAATATGCCATGTCGTTGTTTAGTCTGTGGCCACAATTTTTTTGGCTTAAAGGACTTTGTTTCCAAGTCAGTAAATTTTATTAAAAAAAAAGAAGAATAAAATTTATTTAAATATTGTGTTTAAATTGTTAATTTAAAACAATTTCCGCATTAATATGTACTGTAGGTGTTTCTTAACTGGTTTAAGACATGTTAACATCATTAAATGTGTTTGAGTGCAAAAATCGTGATATTGCGAAAAGTGTTGTTTGTTTACCACATTGATCCATTAGGCTTGGATAAAGTATACATCTCTAATCAAGATATGAATGTATATCCAGTTCGGACACATAGAGACGGAGGGTAAATTTAATTAATTTCTCGTCCAGGGTTTGGGCATGTCCAAGGAGATAAACGCTGTCAAGTATTTGGAGTGTTCGGCGCTGACGCAGAAGGGCCTGAAGACCGTGTTTGACGAGGCGATTCGCGCCGTGCTATGCCCGGTGCAGCCCATCAAGGGCCGGCGGCGGCATTGTAGTCTCTTCTAGAAGGGACGCGACATCACAGGTAACGCGCTACCGTGTATTTTACTGGTGGTAGGACCTCTAGTCCGCGCGGGTAGGTACCACCACCCCGCCTATTTCTGCCGTGAAGCAGTATGGCGTTTCGGTTTGAAGGGTGGGGCAGCCGTTGTAACTATACTTGAGACCTTAGAACTTATATCTCAAAGTGGGTGGCGCATTTTCGTCGTAGATATCTATGGGCTCTAGTAACCACTTAACACCAGGTGGGCTGTGAGCTCGTCCAACAATCTAAGCAATAAAAAATATATGATATAATTAGTTAGAAAATACCCACGCTAATAAAATGCCACATCTGAATCACTCGACATCATAATACTTTTAAATTTTCAGACTGCTATAGAAAGGCACTATGATTTTGCGGTAGGCAGCGGCTTGGCTCTGCTCCTGGCATTACTGAAGTCCATGGGCGACGGTAACCACTTACCATCAGGTGGGCCGTACGCTCGTCTGCCTACAAAGACAGTAAAAAAAAATTTGGCGGATGTTACGTTGCGTCAAGGAGCGTTAGGCTCATCTAGTCAATTTGTGTGACATGAAAAAAACGCGGCGCTAAGTACGCGGCGTTCTGTTTGACGAGGTCTTTAATCGAACGTTCTATTTAATTCCAGCTATCGCACAGACGTCGGAGCCGGTGTGCGCGTCAGAGCTCACACGAACATCCAACAACGCCGCGACACACAGCTAATGCGCCGTCAACCGGACCGCGATACGCACACGCAAACGTTAGCGCGCACCGCCCAACGATACGCGCGACGTAGCGGGGGTCAGTGTGTGTCAAGTCCCTAATGTAACTTCGTTTAATCGTACACTGAATATTTGGAATGTCACTCGACTTTAATAG
The DNA here is from genome assembly GCF_003987935.1 of Bombyx mandarina. The sequence continues at coordinate 4,630,106 of NW_021011493.1, forward strand.
GAGTATGTAGGGTCTGTAACACACGGGGCGAGGGGAGTTGGGAGGGGGCGTCTCTTTTCAACGCCATACTTTGGTTAGTTTTAAATTTAGGTATTGTTTTTGGAAATACTATTTTCGCAATGCAATTATTTAAGATTATAATTGTGATTCATCATTAACAACAGACTTCTCTAAAAACAAAATATTTGGAATGTCACTCGACTTTAATAGAAGTCTGTAGGATCTGTAATACACGGGGCGAGGGGTGTTGGGACGGGGCGACTCGTTTCAACGCCATACTTTGGTTAATTTTAAATTTAGGTATTGTTTTTGGAAATGTTATATTTGCAATGCAACTTAAGATCATAATTGTGATTCATTATTAACAACAGACTTCTCTAAAAACAAAATATTTGGATTGTCACTCGACTTTAATAGCAGTATGTAGGGTTTGTAATACCCGGGGCGAGGGGTGTTGGGAGGGGGCTTCTCTTTTCAACGCCATACTTTGGTTAATCTTAAATTTAGGTATTGTTTTTGGAAATGGTATTTTTGCAATGCAATTTAAGATAACGATTGTGATTCATTATTAACAACAGATTTCTCTAAAAACAAAATATTTGGAATGTCGCTCGACTTTAATAGCAGTCTGTAAAATGAAAATCGGCTAAAAAACAAATGAGAAAGAGATACAAAACGGTTTTGTCTCAATCTATTCAGATATATAGTATAGATTAATATTGATCATTATGGTAGATATACCAAAAGTTAACGAAAAGGGATATCGAGTGTTATAGATCCTTAAAGTCAACAAGTAACCATAGATATAGAAAGAGGGTACGTGCCGGCTTTTTTTTTTAAATAAATATTATCTATGGCTCCTGTCAAACAATAAGGCTGTCATCACACTGTCAGTCATGAGTGACGTTCCACTTATTCAATACGAACAAAATGTTTGGGTGCTTTCGTCGTTTACGCGTTTTTTTTCTTTTTCTTTGCCATTTTACAAAATAACTACATTCCTACGTTGTTGCTGATTTAACTTGCGTTCGGTACTACAAATTTATTTCCCTATAAAGATCCCGTTGACTGTTGTCGGTGAATTAAATGAAATTGTTAAATTTTGCACGTGCACAGGTTCGATAGTGCATATTGTCGTTGCAAATTTGAAATCTATTGCATAAAGTGGTTTTCGAGAAATAAAAAAACTATGTAGCTTCTGAAAAAAACACTTTTTTTTTGCACACAGGATACTTTGGTCTATAATAAAATGCAAACAGACACTTAGGATTTTTTAAGATTGACGCGTAATAAAGTGAACTATTGAGTGAGATAAACACATGGCAGTTTTTACTGAGTATAGGTATTCAAAATGTTTTGGCCCAAAATATCGCATAGGAGATTTTAAATTTGCAACGACGACATATTCGTTCATCATTTTACCTAAAGATAAATAAATATATGTTCTATGTTTGTAGAAATAAAGTTCATTATGAAGTAAACTCTCGCGAGCGCCCTCCCTCGGTTGTCACGCGGAACTTGTGTACGTGATATATATAAAAAAACATTATACCTATACATATATATATTTTTTCGATTTAGCTAGCTTATTTAATGATTTTGTTCTGCGTTGTTGTCAATGTAATTAATGGGTGTCTTATAAGTACAGTATTTGTTTATAGGTGAATGTTGTAACAATGATGTATTTTCGATTTCAAATTTTTTGTTGCAAATTAAATAATATTAATACACGAATAGATTTTGATTACCAAAAAATAATTAACAGGCAACCCCGAAAGGATAAAGGTAGACGTTTTGGTCAGATTACCACGGAGAAATCCTGCGCTAAATTGTGGTCACACGAGTGTGTGGCGAATTTCTATCAAGTTGTCCGCCTGGGGTATACTTATCGAGGGGTGAAAGGTGTTTGGTTTAAGTGACATATTTGCAACTTTACAGGAGAGTCATTTAAAGTTTAAAATTCATTTAAATATCATAAAAATATATCATAACAAAAAATCTTGGTCAGCTAGTTGACGGTTTGATTTGAGTATTAAACGGTAGGCAGCGGCTTGGCTCTGCCCCTGGCATTGCTGAAGTCCATGGGTAACCACTCACCATCAGGTGGGCCGTATGCTCGTCTGCCTACAAGGGCAAGAAAAAAAAAAAAAAAGAATGGAGTAAACTTAATTGAAGTTCAATTCAGAGAACATCAAATTTTTGATGCTAAATACCAAATAAAATGCACCTTTAATCACAAAGATAAATTTGGCGTATTAAGCGAAATATCGCTTAAACCAAAATAGTCTTTCACCCCATCGATATAAACGTACACAGCTGCATAAAATAGATTTAATGTTTTAATACATTGGTGTTTTTTGGTAATTAAATGATAACAGTGCGTTGTATAAACGATATTGTGTAATCTTCGCTGGCGACGCTTCTGTGTTACGTAGGTACGTTTGTAATTATCAATGAGTGTTTATATCAATTCGTTTCGTAAGGCAATCATTAATTAGTAGGTAGTAACCGCTTCGTTAATGTGTTTCGTGCCCTCAATGTTTGATATATAAATAATTGGTGAGCTCTTTGCGGACGGCCGATACTGTGGATACATATCGTTTGTTGAAGTGTGGCCAAAAGGACATAAGTATGGTCAGCAGAAAAAAAAAAATTGTTTTGGTGATAATTTAATTTAACAAATTTTTTTTCGCATACTATAATTACAATAGTTAAATTATCATCAAAAACAAATGAAAAAATTCAGCGAGCAAACAATATATAAGTCTTCAAAGAATTAAATGGAATCGCACAATTGGACCATTCAATGTATACTAGTTGAATGGTCGCCGATATACTTTTAAATCGATTTATATCAATTAATCAGTACACTATTGATCGATAACGAGACGAATAATCGTTTTGAAAATATTTTATTTTATTATTTTATTTTTGTCTCTATTTGTGCGATGAAGCATTTATGTTAGCACATACGTTATGCAATATAATTCAAAAGCAAAAAAGAAATGTATTCTTAAACTAATTATTGAAAACTGTTTTGTTCCAGAAAACAATGCGTTTTTACATTTTTTACAACTGATTTCTATGGGTAAAAATTGTAACCATTATTTGATTGTTTCGTCTATAATATTACTTTTATGAGAGTAAACAAAATTTATGAAACAAAAATAAACTCGCCAAGCAAATGATATCGAATGAAATAGAACTGTGCATAGATGACATCAAAGATCGACTGAAAAATCGAATGTCAATTGTTTACTTGGAATCGATATGAATTAAAAAAAAAATCGATTAAATCCTCCCATCGCAATAAAACGTTTTCGTTATCAATGAATAGTCAGTTCAGTGTCAGGAGGCATTTCTATGTAAATGTGATAAAAACAGGTTTAGGCCTTAATTGACGGCCGCGTCGCCATAACAACACACAAGAATTATCGAAAATTGTATCATTCCTAGACGAGTTACATCTAGCACGAAACTCAACTAGGGATGTGCCTTTTGTCGATAATACTCTGTACAGGAGATCGATGCTCGGCGTTGATTAACATCTTGGTTATTTCGTCTTATACGTCCTTGAGCGTCTAAATGTACTCGCCTAGTTCCACACTGTTGTCTTTAAATTTGGTTTCCCGCCTTTTATGAGTAGCGCCATCTTAAGGAACAAATTGTTTGGGAATAAAAATGATTGTGCCCAAAAACAAACATGATTTTACATGAGTTTATAAAGTTTATTTTGGAATATAACTTTTATTTTTTCGTTTACCCACCCCCGCTATTTCCACATGCATTTTTATAAAGTGAATCACTTAAGGAATACAAAACATACGACGTCGTATCATAAATCTATAGCTATTCGTAAACGGCACTAAGTTGATTAACGCCTAAACCGACTCCTCAAAACATGAAACTTTTTTGTATTAAGATGATTAAACGTAAGCTTTCGTATCTAAGGTGTGTGCAATTGTTGTTGCTTTTGTCGTAATATATAGCGTCGCGTTTTTTCTCTTTTTTTTCTTTTGTTGCCATAGCGTGCCGCGCTTGTGTGATTGCGGGAGAGGCTCCTTTAAAAACGTACCAGATTTAGAGATCGAAAACAGATAGTTACTCTTGGGAATTTATCGATGCGTGCATATTTACGAGCTAATGCCTCGTCTACACGCTCCGTGCTGCCCGCGCTTTTATCTACACACATAAAAGTTTTCCACACATTACATACCCAAACGTGGCGTATTGTGCAATCCTATAAAAACGCGCTTTGTGTAATAATTGTCTTCCTAAAGGTATTCTTGTAGTGAACGAACGTGTTGCCTTGAGCTAGTTCGTCTACACCAGCCTTTCCCAAAGTGGGTCGTAACGCCCCCTGGTGAGCACTGCACGCCTAAAGGGCGACCCTAAGAGGCCCAAAAAAAAGGGGCGTTGTGTAGAGGCTTGGAAGGCAAATTGTACTTTTATCTAGAAGGACTCTTAGACACCGACTACGCGACTGAGCTCTCGCTATAGTGGTTTTTAAGTAGGTGAAAAAATGGGGGCGCTAGAAAATAATTTATTCTCGAAGTGGGCAGTAGACAAAATAAATTTGGGAACCTCTGGTCTACATGTTCGGGTAAATTTGTTTGGGACTAGATTCCAACACAAACTGCAAAGATGGTTCGATCTTTTCTAACTTGCTGGGAATTTTGTATAAAACAAGAAGCTAATTGAAAGCGTTACTGACGTATAATTCTCTATTGTTCATACGATCCCACTGTTGGATGTATGCAACCTCAGTATTAATCACGGAAGTAGGACGGAGCGTGAAGATTGCTACAAAAAGTTGCCAGCGCGCGGCATCTGCGTTAGCATGAGCGATTTGTCCACTAAGGACCGCTTTATGCCGGTGCGAGCCAAGAAGAAAGTATATTTCGTTTTTTATCATCATCCACCCCAAAAGAACAAGCTCGAACAATTGCACAAAACGTAGCTATAAGGTTTTAATGTATGTATTGTTCAGATGCAAATATTTAGAAGAATCACCGTGTAAATAACGATGTATTAGTATTAAAACACAAAAACGATTTAAATTAACAAAATTAAAAAAAAAGATGAATAAAGTAACGAACGCGCCATGTATAGTTGGTGTTGCATTTTTTTATAAATAAAAAAGTAAGTCGTAATTAGAGAGGGGGCTTCATATTATGATAAGTTTTTAATCGTATTCAATTTATTAGTATTAGTAATTTACATTTTACGATTTTTGTTTTTAAAATCCGATATCGTTTTGAAACCTCACATCGATCGGTTCTCTCTGAGGCAACATCAAACCTTTTATTTTTAAACTTGTTATTGGTATGTTACTTGTTCAATTGTATTTTAAGGTAACCATTACTTTTAAAATGTATGTATGTTTTAACAAAATGTAGAGCTTTCATTAAAAACGCTTGTATACTGTTAACGTTTTTTTTTTTTTGTTTGTTTTAATTCGAACCAGTAAACTAATTAGACGCTGCATAACTGTGTTACGAATAATGAAAAGAAAATTGTCTGTCAATATTCTTCCAAATATTGTAAAGCCTCTGAATAATTCAAAAATATATTTATATTAACTGTTCAAATGTTTGTTTTATTATATACCATTTTTTTAATTAATATTGTAGTTTAAAAATAATTAAATAAAACGTGGATAGTACTTTATACGGTTTACGCCACTCGTTGACGTAATTAAAACTCAAGTTACGGTTTAAACTCGCATTTTTTTTTCGTAATTATTTCCATAATATTATGTTAAAATAATCTTGTCTTAATTTTTAACAAAAAAAATATAGATTATTTATTATAGTTTTAATTATATGATCTGGATCATCTGTGTGTCATCATGGATCTAGCATAGTACTACTAGCAGGAGACTCGGTGTTTTACCCGTATTTAATTTGTAATTAAAAAAAAATGAGACCGTATTTACTGGCGGTAGGACGTCCTCATGCGTAGGTACTACCACCCTGCCCATTTCTGCCGTGAAGCAGTAATGCGTTTCGGTTTGAAGGGTGGGGCAGCCGTTGTAACTATACTGAGATCTTAAAACCCAGATCTCAAGATGAGTGACGGCATTTACGTTGTAGATGTCTATGGGCTCCGGTGACCACCTAACACCAGGTGGGCTGTGAGCTCGTCCACCCACCTAAGCAATAAAAAAAAACCGAAAAAACTGATTTTTCCCGGAGTGAATAGTCACTCTCATGTCATTTACCATGAGAAAAGTGTCATATTATTTTCTTCAGGTCAAAAACTATCTTTGTGCTAAATTTCGTTAAGATACTTTCAGACGTTTTTCCTGGATAGAGTTACATATGCTCACATTCGTTATATAAATGTTATGTTACGCTGGCAAAATAATTTATGTACAGACTGTTGGGTGCAACTATCCAACGGGATAAAAGAATGGACAATCTAGATGTTGGTTACCAGGACCAAGATGTACAGGGACTACTATCCGACGTTTGCGGATGAAAAGCAGGTGTAAGAAATACGAAACATTCATAACGATCGAGCCGTTGCTTAATAATCAGGCCAGGGCCCATCTTACAAGAAAGAAAATAAGCAAGGCTTTTCAAACAAATATCATGTATAAATTGTCCATACACAACACAATGTTAATACTAACATCCAAGACACCTCATATTCCGCAGGCAGGTCACATTTTTCAGTCAGGGTCAGTCACAGTCAGGCCAGATATTTGACAGATGTCTGAATATCGCTTACGAAATTTTTAAGATAAGCTTGCATATATACAAGTTCCGAACAACAACATTTGGACCGTCGGTCTACAGAGCAATATCACCCGCTCGGTGGAAGATCTTCCGTCGTTAAACCTACAGTGTGCTTAGTGCGAGTTTTTTAACGTCCACGATAGCGTAAAAGTTAACCCAATTTTGTATGCAGTTGGAACAGCGCCCCTAACGGCAAACGTAGGCAAACGATCCCATTCCATACAAATATGAGTTAACTTTTACGCTATCGAGAACGTTAAAAAACTCGCAATAAGCACACAGGTCCATACCATGGTGAGACGGGAGTTCGTTCCTGAGTCGAATGGTATGTGGCGATAAAATACCTTGAAACTCGCTGGACAAATGCAGTGGCTAAAAAGACTTCCTATGAGTTGAGCTAATTTTTTTAACTGGTGACGTTAAAAAAGAAACCTGAATATCATCAAGCAATGTTTTATTTTTATTTTTATTGCTTAGGTGGTTGGACGAACTCACAGCCCACCCGGTGTTAAGTGGTTACTGGAGCCCATAGACATCTACGACGTAAATGCGCCACCCACCTTGAGATATAAGTACTAAGGTCTCAAGTATAGTTACAACGGCTGCCTCACCCTTCAAACCGAAACGCCTTACTGCTTCACGGCAGAAATAGGCAAGGTGGTGGTACCTACCCGCGCGGACTCACAAGAGGTCCTACCAGATTCAGAGTATTACGCATATAAAAATAGGGCTTTAAAATTTTAAACGGTACAGTCCATATAACTCTATTGGTGACATTACACAAGCGAAAATTTCATAAGAACACGCAGTAAACTGCATAAAACTACAATCTCCATTTTAAAAAGAGCTCTACTATGATCCTTACACGCTTTACTTATTTGTTTTACAAGAAGGATCATTTTAATCTGGCTAAGTAACAGAGATTGTTAATAACGGCACAATTATGAAAACAAGCTCTAGATAACATGTGCAATTCGTTATTCAGTTTTATTTCATCATCAATCAGTCGCTGTGTCGCACTGCCAGTGAGCAGTCCACTGCGTCTGCACGGAATAAGTATTCTTATACACGAAGACATTTTATTAGTGTTTGCAAAACTGACTTTTTTAAATCCATCTCCAACATCATGGCGAAGCTACTAAGTAAAGAGCTGCCCGACATCGAGGTGAGTAATTAATTATTATTATTATGTATATTTATTATTTTGTTGTTATTATTATTATTCGAAAACTGATAATAATTGATAACGTTCGCGCCAAGAATACTTTAGTAATAAGTGAACTGGCTATTACCTACGTTGGTTGTTAAGGAATCGTGATAATATTATTTACCCATAAACTATCAGCAATAATTGTTGGATTGACGAGCCGCTTTTTAACAGAGCAATTTTGTGCCGCAGGCCAATTAATTTTACAAAATGAAATCTTATTACGAAAGCAATAAAGCCGTTGAAAACTAATATGATATTGACAAAAATATAAAAAGGTATGTCATAATGTAACACTGAAATAGATGGACTTATGTCACCTTTACTTTTTATATTAATATAAGCAATATGCAATATGAAAAAAATGATCATATTTCGCAAAACGTACTTATGTAATATCTGTAATATTTTTTTCATAAATCTTTATTGACTTTCTAATGAAACGATCTGGCAGACCTGATTTTTATTTACACAAATGGTTTTCGAAATTTCGCACGTATTGCTAAAGTTATTTCAGCATTAGTCCATTACCTACCATTTCATTTCTCAACTAAAATACATATAGGTAACTGTAGATTAAGATTAACCTTGTATCGAATACAAATTGAAAGAATGGAGGAGATTTTAATTTATTTATTGCCTACATGTATGAATCAATTTGCGGCATACTTGATTTTAAAAGTTTACTGGAGCCCTTAGACATCTCAACCTGCATACCGTTACACACTTTAAAACACTGAGGCCGCAGTCACAATTGTATTGTCCAACGACTTTAATATCCTTAAAAAAGGAACACATCGTTGTGGATGTGTGGATGAATAACAGAATTTTGGTACGAGGCCGTGCGGGCATAAAATACGTTCCGCCGCAAATAAATAAAAATATTTCAATTATAAAAGTTATAAAATCCAAAATCAATAAATAAAATCAGCACACAATTTCTAAACATCTCGTGTTGAGGTGCCACAGCATGAAAACTGGCACCAATCTTGAGATACAACGTCAAAGATTCCCTTCGGTATTACATCATAGACTATATTGTCTTTGTAGTCGTCGTGGCCTAAAAGATAAGACGTCCGGTGCATTCGTATCTAGCGATGCAACGGTGTTCGAATCCCGCAGGCGGGTACCAATTTTTCTAATGAAATACGTACTCAACAAATGTTCACGATTGACTTCCACGGTGAAGGAATAACATCGTGTAATAAAAATGAAACTCGCAAAATTATAATTTGCGTAATTACTGGTGGTAGGACTTGTTAGTCCACGCGGGTGGGTACCACCACCCTGCCTATTTCTGCCGTGAAGCAGTAATGCGTTTCGGTTTGAAGGGTGGGGCAGCCGTTGTAACTATACTTGAGACCTTAGAACTTGTATCTCAAGGTGGGTGGCGCATTTACGTTGTGGATGTCTATGGGCTCCAGTAACCACTTAACACCAGGTGGGCCGTGAGCTCGTCCAACCATCTAAGCAAAAAAAAAAAAATATTGCCTTCCAAGGTCCAAAAACTCTTATATTGGAGTAGTGTAACAGTAGACAGTTTTTAAAATCGTAACGTAGGTAATAAACTTTCAACATTGATAATTATCTACTGCAATGTGTCTATTCATAGCAACCGGAATTATAATATGACCTCAAAAAGTCGGAAATGCGACAGAGAATGTTATTAGTGTCAATATAGGGATTGTAGAATAGACGGTCATGAAATGTATCTAAAGTATTCTGGCATTGACGTGCAATAAAACGCGATCACAGACTCAATTTAAAATCATTTACAGTAATGTGTTTAACAAAGAAAAGGTATTTCGCAGGTTCGCATTTAATGAAAAAGTAAACATTCTTTCAGAATAACTATCGTAATCTGAAGAGCAATGAATGTGTTACGTTTTTAAGAATTGAGGTTAATTGTCATCACAGGGTCTAATTAGACGATAACGAAAATCGATACTAAAAGTAGGTATAATGCAATTACCGCATTAGTTAATATTATTGCCGAAAACGTTAGTATTTCGCTCACGACAAAGCAAACTGAATAAATATGAATTGAAGACAGTTCATTTCATTTCACTACATTCCTAAAAAAATCAAGCCCTTTGGTTTTTTATTCGTTATTTGTATCTAATGTTCATAAAGTTAGCTTAAAGATACATGAATAAAAATATGAATAGATAATTAAAACAGATACACAGCTGAGTCATTTGAATGTATATATCTAAGACAATACCAAAGCTAATAGGTGTGGACGAAGAAAAGTAACAAACTTTATAGAAAAAAACAATGGTCCGTGCATAAACTGAGGAACAAAGCCAAGGTTTCAATATGTTTTCAATAAAAACAGTGTCATGTCGGTACAAATAACGTCATATTTCAATTTATTTATTACTAAGTAGTCACCAGTGTGCTTAGTGCGAGTTTTTTTAACGTTCTCGATAGCGTAAAAGTTAGCTCATATTGTATGGAATGGGATCGTTTGCGTACGTTTGCCGATAGGAACAGATGGCGGTGCATTATAAAAAACAAACTGTTTCAAGGCCATGACCACGACCCTCAGTAATGAGGAAACCGACGCAAGGAGGAGGAGTTAAAAAAAATAACTCAACTCATAGGAAGTCCTTTTAGCCACTGCATTCGTCCAGCGAGTTTCAAGGTATTTTATCGCCACATACCATTCGACTCAGGAACGAACTCCCGTCTCACCATGGTATGGACCTGTGTGCTTAGTGCGAGTTTTTTAAGCTTTAAGCTAGCTCATATTTGTATGGAATGGGATCGTTTGCCTACGTTTGCCGTTAGGGGCGCTGTTCCAACTGCATACAAAATTGGGTTAACTTTTACGCTATCGAGAACGATAAGAAACTCGCACTAAGCACGCAGAGCCCAAAGATATCAACCGCGTTAAAGCCGTCGCCCATCTTAAAATATGAGTTATAAATTTCAATTTAACAGTACAACGGCTGCCCCAAGCCCAACCTTCAAACGGAAGCGCATTACCGCTTTACGGCAGAAATAGGCAGGGTGGTAGTACCTACCCGTGCGGGCTGATAAAACGCCGAATCATCAGTAAAAGACGCTCTACCACCAGTGTTAAATAGTAAAAAATCGATATCAAAACAACGGCAACATTTCTTGAATATTCTAGAACATTTCTTCAATGTTCTAGTTGTATCGAGAGTGCTCTAACAGTCAATCACTAGCATTCCTGACACCCCGTATAGTGTTCCAGTTTTTCTAAATAATTTGCACAGCAAGATGAACGAAGCGCAAGAAAATTATTGGACCTAAACCCCAGCTGGTAACAATATATTTATCTAACGAATGATTCTAAATATGTTATATAAAATGAACAAACTTTACTAGATTCCTAAATAATAATAAATAATAAAACCGATAACGGTCCTATCGATCTACGTACATTCAAAACATCTTTAATAAAGGAATGAAAATTATTAAAAATATTTTTTGAATGTTAGGTCATTAAGAGTCAAATTCATCTCGAATGCGCATTAAACTTTGATAAGGGTGATGCTGATAACGCGAAGCACATAAAATGATAATTCAAAAGTAGGTACTCAATATTTTAAACACGTTGATATTTTCGGTTCCATAATATTTATTGCGCATGCTGTAAGTTTTGAAAAGGTCACTGACCCAGTGCTAAGTAAACTAGAGTATGTAATAAAAACGTGGCCATCATCACACAATTTTCTTACAAATAAAATAATTATCTCTTTTACATAAGTTGTAGTGTTGTAGCTTGATTTCATCTGTAAATTATTTTTTGTGTTGATAATTTGTTCTTTTTTTATAATATTGTTTTTTTTTATTGCTTAGATGTGTGGACGAGCTCACAGCCCACCTGGTGATAAGTGATTACTGGAGCCCATAGACATCTACAACGTAAATGCGCCACCCACCTCGAGATATAAGTTCTAAGGTCTTAGTATAGTTACAACGGCTACCCCACCCTTCGAACCGAAACGCATTACTGCTTCACGGCGGAAATAGGCGGGGCGGTGATACCTACCCGTGCGGACTCCCACGAGGTCCTACCACCAGTGAAATAATTGTAATATATTTGTGAAGAATAAGTAAAGCTATGATTAGATTATGATGATACAATCGGCCACTTCAGAAACAATTTCAGGAATTAGCTATAAAATAATGAGATTATTATTGGAAATCAACAACTCTTTCAATTCGAAATGCCATTTTTTTATTGCTCTTGTAGGCAGACGAGCACACGGCCCACCTGATGGTGAGTGGTTACCGTCGCCCATGGACTTCAGAAATGCCAGGGGCAAAGCTAAGCAGCTGTCTAATATTTTCAGTTTAACTAATTAGTTTAAGATTATATGCACAACTACGGTACATCTTTGTTACAATTTCTTTCAGAATCTCCTGAAGTTAAATCCTACAGTGAAGCCTTACACCAATTTGGTTCCATCGGCCCAAACTAAGAAGATTAAGCAACATTGGAAAAGAAATGCTGATAGAAAATGTACTGTAAGTAACTGTTTCACATGAAATTAATGGGAACATACTGAATAAACATTTCTGTCGTAAAGTTGTGACGCGTTCCAGTTTGAAGAGTGGGAGGGCCTCGTATTGCTTCGTGTGCTACCCCAAGACCTCATTCGGTCATTCGACCTCATGTCTCAAAGCGGCATTCGAGGGCCGTGAACTTGTTCACCCACCGGTGAAATTAAATAATTTTTTCAATCATTCATAATTTCAATCATTATTTATTCTCATATTTTTTCTAAATCAAAAATAACGTTTAAATGTAGTATATGGTCGTATTTAATACATTAGAAATAATTACGAAATAAAACATTCAATCTAATAAATATATTTTATATTTTATTATATTATTCGCCGAATATCTAACCTTTTGCCTTAATATGATGTTTCGGATTAGATAAGTAGAACCAAATTTTTTGTTTCATTAAAAATTATTGTGACGTACGACAGATCTCTTCCCAGTATCTCTTATATTTTTACGCTTCACTGATTAATTCAAATAAATAAGTACATATGTAATTTTCTTCTTTGCTCGCCTGGCACAACACACACACAAACAGTTCCGTATTTCATATTCCTACGTACCTCATATTCTACAGCGTTTGTGTGGACAGTTATTTGTTATTGACTTCCAATGCTCAAAGTCGCTCATGGGCATCAGCTAGGAGCACAACTAAGCCACTGCATATCGCTGAGAACAAATCTCTTCAAAACTAAAGAAGGCTTCCATATTTTACAATGTTTTACCAATTAATCAAATTCAAACGCAAAACAGTACTTACCAGAACCCCTAATATTATCGCCATAATGGTAAACGATGTTTCTAGAACATATTAAAACAAAACGTCGAGTGCTCTATCGCCGTTTCAAATTATTTGAAAAATAAATGGGTGCTTTAACTGGTGATATTGCAAACGGCTTACCTAATTATTGTAGTCTAGGCACGTTTTCTTGCACACTTACAAGATAACGTGAATGGAAATAATTAATGAACAGTAATTATGTATCACTCGTAAATAAATTAGTTTACATACTCACGAACCAGCAAACGACTTAATTAGCCTTGGTAAAATAAACGCCATACTTATAAACGAGAAATCAATTTAATTGTATCAGAAATAATACTCAAAAATCAACTGAATAGCAGTCATATTTCTACACACGAATAGTGATAAAACTAATTTACCAGTGGGTAAAACTAATTTTTCTCCTTCGTTTTCGGAGTCTCGACGTATTACTTGAATGCGATGTCAATTAAATAATGCAATAATCATGCAAGTTTTATTTAAAGTGAATAAGCAATCTTTTAAACGAAATTAAACAATTAAAATATTAAGATTGGCATTTTAGTTTTGGCGGGCTTTTTTTTCTTTCAAGCACAGATTAAACATTGTTCGTAATGCACGCTGCCAAAGGCTATACACCTACAATCCGCCACACGGGCACACACTCGTTGTGGATCGTGTGATTGTAAACATTTATGTATTCTTACAAGACAAGCCTGTTCTAGGAATTTTCGTAACAAAGTAATAATTGCATCGCTTTGCGTCAAGGCTGAAACTGCCGCTACAGTTATATTGTCATTAACCAATACAATATACACTTTGACATCAAGTTTTGCGGTCTTAAAATTGACGGCATTATTTTTAGCTTAAATGAGCTCCGAAAACCGAATCACCCTAGATAAGCCTTGAGCTCTCACAAACTAAAAAAATTTATACTTAGATTAAAATTTTGAATAAACTTGATTACAGACATGTCCAACCCTGAACAAGAATTTCGACGATATCAAACACACGACGCTGTCAGAACGTGGAGCTTTGCGGGAGGCGGCACGATGCCTCAAGTGTGCTGACGCGCCGTGTCAGAAGTCGTGTCCCACACAGATTGATGTCAAAAGCTTCATCACTAGCATCGCCAATAAGGTAAAGTGATAATGTAAGAAACAGAACGTTCTGTACCTACTTGGCCGTCGAAATCTTTTTTGTAGACCTTAACTATTTTGGTGGTAGTTTTTGTAGTGACTTCGAACTCATGTCTCAGCCTAGGAGTCTATCCATGTTATGATTTTTTGGCCTTCAATAACCACTTAAAAAAAAGTGGAAAAAAAACATTTATTCGTTTGGATTACCTTTTTAATTGCAAGCATCAAAATCGTTACATACTGAATGAATTGAAACAGAATTACTATGGAGCAGCGAAGGCCATTTTATCGGACAATCCCCTCGGTTTGACTTGCGGCATGGTCTGCCCCACCAGCGATTTATGCGTCGGGGGATGCAACCTTCACGCCACTGAAGAAGGAGCTATCAATATTGGAGGACTTCAACATTTCGCTGTTGACGTAAGCAATTTGACTTTTGGAACGAATTTCCTTAAGGGACGATGCGGAGGGGTACCGTAACCGGGAAAAACGACCGTAACGTAAGATTTTTATTAGTAATGCACACAGTGTACGACTTAACTTTGTAATAACGTACAAATTAGTAATGCACACAGTGTACGACTTAACGCACAAACAGCACGCAATGTATACACAGCTTAAAAGTTAGCCAACGTGCAAGATACGATTCCTCGCGTAGCGGCTAGCTACCTTCATTTTAGAACGCTGGGTTACGAAGGATTAATTCATTACACGACACGTATTTGTGCTTTCAATATAGCATATGAAAGTTTGCTATCGACATTGAAAATCGTTAGCTAGCACCCTGTTTTGATTTTGAAGTGTTCGTTCGATCTGTTTGCGAAACATTTTTTAACATAGGATTTTCTTCGGTTTACACGTAGTAATAGACATAGTTTTCGTTGACAAGGACGACAAAGTTATTAATATGTGTTAATAGCAAAAAGAATTTGTAATTTCACACCATGCGCTGTGTTCTATTTACAGATATTCATGAAGATGGGCATCCCTCAAACTTTAGACCCCAATACGAAACCGCTACCAAAAGGAGGGGACCATAAAATCGCTTTGATTGGCGGAGGACCGGCCAGTATCAGCTGTGCCTGCTTCCTGGCTAGGTTGGGTTACAAGGACATCACGGTGTACGAGAAGGAAAAGTATCTCGGGGGCTTAAGGTAACAATAACAGCTTAACTCTGACCTACTCTGACCGAGTTCTGACCCCGGACGGAGATCGGACGTCGGGTTTAAGAGTGCAGGGGAGTCGTTTAGTGGGTGGGCCCTAAAATCCTTGGGCCCGCGATCTGCTCTCAACACTTGCAGATCGTTGAGTCTCACATACCCCGCGTGCCCCCTAGGCGCGGGGACCTTGTAGGAGGATCAAACCCCGGCCCGAAAAAAAAAAAAAAAAAAAATTGTCGCTTAGTCACGTTTGCCTTTCAAGCGTCGATATACATATCTAGTAAAAATAAAATACTTTATGTACCTAGATCATTTAACAGGCGCTATTCATTTTCAGTTCTTCAGAAATCCCTCAATACCGACTTCCATACGAAGTGGTACAATACGAAGTTGATCTCGTTAAAAACCTCGGAGNCTCTGACCGAGTTCTGACCCCGGACGGAGATCGGACGTCGGGTTTAAGAGTGCAGGGGAGTCGTTTAGTGGGTGGGCCCTAAAATCCTTGGGCCCGCGATCTGCTCTCAACACTTGCAGATCGTTGAGTCTCACATACCCCGCGTGCCCCCTAGGCGCGGGGACCTTGTAGGAGGATCAAACCCCGGCCCGAAAAAAAAAAAAAAAAAATTGTCGCTTAGTCACGTTTGCCTTTCAAGCGTCGATATACATATCTAGTAAAAATAAAATACTTTATGTACCTAGATCATTTAACAGGCGCTATTCATTTTCAGTTCTTCAGAAATCCCTCAATACCGACTTCCATACGAAGTGGTACAATACGAAGTTGATCTCGTTAAAAACCTCGGAGTGAAGTTTGAGACTGGAAGAATGCTGTCTACTAATGACATCACTTTGAATGTGAGTTAGCTACCAATTTATCAACCGTGAATCGTTGATCCCCTAAGTACATTGGTTTCGAAGTTTCGCGCCTCAAAATTGAACTATAGATCGAACGAATCATATTCAACACGTGTATGTATTTAGCATGGAGTTAATAAGTACTATGGTATTTAGTGAATGAACTAGCGATCCTTCATTCGCGCAGATCTTGCGAAGCGTTTGACTCCTCCTGAATGATTATAAATATAAAATGTAAATGTGTCCATTATCTGCTTTATCTGTTTTATTTGTACCTATTGGTTTTATTTTATAGAATCTTCTTGAAGACCACGCAGCAGTATTCCTCGGGATCGGATTGCCGGAGCCCAAAAGCGTTCCCATATTCAAAGGCCTTACGCAAGAAATGGGCTTCTACACTAGCAAGGATTTCTTACCTCTAGTATCTAGAGGCAGTAAGAAAGGTTAATACGTACAAAAAACATTTTCCGATTCTTTTCGTGTCCTGATATTTTAGATAGAATGATAGATTCTTGATAGAATGATAGACTCTTGTAGATCGAACGAGTTCATGATCTAGTAGATATATTTACATAGCTTGCCGGCGGTTGAATGGTTGACTGATTGAGCGTATCTTTTTTAATTTTCTTTTTTATTAGTAAACGTGATTTCTTGCCTTAAGCCGCGATCACGCTGTTATGTTTATGTTAGTCGCAGTGACCTGGGCGGACACGGAAAGTGTCTTACCAGGATCAAAACTAACTTTTCCCGCATCAACAAAATGTCCTATCGAATTACTGTTTATTAGAAGTGTAATTACACGTAAGTCATGGTGGTGGTATGATCCCTTGCTAGCCCAGCTAGCCAGGGTAGGCACCAGCAATCTGTCTAATTCTGTCGCGAAGCAGTAATGCGTTCTGGTTCAAAGGGTGGGGCAGCCATTGCACTGCTTCGTGTGCTGCTCGAAGACCACAATAACTTGATATATGTTCACAGTTTTTATTTCGTAACTATTTTTTAGATTCACATACTCTTCATTTCCAACAGGAATGTGTGCCTGTAAGCCACCACTACCAGAGCTGTACGGTAGCGTCGTAGTGCTGGGAGCTGGCGACACGGCGTTCGACTGTGCCACGTCTGCTTTACGTTGCGGAGCTAGAAGGGTCTATGTCGTGTTTAGAAAAGGATTCAGCAATATAAGAGCTGTGCCCGAAGAAGTGAGTTTACTATGGTGCACGCGGAAGCGCTAGTCACCTCCTGAGGTATGTGGCGGGGTGAGACGGGAGAGCGCGCGATTCGGTCGAGAGGGGTAATAGACCGGGTTATGTCGGACTCCGGCGCCTCCAGAGAAGAAGAGGGAGAAGAGGAAGACCAAAGTCCTCCTCTTCTTCCAATTCCTACCGGGAGACCACGCCTTGAGAAAGGCGCGCGAGGCGCTGCGCGGCGTCTACGACGCAGGACCCGCCCCGCAAAACCGACTACCGACTAAACCCCATCGAGCTCCACCACTCCGACTCCACGAAACCTACCTACCTGCCGCTCACATACCTCAGGCGGTGACTAGCGCTTCCGCGCAAACTGTAATTTAATTATTGTTGAAACTGTTTTAAGGTTCAATTTCGCGTTTTTTTATTGTCATCATATCGACGGATGAAAAGCTATTTTTGACATTGACATTTTATTTTTGACATTTATGACATTGCTGCAACTTTACAGGAAGGGCTTTAAAATAAAAAATTTGGAAAAAATATCATAACAAAAAAACTTCTTCAGCTATTTCAATGGAGTAAACATAATTGAAGTTCAATTAAAAACATTGAACTTTTAATGCTGACATCAAATAAAACACACCTTTTCTTTCGAGGCCTTTCGAGGCCACTGGCAATTACGTAACAAAAAAAAACGAGATTAAAATTACATAAATATATATACATATTCCTATAATTTTTAATACTAAACAGATGTCAAATACGTACATACTTAAATTTTACCTTTATTTTATTTCAGGTCGATTTGGCTAAAGACGAAAAATGTGAATTCGTACCATTCATGTCTCCGCAAGAAGTAATTGTCAAAGACGGAAAGGTTGGTTTTAAAATGATTTTTAAGAAATGTACCGGAATTTTTTATTAAAAAAAAAATTTTTTGTCGACGCTGCAAATAAAAATTCTTTAAGTAAGAATCGTCTGAGGAGCATCGTCGGGTTTTTAATCGTCAAAAAAAGGATCGAAGAAATTTTTAGGAAATAGTTTTTTCTACATATTTAAAATGTTAATAACGAAATCAAGGAGAAATTGTAATAAACAAAACGAATCTAAGTCTCGGGTGATTATGGTTGAAAGTAGATCACTATTGAAAATAAACTCACCTTTACAGATAATTGGTTTAAAGATGTGCCGCACGGAACAATTAGAAGACGGCGAATGGATCGAAGATCACGATCAAATCATGCAATTAAAAGCAAATTTCATCATTTCGGCATTCGGTTCTGGTCTTTATGATAATGATGGTAAAGCTCGTTTTTATTTAGTCAACTCGTTGCTGTTAGAACCAAACTTAAAACGGTAAGAAATAACTATAACATTCTCAAAAGGAGTCGCCGGTACTGACGTTGTTCTCAAATGCCTCACTCAGCTATCTCTTATCCTAAACATAAATAGAAGATATCAAGAAAAAATAAAAAGAATTAAAAACATCAACTTGTGGTATTCCACCAAACCAGTGTATTAATTTCAGAAAAGAAATGATATAAGGCAAACAAACGTTCTTTTTATAATATGATTAATATTTAATTCAAACAATCACCATTCCTGTTACCCCCATATCAAAATTAAAGAGAGGAGCTCGATTGCAATATTATTCAGAATAAAATTGTCCCTGCTAACCTAACCTTTAAATGGTAGGACGTCTTGTGAGTCTGCACGGGTAGGTAGGTACCACCACCCTGCCTATATCTGTCGTGAAGCAGTAATGCGTCCCGGTTTGAAGGGTGTTTTACTGTAGAAACTCATATCTCAAGGTAGGTGGCGGCATTTACTTTGTAGATGTCTATGGGCTCCGGTACCCACTAATCATCAGGTGGGCTTTGAGTTCGTCCACCCAGCTAAGCAATAAAAAAACAAGTATAATTCGCAGTAGAAATAGGAATGACCCTAGTAGTACCAATGTAGTACCAATCAGAGCTCACGATACGTCACACTATCAATAGAGGTGATCGACAACCCCTTTGAGCTAATATAACTATTTGTCGTATATTACGATCCCCATAAAAAAGATACGTTCAGGTTATTTTAGGTCATACTGATATATAACAATTCTTTTCGTTACAGTTATACAAGCGATGTCTGATGTGAAGTTCAACCGTTGGGGCCTACCAGAAGTAGAAGACTCCAGCATGCAAAGCGTCTCAGAACCCCGCGTGTTCATAGGCGGGGATCTAGCTGGAGTGGCCGAGACAACTGTTGAATCTGTCAACGATGGCAAAATGGCGGCTTGGTACATGCACTGCTACTTGCAGGTCAGTTCTATTTACTGTACTGTTTATTCTAATTTAGATTGTATGTATATTAATATTAAAGTCGTCGTGGCCTAGAAGATAAGACGTCCGGTATATTCGTATCTAGCGATGCAACGATGTTCGAATCCCGCAGGCGGGTACCAATTTTTCTAATGACTTACTTAACAAATGTCCACGATTGACTTTCACTGTAAAGGAATAACATCGTGTAATAAAAATTAAACCCGCAAACTTATAATTTGGGTAAATACTGGTGGTAGGACCTCTTGTGAGTCCGCACGGGTAGGTACCACCGCCCCGCCTATTTCTGCCGTGAAGCAGTAATGCGTTTCGGTTTGAAGGGTGGGGCAGCCATTGTAACTATACTGAGACCTTATTTTTACGTTCGTGCCCGATAATCGCCAACTCCATTCCCTATTATTTTATTTAATGTACGATGATGCATCATTGTAAAGCGACGAGTCAAGCATAGAGACAGCCATGATCATTGAGGATCGTTATTAACGGAGGAGGAACGTTTAGTTTTGGTTCATTTAAATACGTGTATAAAATCTCGGATTCGCTCCTACACTTTATAGTGTAGGTTATACTATAGTAGGTATAAAAATAAAATTTTGACGGAATAGATATTCACGGCGTGGTGTCTTAAGTCAATAGATAGAACAATATGATTTCCCTTGAAGTTAGTCAACTAATATCCGCTAACTACAATCTCACTTTACATGACCAAGCCCCCGGTAACCGGACTCGTCGAACTCGACAAATAGGTCGACGTGCAACCTAACCCATGCATCAGCCCGCCGTTTCTCGCTGGATCTTCTCAACGGGTCGCGATTCCGATCCGGTAGTAGATTCATTCGCGAAGCAATTGCTCTTGAGTTGTTAGGTCTCCTTCGGAGGCGCTCGAGCAGCTGTTAGCAAATCCCACCCCTCCTGTCTCAGCCTTTGCTCGCCCACCTGTCCTGGTGAAACTGGAAGGGACTTCGAGCCACCAAAAAAATATTCCTAGGGTAAACTTTAAGCTTCAACTCATTTTTCCAGGGCCTTCCGTTCGACTCGCCTGTAGAACTCCCAAAATTCCACTGTCCCATTGACGACGTGGACCTTTCAGTCGAAGTGTGCGGGATCAAGTTCGAGAACCCGTTCGGCCTGGCCAGCGCTCCCCCCACCACCAGCTCGGCAATGATACGCAGAGCTTTCCAACAGGGATGGGGGTTTGCGGTGACTAAGACCTTTGGACTAAACAAGGTACGAAATATTCCATTCTTAAAAAAAATTGCCGGTAGGCCGTAGCTTGGCTCTGCGCCTGGAATTGCTGACGTCCATGGGCGACGGTAATCGCTCACCATCACGTGGGCCGTACGCTCGTCAGCCTAGAAAGGCAATAAATAAAAAATACCCGTCAATTATGGAATGCAGTGCTTTTTTTCTCCTTGCATCGTGTTCCTCAGTGTTGAGGGTCGTGACCTTTACAGAGTACTTTTGTTAGGGCTAGTGCTTTTATTAGATGTATACATAATGTTGAGTTAGCGAACAAAAGCAATTGTTGAAGACAGGCTGCTACGCGCAAAGTTTATCGGTATCAAAAATTTAGACTTCGTGAAAGAAAAGACAATGCCCAAAATTGGGCCAACTTTGTGTCAAAACTATTTGTACTTGAAAAATTATGTCTTATTTTTTTTATGTTTTACAAAAAAGTAATTTACTTATTTGATAACATCCATAGACCTTTAAAGTAATTACAATAATTAATTATATCAATTACGTAATTACAATCAATAATTGTAAGTAATGGTCGCTGCTATTCGGAATTCGACTATAATTAATTGAAATTATAAGTTTGAACATTATTAAGAGTTTATTGTCAACTATTGGCTACACTATAGATAAATAATATTAAAGACTAGTCGACCCGGCAGACTTCGTAGTGCCTCAATAGATAAATAAAAGACCTAAACTTTTGTATAAAATAAACTTAAAACAAACAAAAGGAATCCGTCCGACGGGGGACACATCGAAGAAAAAATAAAATTGTTATTTTTATTTAATTCTGAGCATTTTCATATTTATTTAAACCTTCTCTGGACTTCCACAAATAATTCAAGACCAAAATTAGCCAAATCGGTCCAGCCGTTCTCGAGCTTTAGCGAGACTAACGAACAGCAATTCATTTTTATATACATATATAGATAAACAATATTAATCTATTCTCAATTTGACTTTAACATTAAACAAAAGAGTGTTTAAGCGTAGGTATGTGTATCAAATAGGTGGTAGTGTGAAATCTTTTTTTTTTGATTTAAAGTATCCTCCTTCTCTATATAAGCTATAAGTGTGGATAGTTCATACTCCTCTGTCCGCGCACTTTTCGTAAAAGGGGGTACGAAATATTTATATATGGATTATGTTATCAGAATACCTATGTATCACGATGAGATACTTTCGCATTTATAATGTCGGTATGGATTTCACTTCTAGGATATAGTAACGAATGTCTCACCTCGGATCGTCCGCGGCGTCACCTCCGGCGAGAACTACGGTCCAGGTCAAGGATCATTCCTGAACATTGAACTTATATCCGAGAAATGTGAAGCGTATTGGTGCCAGAGCATCAAAGAATTGAAGAAAGATTTCCCTAATAAAGTAAGTTTTCTTATTGCTGAATAAACTCGACTATTATTAATAGCCAATCTTTTTAATGAAATAGGTACGTACTTAACAAAGGTAAACGATTGACTTCCACGGTGAAGGAATAACATCGTGTAATAAAAATCAAACCCGCAAAATTATAATTGGAACGAAGTTCCTTATCGCGCGTTGTGAAAGGGGGCTAGACGGAAAAAATTCTTACGAAAAGTTGTCACGACACTTTTTAGATCCGTCATTCTGACCAATCAACGTGTAGGCGCTTATCGCGTGACATTGCTCGTATCCGATTGGTCCGCGTAATGAGTACCTACAGTTTCTCGAGATAGCGTTTCAACAATAGTAATTTAGTTCATAGTATTGTTTTTTTCTTCTTCATAATGCCGTAATTTATTATTATAACTTAAAAAAAAAATACAATTCCTTCACTAATTAATCGAAAGGAACTTCGTTCCATCCGGGTGTCCCTCGACACCTCTGAAGTTTTTTGTGTAATTACTGGTGGTAGGACGTCTTATGAGTCCGCACGGGTAGGTACCATCATCCTGCCTATTTCTGCCGTGAAGCAGTAATGTGTTTCGGTTTGAAGAGCGGGGCAACCGTTACTGAGACCTTAGAACTTATATCTCAAGGTGGGACGCGCTTTTACGTTGTCTATGGGCTCCAGTAACCACTTAACACCAGGGGGCTAAGCTCGTCTACTCATCTAAGCAATAAATAAAAAGCTAACATTAGATTTACGGGGAATCGCGGTGCAAGCCCGCATGAGTAAACATCTGTCTATCTTGTCTATTTCTGCCGAGACAGACACTTTAAAATACAATCGAAACTTCGATCTCATATCTACTTAATAGAATAAATGAAATATTAGTAGCAGAGCGAATTGTGAACACTCCGAAGTGTGGAACAACTGTTTTTTCGGCAACATTTTTATAACGGCGACTATAGGAGGTGGATCGACGATCTATTTAGGTTCTCGGGAATTCGCTGGATGGAGATAGTGTAGGACCGGTCGTTGTGGCGAGGCTTGGGGGAGGCCTATGTCCAGCTGTGGACGTCTGTGGGGATCTGTTGGGATAGAATAGGGTCAGGTGTTTTTTGTATATGGATCCTGTTAATCACTTACTACCGGGTGGGATCGGCTGTCCTTTTACAGCAATGAAATTCAAATATTAGGAGTGTACGTGCGTTGAATTTTTTATTTTAGCTTTCATCGCTGTTTTGAGCGTGTGATTGTAATAATATTGCTTCATGTAATCCGATAGGTAGTGATAGCGTCGATAATGTGTTCGTACAATGAAGATGATTGGACGGAATTAGCACGGAAAGCAGAGGCCGCGGGCTCCGACGCTTTGGAACTCAATCTATCTTGCCCACACGGAATGGGAGAATCTGGCATGGGACTTGCCTGTGGACAGGTGAGTGTGACGATATTCGTCTATAAAACAACGACAGATTGTCGATCTTATAGTGCTGGTGTACAAAATTACACGCAATGTACAGTAAATATAAGGCAAACGTTCTCGCGTGACACCGGTGTGCTTAGGGCGAGTTTTTTAACGTTCTCGATAGCGTAAAAGTTAGCTCATATTTGTATGAAATGGGATCGTTTGCGTACGTTTGCCGCTAGGGGCGCTGTTCCAATTGCATACAAAATTGGGTTAACTTTTACGCTATCGAGAATGTTAAGAAACTCGCACTAAGCACACGGATAATGTCCGCCAGCTATTTTCACATTCATTACGGGTTCACGAAGCACGTATTTATTAAATCGAGTTAATTTTAGGACTAATGTAAATGAATAGTGTTTCAAATATGTTGAAATGGTATAGGTATTTGAAATGTTTCGGAACCGGTAATAAAGCTGTAAAGCTTAAATAGCAATTATTTTGAAATATAATGGACGCCTAACTCTATAGGTAATTGTAAACTAAATTGTTACTACTAAACTACTAAATTGTATGAATGTATGTATAATGTAAACTATTTTATATTTATTTCTATTTATTGGATATTAAAAGATTAATTTGAAAAATTCTCAGGATCCGGTGTTAGTGAAAGGGATTTCTCAGTGGGTACGGAAAGCCATCAAGATTCCGTTCTTTGTGAAATTAACACCAAATATTACGGACATTGTCAGTATCGCTGTGGCTGCTTATGAAGGTACATTATGCAATTTTTACATTAACAAAACTAAAATGTAGAAATATGAATTGTATTCTTTTTATTTTAGTATTAAGTAAGAATTTTGAAATCATTGTAAATGTATTATGAATGTAAACTGGCGTTTGAATTCGCGGCCTTATATGCTGTTAAGTGTATACCGTATTCTAATCATCATTCTCCTGTCCTTCTCCCAGTCACCTGGGGTCGGCGCAGCATGTTTTCTCCTTCCATACTCCTCTATCATGTACCATTTCTTACACATATGGTCTTTCACGCAATCCATCCATTTCTTCTTAGATCTCCCTCTTCCTCTATATCCTTACACATTCATAGTTAACACTCTCATACCAGCCTCATTTTGATTTCGTCCCATCACATGTCCATACCATCCCAGTATACCATAGTCTTATAAGAGGCAATATAAAATTTTCACCTACTAGTAATATTAATGTTCGACTTAGTGGAACGACTGTGTTCTGTCTCGGGAAGAACAGCTAGCCCACAAAATATTCTTTGCGCCTTGTAGTACATCGTTAGAGCTTTATTTATGAGTCAAAATTTGTGTGTGGTTGGTAATTTTCAGGTGGTGCGAACGGTGTTTCTGCCATAAACACAGTATCTGGATTAATGTCGGTTAAAGCGGACGCAACACCTTGGCCTGCCGTCGGTACGTTTGTAACGGCTTGTATTGTTTCCATTACAAAGTGAACTTGTCAATAAATTTTAATTTAGTTTATAGCTTCTAGTTTTTTTATAAAAAAATTTATTGCTTAAATGGGTGGACGACCTCACAGCCCACCTGGTGCGCCACCCACCTTGAGATATAAGTTCTAAGGTCTCAGTATATTTACAACGGCTGCCCCACCCCATCAAACCGAAACGAATTACTACTTCACGGCAGAAATGGGCGGGGTGGTGGTACCTACCCGCGCGGACTCACAAGAGGTCCTACCACCATTAACAAAGCAGTCTGAATCACGATGATTATTTCAAAATATGGTATTCTTTCAAGTTAATGTATGGAGGGTAGAGTCAACTAAGGTAGCGCCATAGTAGCACGTGGATATTCGTGGATCGTTTGGAACCTCTGAAACCGCGGAGGAATTTCGGTTCTCTCTGTATTTTGCACCGTATGTTCCGTGGCGAGAGCTCTGAGGAAATCTCTGAGAAATTGTTTGAGATGATTTCATCATCTCCTTTTTTACCATCGCACCGCCCGCGACCGGAGTAGAGTTCATCTATACTACATTATATAGAACCACTGCGTTCATCCACATCCGGCTATCCAGGGAGGGGATCCACGATGTTTCCCGAGCCATTGTGCCGTGTCTTTCTTCAAACGAGGCTTGTGGAGAGTAGGCACGGTAGTAAACGGTAGGCAACGGCTTAGCTCTGCCCCTGGCATTGCTGACGTCCATGAGCGACGGTAACCGCTCACCATCAGATATGCTCGTTTGTCTACAAGGGCAATAAAAAAAGGTGGAAAGATTTAAAAAGCAGCGCCATAAACGATCACTGCTGTATTCATATCATTTCCACTTCTTACACTGGCGCTATTTCGGTGACTTTTCCAACAGTAATTTGCTGTTTACAGGTGAACACTTTTTCAACTTGTCCCCTATACACGATGGTGCTCCTAACCTCTAACCTCCATATTTAAGTGATAACAAGAAAAGAAATTACACAAATTTCGCACGGCTACCAAAATTGGATAGACTTTATGTAGTGTCTCGGGAATTACTACAATTACATTAAGGCGCCATACAGCGACAATTCATGGCAATACCAGTATTCATCAAAGCCCATGTGACCAACAAAAGATTCATATTCCCAAAATTTTTAGGTAAACAAAAACGCACAACTTACGGCGGCGTATCGGGGAACGCGACTCGTCCAATCGGATTGCGGGCAGTCTCTGCGGTCGGAAATAAATTACCGGGATTCCCAATACTGGGCATCGGAGGTATCGACTCTGCTGATTCGGCACTACAGTTCATCTTGTGTGGTGCACCGGTCGTACAGGTACAACATATTTACGTTAACGTTCATCTATATATTATTATCTATATATTAATACGTGAAGGAAAAACTTAGTAGGTACCCCTGTTTACGAAAATCGTGCGGACGGAGTATGAAATTTCTCACACTTGTAGAGAATATAGAGAAGGCGTGCAGAATGTTGTTTTTTTTAAAATTATGTACAAAAAATACATATATTAAATCAATAAAAAACATTACTCACACTACCATGTATTTGTCACACACACGCATGCATACTATTTGTCTATAAAGAAATTTATAATTTTTATATAGAAAGTGAAGTCTTGCTGAAATCTGTGATTTTAGAAGAATATATTAATTTCAATTAAATAAGTCTAATTTCGACTACCGGGGCACCACTAGTTTTGTTAAATGCATAAGTAGCTTTTTTAGTTTGGCAATACCTACATAATTCGTGTTGCCATTTCTTGTCCGTATTTCAAGTCACATTTTAAGTCACTTTCTTCTTCATGAAATCTTTTCATAAAACATGCTCTATTATAAAAAGTCAATTTCAGTGTACGCATTTGATTTCTTTGTAGATTTGCAGTGCAGTGCAAAATCAAGATTTCACAGTGGTCGAAGATTACATAACAGGACTTAAAGCTCTTTTGTATCTACGTTCTCGTGGCCTAGACGGATGGACGGGACAATCGCCACCTACTTTTAAGCACCAGAAAGGAAAACCCGTACAAACAATTCGTGACGAAAATGGAAAGGTACCTACTTAAAATTTTCAGTTTCCGTATTTATTGCACATACAGAGCAACAAGCTCACGGCGCACCGATTGTTAAATGATTGTTGAAGCCCATACACGCCCATACACGAAGTCGTCGTGGCCTAAAGGTTAAGACGTCCGGTGCATTCGTATATAGCGATGCACCAGTGTTCGAATTCCGCAGGCAGGTACCATTTTTTTCTAATGAAATAAGTAATTAACAAATGTTCACGATTGACTTCCACGGTGAAGGATTAATAACATCGTGTAATAAAAATCAAACCAGCAATATTATAATTTGCGTAATTACTGGTGGTAGGACCTCTTGTGAGGCCGCACGGGTAGGTACCACCACCCTGCCTAATGTGTTTCGGTTTGAGGGGTGGGGCAGCCGTTATAACTATACTGAGACCTTAGAACTTATATCTGCGAGGTGGGTGGCGCATTTACGTTGTAGATGTCTATGAGCTCCAGTAACCACTTAACACCAGGGGGTCTGAGAGCTCGTCCACACATCTAAGCAATAAAAAAAATACACATATACGTAAAAGTAGTTTTAATTGCGCCTGTACTATACTGGACTGTATCAGCTCACACAATATGTTCTCTGGTGGACATAGGCCTTCCCCAAGGTTCGCCACGTCGTAGTTGTACAGTCCGCCTCCAGTGGATTCCCGCGACTTTTAATAGGTCATCGACCGATCTCGTAAAAGGCCTACCCACGCTGCTAAATTGCAAAAATAATTGCACCTACGACCCGACAACCGTGCAAAATACGCATAATATTACGCATTGCATTTGTGAAGGTGAGTTATGTTTTTAATATAACCGCTTTTGGTTTTTAGGTACTGACACACTTCGGTATTTACAACAAAAAACGCGAACAGATTCTCCATCAAAATAGATTAAAATTAGGTTTACTGGACGACGACTGTGTTGTTGACAATCGTTCGACCAATGGCTCTACAAATGGCCTTAGCGCAGTACCAAGAATCAGCGACGTATTGGGTCAAGCTCTGCCTAAAGTGGGGGCGTACAAGCACTTGGATAATAAACTCCAAGTCGTCGCGCTCATTGATGATGTGAGTTTTTGTTTTATTCATATTTTAGAAGTCGTCTGCTAGGTCTGGTTTAATTGAGATATATCTGGAATTTCGCAGCCTTTAAATACCTAATCGAAACAAGCCTTAAAACGGAAACGGCTGCTGCTTACATACACTCTAGAATATTTTTTTTTATTACTAATCGTTTTTGGCATGAAATGTAATTAATTATATTTAATACGAGAGGTAGCCACGTCCTGTCTAGTGTGGAAGCAGAGGTCGTTTGCCTACCGATAGCAGTTTTTCCTATGTATGTAGTAATGGTTCACGAAGATAAAAACTACAATGAAAAGTTTTACGCTTGATAGCAATAAGTTTTATTTACAATGTACACTTACATCCTATAAAATGTTACTTACCTTTTCCATTGGCCAGTCAATGGTGGAAGCGGTTTTTTACAGCCATTTCCGCGTTGATGGTATTGGTGGCAAAAGTGCAATTTTTTCCAGCGAAAATTGGCAAATCATTTCGCGACTCTTGTTATGCCAGAACCAAATTGATATTCTCGATCAACCTTGAGATTCAAGGTCGAGATTCCGATTATTATGGAGTAACGGCTATAGTCATTCCTCTTTAAGCCGAAACACAAATCGATCGTTTGAAACACCTGGGTCTACTGAGCGACTTCGATTCTATTTGTGTTTTGTACTTTACTTTTCAAGGTACCTATGCAGTACTAGAGATCTTTTGTGCGACGTACTATCTGGCTAAAACGAAGGGTTCTATCCTGAACGCGGTCCTTCTTAAAATTAATCTTCTATTAAACAAGAATGGAGGAGTCTTCAATAGTAGATGATGTCTTTGAGTAAAGGCAAAATGATGTAAGTGGTACCGACTAATTCGTGATCGAAACAGTCTAAGACCGTCAAAATATCAATATATTTCCATTGCGTGCTCAATGCTTCAAGTAGGTGTTCTAATGATTAATTTAGGTTTACTTATTTATTTTCAACAATTCCAGGATATGTGTATCAATTGCGGAAAATGCTACATGGCGTGTGCAGACTCTGGGTACCAAGCGATAGAGTAAGTTCCGCTCTAAGTACATTGATATTTCAAATTTCAGAAGCTGGTCAATCGATTGCCCGATCCTTTTATAAGCGGTAGGGCATCTTGTGTGTCCGCTAGGGTAAGTACCACTTCTCTGACTATTTCTGCGGTGAAGCTACTGCTATTACTATACGTTTCAGTTTGAAGGGTGTGATTGTCGTTGTATTATACAATTGAGGCTTAGAACTCATGTCTCAAGTTGGACAGGGCCCATTCACTTAGTGACGATATCTATGGGCTCTGGTATCTACTTAACACCAGGTGGGCTTAGAGCTTTTAAATTTATATGAGCGTACTATCTGTATTATAAATGAATCACTAAGCGCCTGGATTGCCTGACTTTGTCTTCATTTGTTTTCCAATGTATGTTTTAGCTTTTTTCGGCATTTTAGAAATATATTCATTCTCAGTATCTGCGGATTCGTCTTTCCCGGAGTCTATTAGATATTCCGGCGCCTTAGAAGATCGAAGAAGATACACGGCAGTCAACGTTTTAATATATTATGTTCTTACAGATTCGATTCTGACACTCATCTTCCACACGTGACCGATGATTGCACTGGTTGTACTCTATGTTTGTCTGTGTGCCCAATTATCGACTGTATATCGTAAGTTGATTGTATCTAAAACACCTAATTGTTAAAAATATTATTTTATTTTTAATTAATATATCACAAACTCTTTTTTCTTTCCAGAATGGTCCCGAAGAAAATTCCTCACGTCATCAAAAGGGGTTTAGGCTATGAAATTCATCCGATCTCACCTCTAGACGGAATTTGTCAATAACAAACGAACGGTCATTGTATAAAAATATATATATTTGATAAAAAAATAAATATTTAATAAAAATTAATGTTCATTCATTATTTTGTTATATATATTATTTGCTTTTTCAATGGCAAAATCTCGAGAAAATACCCAATTATTGTTTGGATTTACCTTCAAAGTCAACGCAGAGATGGGCTTAGGGCAGTTGTAATGCTTTTTGGTGACAACATTAACAGCAGATTTCCCGTTTATTTTATCATGAATGTTCTCACAAATTAAACATTCAAATTTGTTAGTCGTTTTTAAAGTATCTATTTGAGTTGGATTCGAACGGAATTCTTCAACAAGCTTCCTATTAGAAATTTTTTGCATTATTTTATGTTCTAAATATTCTTCATACAGGTTGTTATTCTTTAAAAGTTTGTATAAATGTTCTGACATTAATTTCGGAGACGGATAATCTTCTAGCAACACAGCAGACTTGTTATTCGGAAGCCAGTCGCGAATAGAAGGAGATCCAAAATAAATGGGAACACTTCCAACTTTAATAGCCCTCCAAAATTTTTCTGTAATATAATCCTCGCAAACCCCATTTTCTATTGAGATCACAAATTTATATCTGGCAATGAATTTTAAAAACAACTCCTCATTTAAATTATTTAAATAATCTCGTTTGAATTTCGAAGGTAAATGTTTATTATTTAAACAAGCCCCATAAGAATCAATCTTTATAAACTTCATCAATTCTTGTACATATAAATCTCTTTCTGTGGATGTTTCGCAGTCACTCTGCAAATACATAATGGGGGCAATTTCATTCAAAAGTTCATCTTTATCTTTGGTTTTCACAAAATAAGTCGTGTCAGTAATATCTTCAAAAGAATTCAGATATTGCAAAGGAAAATGAACATCACTGTATCTGCTGTATGTTGCAGAAAAATTGAAAAGTTGCAGTACATTCTCACTTAAAAGTTCTTCTGTATTTCTTGGAGACTCTTCATGGTATAATCCCCAAATTAGATCTTTGGGTCTTCTAGGTAATGGAAGATTGTCAAAGTTAATACTGCTGCCATAAAATAGGTACGCTGCAACATTATGCAACTTAGTTTGATTTCCTATTGTAAAAACATCACATTTTATATTATTTGAACAATATTTAGTCTCTGCCGATCCCGGGAAACCATCCGTCCACCAAATTATCAACGGGTTTTCCGATGCATTTACCACTTCACTGTAATTTTCATTATAATTCCAATATATAGTTGCCAATGTTAAAAACGAAACTATCCAGAATAAATTCCACAAAGTTATTTTCAGCAGTTTTTTACAGCCACAAAACATAACTGTCATTACATAAAACATTGTTGATTTCAACTTCCTATTTAATCTTTCACTTGTCACATTATCACTGCAAACATTCAATGCTGCACAATATATAACAGGAAATTCATTACATACTCTAAACAGTCACTATATGAGTTTTCCTGTTATAATCACACAATGATTTTAAATCAATTGCACAAGTGTGTTTTCAAAAAGTCCAGCCCCTTTCTTTGTGCATGTAATATATGTCCATACCGAAAGCGATTATTAAATCAATATAGAACAATCCATAAATAGCTCCTCTCAATTTCCCAACAATAAACAAGTTAATGAGAGCCAAAGCTGTCAATGTAATTTCAATGATGGCATAATACAATTCTGCTTCGTATTGTACTTGATCAACAATGTATAGAACCATAATAAGGGCCGAAAGCATTAGTGTGGGACCAGAGACGAGGCAAGCTAACACGTCCACCGGTTCCACTATATGCGGAACTATGTTGAGGAGCATTGCCACTACCTAAAAGTAATACGGACTGTTTGTTAAGATTTCAGAATTGAAAAACATTAAATAACATTTTTATTTCGTAGTTTGTTAATAATAAAAGTAGAAAACATTTTACATGCAGTTTATTTAAATTAATCTTTAAATAATGTACAACCTCGTTCTTTAAACACATAGTATTGATCTATACAAAGCGCTATTAACAGATGGCAATAAAACAGTCCATATAATGCACTCGCTGGATACTTTCTTAGAAAAACAGCTATTAAAGCTATGGTATTGAGTGTTATTTGTATAGCTAAGTACAGCTGCTCAGCCATGTCATGAACTTGATCCACCAGATACAATATGATGAACATGAGAGACATTATAAGTGTGGGCGCAACCGCCAGGCAATGCATTATCCCGGCATCAGATAATATAAACGGTAAAATCATTAGGATCATTGACATTACCTAAAAGTAACAATCACGGATTTTTTATTTGTAAAAAACTAGCCAAATATCTTACCTGGGTCAAATGAAGTCATTTTCCAATCAGCTTTTAAATTAAATGAACCTAATACGAGGGAGACGTTAGGCATTTATTACATGTGAAATTATATTATATATACATAGTCAAATAATTGCCAATTACTTTTAAATATTTTTGTTTAACAACAATAACAAGTTATTCAAGGAATGTTGACGAAAACTGAGAACACAATACATACTTCATAATATGTTTGTGGAGACAGTAGATTTGAATAATATATATTATACGCTTTTTTTACTTTGATTATTCTTTTGAGAGTTAACTTTAAGTTGTATCCCTAATTTTACTTGTGGTTGTAGGTCTCAAATATATTAAGTGTATAATCTATGGTTGTAGGTATCCCTTTGCACTTTGCATTACTGTTTAGAAACATTAGTTATGACATAGTTTACAAAAATTTAGAGATGAGTGTTTAATTAAACGTATAAAATCTTATTTAAAAAAAAAAGCGTCTATGATTGCTTGTTGGTAATATGTATCTTCATTATAACGTTAAATGAGTCGACTATTATCAAAGCCGGCAATGTGACTTTTGGACAATGATTGGTAAATCAGAAAAACGGATTATTGACTTTGTATTCCATTGGCAGTCACAAAACTCTTCTGAACGACATCTTAGGTAAATAACAGGTTAACTATTAACCTTTATTTAATGCAGGTTTTGAACTGTATTCTTTGAAGGAGACGATTATATTCAAATCAATTTGTATTGACATATCAATAAATTTTTTTTGTCCAAATGCACAGATTGCCACCTTTGATAATAGACGACTCAAATGTTAGGACGTCGTGTAAAATAGTAAACGCATAAATTAGTCCTTGTAATATTGTATGGACTAAAACTAACGTGTTTTTTCAGAGGTCATCACCTTAGTTGAAATGATTTGCATTCGAAAGTTGTAACGAATATACAAATACCCACAACTATGAACCTAAAACGACACGTTAATCGTGTACTTTTTGAAGTTTAATGAAATTACCAGCCTATAGCTTATTGAATTGAATTGTTAAGAATATGGCGCATAAAAATAGATGAAATTTTAAATATTGGCGTATCTTCGTTTTTAGGGGTTTTATGTAGAATAAGCAGTATTAACGTACTTTTTTACTATAACTATAATTTTTAATATAACTATAAACACAAACGAGTTGTCAATTTTAATCTCCCACAGCACTATCATTCATTTGGTTCATTTATTAAATTGGACAGTTATAGGGAACTTAGTTCATAGAGACAAATCTTTAGTGACCATGTCTCTAAGGGGGAAAGTGAAATGGAACTGAATTAAAAGAAATTCGACGACGCTAATAACAATGGAAGAAGCCGAGAAACAAATTCCATAAATATAGTTTCATAATCCCACAATTGTAAATTTTCATAGTGACATATAAATACATCGTGTATAACATGTCATTTAGCATCTCGCTTTATTTTGGTGAATCAATGCTTCATGAATGTTTGGCAAGTACATACCTACCACATGTCACAGCATTCGGTGCCGAAAAGTGAGCACAAGCCAAACTTTGTAGACCACAAGCCTTTTTCTATGTGGATAACTGATTTACAGATATTTAGTTTTGGTAGTCCAGGCCTTTGCTTGCACTGTGGAATTGTGATCACTACTTCACAGTCTTAAACAAATGATATGTAGCCTAAGTATTTATCTATCTATATTCAGGATCACAAAATATGGGGCTGTTCACCAGAAACAATTTTAGTCAAGCATCAATAATTTGGATATCAGTAAAAAGGGTTTTCTTTCTTTCACACTTTTATTTTATTGTTTATTTTACACAAAAGTTGTATGAATACAAGAAAATGAGAACTAATAATTACGCGCAACTAAACGTACACCCTCTTTCGTTTGCAATAAGAAACAAATCTATAGATAACGCTGCTAATAAAGCAAAGTAAAACACTCCATAAATTAACCACAACCAAACACGAACGAGATTTAAAAGGAAACATTGAATAAAAGCACCAAAAGTAAATAATATTTGAAAGAACAAATACATTTTTTCCATAAAAAGTGGCACTCTTCTTCTAAAATAAAGTATGATAAAAAGAAATGAGATCACTAATGTTGGACCACTTGAAATACAGTACATGTGTCCTTGTGGTTTTGGAATGGCCAGCGGTAATATAGTGATGATTAGAGATATACCCTACAACGAACGGATACGTATATCAGAGAAAATGAAAATGATAAGTTTACCAAGTATTATTAACATTGATATTATTTACTTACGAATTCTACTAGTTTCATGATAAATATATTGTATCGAATTAATTCACTCCACTTTTTGTCGACTGGTACAGAATCTAAAAAAAATAATGAAATGAAATAAGATTTCTTGGAAATTCATAAAATCTGCTTCTTCAAATAATTTTGTGAAGGTCACGATATTTTTAATTCAGACATGCAATTCTCCTAGTATACATTTAGTACCAGATGATTAAGGGTTTTAGTTTTGTGATAGCGAAAACTTACCATTTATTATCATATCAGACATCCTGAAGATATTACTTATATTATCATTGACGAAACAATATTTCCATGTTAAAATAACGCTTCCCTAACATTAAACAGTAATTGAAGTACTCAGAAGTCAAACAGAACTTCAAGATGTGTCAATTAAATAATACTTACTTTATTGTTATTGGAAAACTTCTTCCAGGCAGCCAGTCTTAATCAAATTAGTTTAAATTTACAGACTTAATGGTATTCAATAATATTTTTGTGTTTTAGCTGTCTACATTCTTGGGTTAGAAGGAGATCACCAGACTCTTACTGACGCGGCGAAGTTGATAGTCGTGTTGAATTGAGAACAAAGCGAACTTGACCTTTGAAGTCATCGTGGACTAAAGGATAATACGCCCGGTGCATTCGTATCGAGTGATGCGACTGTGGCGGTATTCGTATCCCGCTGGCAGCTACCAATTTTTCTAATGAAATCCGTACCTACATAACAAATGTTCACGAATGCCTTCCACGATTAAGGAGTAACATCGTGTAATTAAAATCAAACCCGCAATAATTATAGTTGGCTTAAGTACCGACGGTAGAGCGTCTTGTGAGCCCGCACTGGTGGGTACCGCCATCTATTTCTGCCTATTTCTGCCGTGAAGGATTAATTCGTTTCAATTTGAACGATGGGGCAGTCATTGTACTGTAAAAACTGAGACTTAGAACACATGTCTCAAGATGGGAGGCGGCATTGTCGTGGTTGATGTCTATGGGCTCCAGTGACCATTTAAGACCAGGTGGGCCGTTAGCGTTAGTTAATGCCACATGTCTCAAGATGGGAGGCGGCATTGTCGTGGTTGGTGTCTATGGGCTCCAGTGACCATTTAACACCAGGTGGGCCGTTAGCGTTAGTTAATGCGGAGCGCTTCTCTCCCAATCTCCCAACACCTACGGAATGCCAGACTGACATTATGCGGTGCCATTACAACTGGACCATACAGTCAGCGTTGCACGGAATATCCCGTTGGCTCACAACTTTACACGACTTGGTTGTTTTTCCACAAAGGTATTGCATACAGAGGTGCTTTACAGCTTAGCTCTTGACTCACCCTCAGTAGTCGCTAAATGGGCGAGCAACAAGCGATTTTTTTTTTTTTTTTATGGCTCGAGTCTCTTCTTTGACGAATAACTCTGCCAATGTCAGGTAGATAGAATATCAGTGATTTAAATAGATGATAGCAGATGAGATGAATGAGAACGGGAGAAAAATTTGTAAATATTTTTACAGTTTAATGTTATTGCGGGAAATAAAATAAGCTAATACATTTACAACTTTAGGATTAGGGAATGTTAAGAGATAGTTCATATTAACTGGGAACGGGATGTTAGTGTTAGTTAGTAAACAATATAGTGGTGGGCATTCATCATTAAGAGCGCATTCCAGAAAGATATGATCTAAAGTACCGATAGATTTACCGCAACTACACATAGGAGAAGGTTTAATTTTTAGCTTAAATAAGAATTGTGGTGAGCAAAAGTGACCCAATCGAAGCCTGATAAGTACACTAGTTATTTGCTTGTTGAATTTTTTGAACTTATAGAACCAAGGATTGATAAAGACACTAGGATTTATTTTAGAATATTGATATTTGTAGGTCTCCCATTGCTTTTGCCAGTCTGATACGAGATTAAGTTTAATATTATAAATAAGATCACGACTTACATTCGCGTAGTACTCACTATCACCACTATGTGTTGCTTCTTTAGCCATTTGATCTACAGTTTCATTCCCAAGAATTCCTGTATGTGAAGGGATCCAAACTATTTCAACTTTAATGTTGTTTTGATGACAGGTGAACAACAGGTTTTTGATTACACAAACGAGCGGATTTTCTAAACAATTCTTTATCGGGTTCTTTGAAATGGCTTGAATAGCGCTAGAACAATCACTGAATATCGCGGAGTAGTTAATTGAGTGCTGCATAATAAACTTTAGACAGCTTATCAATGCAATACACTCGCCCGTAAATACTGAGGTTTCTGGGGGTAGTTTGTGCAATTTGTAATGATTTGCGTTTGGGTGATAGAAAGCAGCACCAGTGTTACCATTTGAAACTAATTTCGAGGCATCGGTGAAAAATAAATTCCAGCGTGGCCATTTTTCTTCTACTATGTTTAAAAATTTTAAGTTGGCGTTTTTTGTGTTTTTTTCTAAACCTATGTTTAGATAAACTGTGGGGGAATGGCAGAGGGCCTTAAATGAT